>JXOR01000992.1:0-119072 GCA_001014335.1 Coboldia fuscipes | reverse complement strand
CATCTCTTAGAAGTCGTGTCATATGCCATGTTTGTTGTAAACACTTCGCCGAGTAAAACAAATAAATTGCGTTAAAAGTAAGTGAAACAAATCATTCGTAATGAGTAGTTTACCCGTATTTGAACATAAAAACTCCATCGATTGTAAGCAAGGTGCTGTTCGTGCAATTCGCTACAACGTAGATGGATCTTATTGCCTCACCTGTGGCTCTGATAAGAAAATAAAGTTATGGAATCCGGCAAGCGGTTTATTATTGAAAACGTATGGCGGTCATGGTAATGAAGTCACTGATGCCGCTGGAAGCTGTGATAGTTGCTATATCGTATCGTCCAGTTTGGATAAAAGTATTATCTACTGGGATGTGTCAACTGGATTACCAGTGCGACGGTTGCGAGGTCATGCCGGTGGTGTCACTTGCGTTCGCTTCGATGAGGAGTCATCGTTGGCGATTTCAGGCGGTAGAGACAATAAAGTTATGTGTTACGATATTCGTACAAGGAATTTAGATCCAGTTCAGGTACACGTTGTCAATTATATTTTTTTTCAAGCATAGTGTTAAGTTATCTTTGGGTTTTGTAGATTATGAAAGAAGCAAAGGATTGTATTAGTTCATTAGTGGTGACTGAATTCAAGATAATTGCAGCTTCGCTAGACGGGTCAATTCGACATTATGACATAAGAGCAGGAGAGCTCACAACAGATGCTATAGAAGTACCGGTTACATATATAACTCAGACAAAAGATGGACAATGTGTATTAGCCGCCTGCCAAGACAATGTGTGTCGATTAATAGACAATGATTCAGGTGAAATTCTTTCGGAATACAAAGGACACAAAGCACTCGATTATCAAATTGAATGTGGAATATTAAGTTCTGACTCCCAAGTTGTGTCTGGTTCAATTGATGGTTCTGCAATTCTATGGGATCTCATTGACCAGAAGGAGGTATCAAAACTCAGAGTTGGTAACAGCGTGGTACATTCATTGGCCACTCATCCTACACGAAATGAAGTAATATTTGCCTGTAAGAGAGATATTCATGTATGGAGCTCTGAATCAGACGAATAAAGTGGAAATCATATTTAATTTGTAATCGAAGATGTCTGTGATANATCAAAACTCAGAGTTGGTAACAGCGTGGTACATTCATTGGCCACTCATCCTACACGAAATGAAGTAATATTTGCCTGTAAGAGAGATATTCATGTATGGAGCTCTGAATCAGACGAATAAAGTGGAAATCATATTTAATTTGTAATCGAAGATGTCTGTGATATTAATTTAAATTTCCCATTATTATATTTTCTAGGCAGCTAATGAGCGTTAGACATAACTAATAGAACATGGGACCAAAAAAGGTACTTGATTTACTATATAAATTATTGAATATTATTGGCATTGTTTATACTTTAGGAAAAATCTTCTAAATCTCCACGACCAGTTGAACCACAATTGCCATCCAAAAGCTTGTACATTCACATTAAAGAGATAGGATATTTAGGACAGCATGGAGATGCAGTTAAATGTAATTTCACTCTTGATGTCTCGTACATGGGAGAGGTACTTCCCTTGCATCCAGACTGTAAAAATTTCTTGATGTGTCCATGTGGACCAGCAGAAAAATTGAATCATCAATATTCAATTCCGATTTATTATACTGATGAGTCTTCTATAATTGATTTTGTTGGAAATCCATTGATATGTGTGTTTGCTTATTGCAATTTTGAATATCGCTTCATTAAGGTTATTTTCAGTTTGTTGTTATAAAACTTGCAAAGTGGATGTACCGCCTGACACCCCTGTTAGTGGTAGAAGGAGCACCAAAAGCATAAAGAGCATTAAATCAGCTAAAAAACCAAAAGAAATACCTATGGAAACCGTGGGAATTGGATATGCATGTTTCGATTTGATCAATTTCGCCTCCTCTGAATCTTATGAATTCGATAATCTTTTTTACTTGGATCCACCAGAGTATCCAAATTGTCACGGATGTTATATATGCGATTGTGACTGTTTCCCAAATACAATATACATCAAATTACATATTTTCACTAGTGAACCACTTCTGACACCGGAATTCCTTTTGGATACCACTCACCTTAGTATTACTGTAGAATGCATCTATAATCTACTAGAAAAGATGAAAGATCCAGAGATGAATACAACTATTGGATTCCTTTATCCCGTCAAAGATGAAGAAGAGGATACTGTTGTCTTCAATAAACCAATTGTGTTTTCTGGTGGCCAATTGGTGAAGTACGAAGATTTACCACTTTATAAATCGTGGCATCATACAACTACCATGCTTGGTAAGGGTGGTAGAATCGGTGATTTGATCCATAAACAGTTTGATGATGTTTATGATCAATTTAATGTGGATATTGATGATTTTGATGACGTGTATTCATTCAATGCAAAGTACAGGAGCATTTTAACACCAGCATCATTGCAATTTATGCGAACGGAGATTGAATCAAATCACATGTGCGCAATAGAAATGATGATAAATGAACATCAAACTGATTCGAAGAAGAAAGCTAAAGAACCTAAAGGTGATAGATATTTGGGAATACTTGATTGGTCTCCCTTAGTTTATTATGGAGGTAAGATTATTATATATTTTTTAAAATTCTCATACCAATATACTATTTAATTTTATAGTGACTCATGGAAGGTTCGTTGTTCCCATGAATGAATATGATTTAGATGTGCAACGACAATTTTGTGGACATTCACGTTCATCCCTAGTGCCAAAAATACAAAAGAAAGCTACTCCTAGGTCTCCTAAGTCTCCTGCAATACAAGCAAATATAGCGGCAAAAGAAAATGAAGAACCACCTAAATTCCGTGAAACACCATTATTAAATGAAAACAAAAAACGGGTTTGTCTCATAGTTGAAATTGAATTACGTGATCCTCTGGTACCGGAACCAGCATTAGAAGATCTTTTGGAAAGTATTAAATTATATATTCCAAATTATGTGACACCTGCTGGTGTGGAAATATTAGCAACCAAAGCGATTAATGCTTTTAACGATACTGTTGAGCTGACAATTGATAAACTAAACGATATAATGGAAGTCTCCGAACAGAATGAGTTGCAAAGCATCGATTTATCCAAATTTGATGAATGCAATAAAATGTATACCATTCGTTTAAATTTAACTGAGAGAGTGAAACAATTAATCAGTGTAAAGTATAATCTAGAAAGAAAAACGCAAACAACAGAAGACTTTAAGGTAATGTATTTTAGTTCGTTACATTTACCATAATCAATTGAATTTAATGTAGTTTCTATAGAATTTGATGGTAGATGTTTACAATGACTTAACGGAAAAAATCCATGCTATTATAAATAAAAGAGAAGGATTTGAAGATGAGTATTGCAAACCAGGAGGCTTCGATAAAAAAGATGTGAAAGTGTTGATGGCTAAGGAAGCACAAGCAATTGGATACCTTGACATTGCAAAGGAACTCTTTCGTGAAGTATAAACTTATATCCAAGTATGGTAATTATTGTAACAATTTTACTTATAGAATATTAGGGACTATCCAGAATCTGTTGAACCATTGGCTGATTATATAATGTTCCACTTTAATAATCTGGATTTTGAGAAAGCTGATAAATATCTTCAAAAATTGTTCCTCATGAGTCTTTGCGATTTGCAAGGGTACATATTTGCTATAAAATTTGTATTGAGTTGATCTGATAATATTTTTTCATATTTTAGGCTATTGTTAATGGCTTACAGTTTCAACCAAAAAGATATGCTTGAAGATTTGGAATTCTTTTTGTATGCCTTAACTCGTTTTCATCCCAGCTTTGTTGAAGGATGGGTTATTTTATACCTATTTTATATGGCAAGGGGATTCATACCAGGACAACAAGTTACATTCCACAATATGATTGGATATTCATATTTAACAACTGATACTTATGTGCACTCACAAAAGGATTTTTATCTGGAAGAATTTACCGAGGTTACTGACATTTATCTGAGAGCAACTTATTTATTTATAAAAATGGGACTATATGATGTAATAATGCATTTGAAAATCTCACAATCAATCTGATAATTAACAGTTATGATTCATTTAAGTTTGCCGAAATGACATTCAGCAATGTTAATGATAACTTAACTCAGATACAGCAGATTTGTTTGAATAGTTTGCTTTATTTCTTGAAAGGAGACAGCGAGCAGGCTTACCATCTAATATCAAAAGTTCCTTTGGTTGGTGAAAATGTGAGCCTTTTGATTATTATATTTTGTGTAGATATGATAATTTCACGTATCTTATGTTAGGAAATATATATTAGGAATTTGAGAGGTCACTATCAATATGCCGAAGGAAATTTATCAAGAGCGTTTAGAGAGTATGAGTTAATATACCATACATCAACAGTTGAAGACACTTTAATAAATCGGTTAGCTGCATTACGGGCTGGCCTTTATTGCCTTGCCATTAACCAATTTCAAAATGCAGAGACATATTTTGTACATCTTTGTAAAACAATGCCAACATTCTTTAGTTGGTTTGGTTTAGGAATAAGTTTATATCGTACCAACCGTTTACATTATGCTGAAAAGGCTTTCATAGAAGCAAATAAAATTAATCGATTCTTCGGTGATGTGTGGCTATACTTCGGATTAATTAACTTACGTCAAGGAAATCTCTGTGTGTTTTATGCTTGTATAGAAAATGCTAGGAAACTGCGAATTATGGATGGCAATCTGTGGATAGAAGTGGAACAACATGCAGACAGTCATGGCAAGAAAATTGACAGTATTTATATGTAATTAGATTTTTTTTATTACTCTACGTTTATTTTTATGATGTGTATTGTCAATATTATAAATAAAAATGGGTCCAAAGGTAATCTTTTGAATAATTTTTTTATCTTTTTAAATAAATTATGTAATCTTTTATTGGGATGCTAATAATTTTCAGCGGTCATCTCAAAGAAAATCAGCCAGATCAGCCAAAAAGCCACCAAGAAATGTTATAATAATATTGGAAGTAATAAAAGTTCATAACCTAAACGAATTAATTATTGCTCCAGCTTACACATCATTCGATATTAATGTTTACCATGGATTGAATCATATCCCAGAAACGGAACAAAAAAGTGCATTCATCGTGTGTCCCAGAGCTAGTTGGAAGGAGATTAACTACGTTTATTCATTTGAAATAAATTGCAATGAAGAGATGGTTCTAAATGAACTCTGTTCATATCCAATAATAGTAGCGTTAAAACGTATCGAATATGAGCCACCTGCACCCGAAGAAGAGCAATCTATTTCAAATTTTGGAGAAGAAGAAATTGAGAAAAGACGATCTACAACTCCGAAGTTAATAATCACTGATTTCACACAATTTAATATAGAAAGAGAAACAATAATGGGATATTGCAACATCGATTTATATCCATTGGTTTGTGAAGAACGTGCATCATTTGAAGGCACTGCACTCTTTCAACCAGAAGAGTATGCCTTGGATCAAGATTTGCTATCCTGGCTAAAGAAACCATATATAGAATACCGGATTAGTACTAGTGATTCAATTTTAGATCCGCTTTCGCCAGAGCCAATGAATTTCATAACGATAACACTAGGACTTATTGCAAATTTACCAGAACGGTTTGCTGAAGATCCTGACATTTTATATGATGTTGCATTGATGTGTCCTTCTAAAGGTGGTTTTCAAACGAAACTTGAGTTCACTGGCGGTAAACTTATAAACTATTGCAAGATCCCAAAGTGTCAGAAATATTTGCATGTAGACTTGGCTGGACGTGGAGCACAAACACCAATACCAACGAGGACAAATGTTTTGGAAAATGCAACGAAACCAGACGATATGATACTTCAAGAGGGATTTAACCCAGATGATAAAATTGTTAGTTACTTTAAATTCCATCGAAGTGTAATTGATGCTGCAACTTCCAAATTCCTACTGAATTCTGTCAAGAATGGAAAGAAGATTGCTATCGAAGTTTTAGCATATAAATTGGGCGATGAACCAATTGAACCACCTAATTTATTTCTTGGTTTTATTGATACTGAATTATTTTGGACGGTTGGTCAGCGTACTGGTCATTTTCTAGTGCCACTAGACCTGCACAGAGTAGCAGATATCAAGATGAATTGTGATTATGCCACGTCTATCCTTGGTGCTCGAGGAGTTGGAGTAATGAAGTCGGCTCGAAAAAGTATTAAAAGCGGTAAAAGTGGCCGATCATCTGTAGTAAGCCCAGATAAGCCTCCTGAAATTACAGTTCTTTTTTCTAAGGACGAATACAATACCTTTGTATCAATCGATATTGAACTATTTCGAGCTCTCATATTAAGACGAAGTACAGAAGGACTGGATGATTTGTATAGAAATTCATCCTGTCGAAACGATTATTTTAATCAGAATCTCCATTTCAGATTGCTCCCGTTACCATTTCCATCTGACCCGTTCTCATTGATAAGCTATGATGAATCAAAAAAACAGTATGATCAATTGTTCTATAATAAAATGATTGAGTTTGATAGTGTTAGAAAGGGGCCAAGAGAGAAGTTAGTTACAAGAGATACAAGCAATAGAGTTGTACAAGTTTTGAAGGATGATTTCCATTTGGCTACGTTAGAATTAATTAACAATAAACTGAATGTGCCAGAAATTTTAAAATGTAAGGAGGGTGAAGATCAATGTGATATTCAGGTAAAAGTTCAGTCGTATCATACGTAAAATTACTTTAAAATTCTATTATTGCAGAGTATCGTAACTGATGCTTTCATGTATATAAAAAATAGAAATTATGATCTTTCGACACCACATCGTTGTATTGCTAGTGAAGAAATGATAACCAAATTGCGTCTTTTTATGGCTAGAGAATTTGAAGCATTGAACTTACCAAGAAAAGCTAAACGATTTTACTTGATTGTAATATCGAAACAGTTTTTAAAATCTTCACGTTAAATTTCCTTTATGTTTCCGTTAGAATATCAAAAATCATGATCCAATAGACGAATTCTTTGTTCCATATGCAATATTCAATTTGCTAGAAATGAATTACGGTATGGCCATGGAATGTGTGTTAGAGGTAGTTGGCTCCAGTCCAACTTCTGATTTGGGGTAACTTAAACAAATACTGGATTGCTTATTGACTATTGATAATCTAATAATTTATTTTAATCGTTTTGTAGCTTTATGCTCCAATCTTATTTGCATTTTATTAAAGAAGAATATGAATTATGTGAACACATTCTAATCACTCTAACTGCTAGAAATTGTGATTTTGTTGAAGCCTGGGTAGCTCTTCACATGTTGTATTTAAAATTGGATAATACCTTGGGAATGGAAATTACTATGAAGTCTATTAGATCTGCTTATATGCTACCGAAGGTAGTTCGACTATTTGAAAACTTTTATTGGGATATATTGCCAATTTCTGGTCCATTTGGAAGAGCAATAGAATTCTTTATTCGAACCGGTTGTCTAGAATTCGCTGAGATGACTCTAATTTATATGAAGGATCCATTTGCCTTAAATAACTATGAATATAATATTACTCTGGCGTTGATTGATTTTCATCGGAAACAATATGAGAAGGCTCTCGTTCATTTAAATCATATTGAGATGAACACATTTAAATTAGAAACAAATGAATGTGATCGCAACAGACTTTATCACACAATACGTGGTCATGTACTGTACGACATGGGACAATTCAAAGATGCATTAAGAAATTTTAATATTGTTTCATTAACCAACGATTCATTGGATATCGCCACTTATCTAATTACAATTAAAGTGGCATGGAGGAAGATATCAGATAGAAATTATGCAGAAGCAAAACGACTCTTTCTGCAATGCATTGATTTTAACGAATCCTTTGTTCCAGTTTTTGGTTACTCATTGGCTCTATATTTCGTAATTATTTTTCTCGCATCAATAACTAGAGTAAATTCTAACTAACAGAATCGTCTCATTTTAGCTAGACGACTATCGTCGTGCTGAAGTAGGATTCATCAGAGCAAACCGGATTGATCCTTTGGCACACGAACCCTGGTACTACTTGTATGACATGTACAGTCGTTGTGGTCGTGAGGCACAAGCCAAACTGGCTTTAGAAAATTTAATTACTAATCTGGAATGTGAATCTGACTGTAATTTAAACGTAACCAGTTCAACCAACGAGCACTACTGTGAAATGACTGTCCCACCTCCATCAGAAATGGATTGCTTAAACTACTATGAAGCGGCATCCATTTAAAAAAAAAGGGGCCCATCAATTATTTACCCAAACGACTGTTACGATTAGAAAATTTGGGTGAATTCTTCTTACAAATTTTGTTGACTTTCACAATAGAATTTAGTTAAATGGAAAATCCAGTTTTCAACCCTTCCGGGTGTGTGTTTGTTCCCAATACCGGCTCATTAATTTTGTATAATGAAAATTTGAATATTACATTTGAATCCAGTAACTATAATATTTGGAAAAACACAACGTACATAACATTAGGTGACGAAGTGCATAAATTTTAACGTTAGAGAAACAGCCATCAAGTACTGATAAAAGAATGTAGCGCATGCGTTTCTATTCATCCACCCCCTAACACTTGGCTGATGGTAAAGTAGAAAGAACCTGTGTGGCAAGCAGAATCCTTGCATTCATCATTACAACGTTTCGGATCAATGGTGGAAACAGTCGTCTACAATATTCATTCAATAATTATAATCTAATTAGTAATTTTTATTTAATTCAAGTGCATTAATAAATCAACTTTATCTTACCTGTGTCTATCAAACTTTAATAATCAAATGAAATAGTTAATTGATAAGTGAATCTACAGTGAAATCATTACCAATGAATTTGTTTGTGACTGAACATCAGAAATAGAAAAATTATCGATTTACCACAAGCATTGTTGATTTACTTATAAAAAAAGAAACTTCTTATTATGGCTCGTATTAAGACTTTCTAATCAATATTTAAATGGAAATACTTAAACGTGTTACCATGTTTTAGTCAAACTAATGTGTGCCTTTCTATCACCTTAAAATCTGGTTGATATGAAAACGATTGTTTGAGTGTGCTAAACCCCATTTAAAAACGTCCATGACAGTGAGTGTAAAACGGATAGCAAAAGAAATCTAATCAACATAGGAATTACCCTAACATTAAAATTGTGTTCGCTTATTTGACTGTGCAACATTGTTATTCGTCTCATATCTTTATAGTCAAATGATAAGGGTGAATCATTGAATCGTTGTACGCCATAGTTACGTGAAAATAAGTGGATGACTGTAAAATAAAAAGAAGAAATATTAAAGTACAGGAAGCACAGGAACGTGAGTTAAAGAAAGGGACCTGATGTACGCCAATATATTAGAGAAATCATTGAAAATTATGAAATATGAAATAGGCGCATCTCTTTAAGAACCAACATTATATCAGTCAATTCAAAGTGTAACACACATACAATGATGATTTAATTATTTATAAAAAATTAATATCAAAACTATCTAAACAATTGATTTGGATATTGATTTTTTCCTTCTGTGTGTTATCTGTTTTTCTTTGTGGCCGCACCAATTTGAAGTCGGCGATAGAAGAATATAAAAAGTGTTTCCATACTGCGATTTTGTGGGTGAGGATTGTAGATACGCACCCTTCGTATTTCGTTGCACTTTATCAAACATCATAATATGAAATCATATGTTAGTTGGATAAAATGTGTATATCGAGAGTTCGGTGACCTTTTTTCTGGCATAGGAATAGAAACCTATTTCAGCAAATAGAAGGCAAAAGTGAAATTGTACTTAGAATTAAAAAAAAAATACTGGAGGAAGTATATAGAACTCTATTGCGTCTACCCCACCCTCTATATCAAAACTAATACATTTCGTCTTGGTTTGACGTTAGTTAGGGATTATGTTTCTTTTCCAATAATCCTTGGACTGGTCGTCATTACATTAGTGATCTATTTATTGATTTCCCCATTGGGCCAATTGAACAATTTCCATTCCATTACAAATCAAGTGTCATTGACACTCGTCGTCTATTCATTATGTTGATATTGAAATAAATTGTTGTTTGCGAATGTAAACAGATATACATAATGAAAAATCATATAATGGGTGATAATAATAATTATCCAGTTCCACCGTTATTTTGTGAAGACACCTGGTCCTGGAGTAAACGGGCTCGATCATCTGAAGTCGTATTATCTTCTAACAATAAAGTGGCTTACTTTCATCCAAACTGGAGTAAAGGAACGGCTGGCGTCCGTGGCACTAAAGTGCTCAACAATGGACGATATTATTGGGAAATTCAGGTCTCACAAAGAGTATTTGGAACAAGGTGAGCATTTTTGATTAGCCATATTTCTCTGGAAATAAATTATTTATTAATGATTTCTATTTCAGCATGATGTTTGGTATCGGAACACGAAATGCTCGTCTTCATGCTCATGCTTTCACCAATTTACTGGGTGAAGATTCAAATGGTTGGGGTTTATCACATAAAGGTCTTCTTTGGCATGACGGCATCGGTTTACACTACACAAAGAAGTTTAAAGAAAACGAAGCGACTAGAATTGGGTTACTCTTTGATGGGATTAATGGCACATTGACTTACTACAAAGATGATCAATGTCTTGGTGTTGCTTTCCGTGGTTTAAACGAAGTATGAGGAAATAAAGTTTTAACTGTTTTTGACTTAGCTAATTAAATATCATATTTTAGATTCATACAAATCTATATCCAATCGTATGTTCAACGGCTGCCAAAACCGAAATGGTATTAATCAATTGTCGTCGTGATTTTGTTAATCTTCAAGATCGATGTCGTGCCGAAATAATGAGACGTATTAAAAAACGTGATGATTTAGCTGAATTAAAATTACCAATACCGATCATTAAATATTTATCAGAAGTGTTTAATGATTCAACACCGTTAACACCGGTTGATAATATTGATATGGTGTAAGTATAAAAATATTTGTAATTTATTAAACGTTAATTAATTTAAAGTGACATAACATCTGTTAAGATGGATACGAAAATGCCTGATCTCATGTATATCTATAATAGGCAACCAAATAATGAATTTGAGTGAATTCTAGTCAATAAAATAGAAGCATTTACGCCCATATCCACTGAACAGTGGATAGAAGTATGGGGTGTCAATTGTGAAAGTGAATTTATTTATTTATGGATAGATATTAAGGAATAATTATAATTAATAGTTATAATCATAATTTATATAAATTTCTAGTCGCACAAAACAGTTTATAATCGGTCTGATAAACTAAAGTATTTAAGTGTAAAAGATTATTTTTGTATTGATGGCTGTTTTAGCGTAATGTGTGATCATCTAATTGAGGTATTTTACTTATTGATAGAAATTTTTATTAAACTCTTGAGTTTTTAAATTATCTTCGTAATGATTAGCCGTCAATTGTATCGAAATGATATAATAATAAGTTTAAATTATTGTGTAAATTGGAATATATATATTTTCTTTTGTGAGAAAATAGAAATTATTAAGACCCGTGAAAACTAAAACCGTGCCATACAGGACGAAGCTTGACTTTAGTTTAAATTTAAAATACCCACCAGAGTATTTGAACTAAAAATATTTTGAAAAATATTAATTAACCTGTAAAAAGTAGAATTATTTATAGGTAATTTTAGGATAAATTTTATATTATCAAAGGAAGAAAAAAAAAGAAGAAGAAAATTGATGAAATATCAGATTCACTTCTTATATTCTGAATAGGCCAATTACGTGCAATATTTAATTCAGCTAATCTTTCATAATTTAGTGTAGTTAAAGTCTCGAATTTTATGTAGGCGAAAAACCTCTGTAAATTATTATTTAAATGAATATAAGGATTAGAATTCGCTTTATATAATCATTTCAAATCTTGTCAATAAAAATCAACGTTTATTAATAAAATAAAACTTATTTTCTATTATTAAGTCGTTGGAAATGCAGCCAATGTCCTCCATTTGGCTTCAAGATAAATCCCTTTGGTGATAATTTTACTGGATGAATTGTCTTATCTGAAGGACTTATATTGAAGTCCTTCAAAACATAAATGATGCCAATCTTTGCTTGCATCATAGCAAACCGAATTCCGATACAGTTTCGTGGACCTTCACCGAATGGTAGATATGCCATTGATTGAATTTTTGACCGATTTTCTGAAGAAAATCGTTCTGGATCAAATACTTCTGGTTTTGGATAATACTCGGGATCGTGATGTATCGCATATGTTGGAATTTGTACAGTGATACCTTTTGGTACCACCAGTTTATCAAAGGTATAATCTTGACCAGCAGCTCTCATTAAGTTAAATGCTGGTGGATACTTTCGAAGTGTTTCTTAAATATCAATTAAATTAAATTGTCTTCTTGCAAATGTATGTAATTTCACGTTACCTGAAATAACTTGATCCAAATAATTCATTTCCAACATTCCTTCATAACTCAGAATATTATCATTCTTCTCAATTATCTGATTAATTTCATCTCTTACTTTCTCCTGAATTGATTTATTCATAGCTAGCTCATGAAGTGCAAAACCAACGGTTGCCGATGATGTCTCAAATCCAGCCATGAAAAAGAGAAATGCCTGTGAAGCAATTTCCTCAAATGAGAGAGCATTCTCATCACCTTGTAATTTTAGTTTCATCAGAATATCCATAAAATCTCTTCGTTCAATACTATTGTTTTGCCTGAAGCTAACCGTTTCACGTACAATTCGTGTAAAGAAATCAATCACATCATCATGATGTCGTTTAATGCGAAAAAATCTGGCCACCGATTTGAATGATGAAATTAAAAAAATCATAATGATGGCATGTCTTGGTACTTCCACTACTTTTCTACCCATTCGACGAAACTCTGCATTTGGGTCATCCAAACTGTTGCATTCAATACCAAAAGCGCATTCGCCAATTACATCGGTCATAAATTTGGCCAATAATTCTCTAAGTTCAATCACTGGATTCTCGTCAATCATCTGATTTATTCTATTGGCAAATCGTTCACCAATATTTATGATAGTAGAAAACATAAATTTCATTTTACCCGATGTAAATGTGGGTGTTAATTTTTGTCTTAATATTTTCCATTTTTGACCGGTTAATGAGAATAAATGTTCCGATAATGGATCTGATTGTTTATTTGTAAATACACCGCGATCATGAAAACAACTAAAGTCTTTTATCAACACTGATTTTATGAAATTTAAATCGGTAGCTAAAACTATTGGATTGGTAAAGAAATAAATTCCGCCAAACGGTCCACGATTCTTTAATTGTTGATAACATTTTTGTAATATTATTGCGGGACTAGAATCACGTCCAATACCTTTTATATTGCCATATGGAATTGTAGGCTGTAGATAAGGTACACCACGACTAGACCAAAATTTATGTTTCCATCGAATATAAAAATAAACGAATACAAAAAACCCACAGATTATGGACAAAAATAACGTTAATATCATTATGCTGTCTCTTTTAATCACTGATATAATATCGAAAATTTCACTTTCAATTAATTTAATTCACACCCGCGAATTTTTATAGAACGAAAATAAATTAGAATTGATGATGATCTCACTATGTTATTCAATGGATTTCCCGGAATCAGTTAAACGCAAATAAATATTTTATCACAATTAAATGACACTAAATGATATTAATGTAATCAGTTAAATATATTGAAATGGAATCACTAATCTATATTCTGTACACCACAATGCCATAATGCATCCACTTATGGCAACACCACTCGATTGAATACCCGTTCTGGTAAATTTACTTCAACCGAAATGTATAATTTTTTTGCGTTTTCTAATAAAATTGCGTTCGGTCTTACATTATGTACAAAGTCGTATTGTTTAATGTGCAAAGAGTATGTACACTTTACGTCATCGTTTTGTTTTTTTTTTCTTGAATTAAATTTATATGTGAACAATATGAATATGTTGAAGTGAAATGTTGTATTATTTCTGTCGAACAATTACCAATTTACATGTGCATTTAAACTATTCGAATATTTATTTAGGTGTGTTCTGTGTTCACAGTAGCATTAAATATAAATGAAATTTGCAATAAATTAAAATCTTTATTAACAAATTTCAATTCAAATGAACCAGATTTTGAACTTGGCCGATAATACAAGCTGTTTACAAACAACGTTTATTTGTATCTACATACCTATCTCGTTTTATTTTATATACAAATTCACTTTCGATGAATACAACACAATAAATATAAAACGAATATGAGTAAATAATTGCAAATAAAAAAAAAATCACATGAAAATCTAATACGGATGACTATTGCTAATCCCGAAGCACATGAAGCTACTGCTTGTTGAATTTATTCAATGGATTCAAGACGAAGCCAAAGTCCACCAGCAATGGTATGGTTTGGTGCAGTTGAACTTACTTTCATTGGATATTCATAGAGTAAGGATTTGTGAAGTCGGAAATTCTTTATTAATGTAATGATCGCTACTTTAGTCTGCATCATTCCAAGTTCTTCGCTAACACAGTTTCTATGACTTCCACCGAAACTCAAGAATGCAGAAGAATGACGTGATTTCATCATACTTGGATCAAATCTCTCTGGATCAAAGATATCTGGCTCTTGGTAAATATCTGGATCTGTTTGAATTGCGTATACTGGTATCCAAATATCCATTCCCTTTTCAATTACAATGTTCGTGTTAACAACTGGATAATCCTTCAAAGTATGTCTTTTCAAATATGTAGCTGGTGGATGCATTCGGAGGGTTTCTGAAAATCAAATGATACTATCATTGAAATATCAAAATATCACTACTTATATATTCACACCTTTTAGAACCTGTTCCAGATAAGTCATTTCTTGAACAGCTTCATAAGTTAACTCATTGTTGTGACGATCTAATATGAACAAAATTTCGTCACGTAGTTTCTCTTGAATTTTTGTGTAATGTGCTAATTCAAATAATGTGGAACATACTGTTGTCGATGAATATTGAATTCCTGATAGGAATAACAAGAAGAGCTGTGATGCAATTACATCAAACGAAGCTCCTTCCATCTGCTTGTCTCCTTGCATTTGAATTAGCAAATGAAGAAAATCATAACGATGGATTTTATTTACATCATCATGTTCTACCGATTCCCTTACCGTTTGAATGAAAGAATCAATTATTCCTCTGTTACTGAAAAAGCTCATAAATTTCGGATGTTGCTCCTCTAAATATCTTACCAATGTGGATTGTTTCATTGTACTAGAAACCTCTTGGTAAATTAGATGAAATACAGTATTGGGATCTTGCAAATTGTTACTCTTTATACCGAAAACGCATACTCCAATTACATCTGTTGTGTATCTAGCAAGTAGCTCCTTCATCTCAATTACTGGATTATCTACTATAACAGTTTTCATCGTTGATTCAAATTCTTTACTTACTTCCACTAAAGTGGAAAACATAAATTTTATTTTCTCCGATGTGAATATTATTGATAAATTTTGTCGTAATGATTTCCACCGTTGAACGGTAAGTAAGTGATAAGATAGAAAACCGAACGATGACACTGCCAGTATTTCACGATCATCAAAATATTGATAATCTTTTATCAATATATTCTTGATTAAATCTAAATCTGTGGGTACAATCGTCCGATTTGTATACATAAACATTCCAAAAAGAGGAGCTTCACGTTTCGTTTCACTATACAATTTCTTATGTATCGTTGCAATTGACTCTTTCACATCTACTTCCTTCACATTTCCATAAGGGAAGAATGCTTTCGGACAAATAATTCCATGCCGATCAAAATATCCGTAATGGTAATGTAATTTATAATACACAAAAGTTAACAAAACCACTGCAATTATTAAAATTGTTTCAATCATTACTCACTACAAATTTACAACTTAATTGAAAGCTTTGATTTACAAGTCTTCAAACGACTGTATATTTTGAATTGAATACAAATTCTTTAAAAGTCTTTTGGTAACTAACAAATTTTACTAATACAAATGAAATTGATAATTTAATTATTAGAATGATTATCATCTAAAAACATCCATCATCTGTTAAATATCATAATTTGTGATAATTTCAAATCCAGTATTTACCAATAGTATTGCACTATCATTGACAATTTATTTATATCTTATCTGGTTTGCTATTATTTTGATGTCTTTCGTTTTATCAAAATACTATATAAATACATTTTAAATTTAGCTTTTATATAAGTTACACGTGTGACATTTAAATAAAGAATGAGTCGTAGAAATCTCTTATGTAGCTGATAATACCTGTAACGGTTTTAACGAATTGCTGATTGTCATACATTATTTTTGAATGAAAACAAAATTTGATAAATTACTACTTAATCACATTAACATAAGAATTAATTGAATACAATTGGTATAAGATTAGATTTATGATATTAAATAAAAATTAAACGTTATCTGGTATTAACTAGCTACTTTAATTCCCATTGCTATTTACCCTAAAATAATAATCCGTATAAAATTAATTGATAGGTTCGAGGCGAAGCCACAGTCCTCCCTCAATGGTATGCACTGGTGAGGATGGACTTACTACCATTGGATATTCATAACGATCAGATTTGTGCAGCCGGAAATTCTTGATCAGAGTGATAATTGCAATTTTGCTCTGCATTAATCCAAATCGTTCACCAATACAATTTCTCGGACCATCTCCAAAAGATAAGAATGCTGATGGATGACGAGACTTTGCTACACTTGGTTCAAAACGTTCGGGATCAAAGATTTCTGGTTTTGGATAATTATCAGGATCCATGTGAACAGCATACACAGGAATTGAAATATCCATTCCCTTTTCAATAACAATTTTTGTATCTGGTACTTGGTAATCGTTCAATGCGTATCGTTTCAAATGTGTTACTGGTGGATGTAATCGAAGAGTTTCTATAAAAAAATATAAAAAATAAGCTCAACTCAAATCAAAGAAATTTTTAAAATCGTTTACCTTTGAGTACTTGATCCAAATAAGTCATTTCTAGAACAGCTTCATAAGTTAACTCATTGTCGTAACGATCTAATACCATTAAAATTTCGTCACGTAACTTTTCTTGAATATCGGTATAATGGACTAACTCAAACATTGTAGAGGATACTGTAGTTGACGATGTCTCAAATCCACCCAGGAAGAACAAGAATACTTGAGATGCAATCTCTTCAAATGTGATTCCACCGATCTCTTTATTATCACGCATTTGTAGAAGCAAATCAAGAAAGTCGTTGCGGCGAATTTTATTTTCATCACGATATTTAATCGTTTCTCGAACAGTTCGTATAAAAAACTTGGTCATTTCTATTTGTCTATCTCTCACATGTCGACTGAGGAATCCCATTATTTTAGGATAGCGCTCAGCCAAAAATCTAGTCAATGTGACTCGTTTAATGGATGTGAATATTTTCTGTCCCATTCGTCGGAATTCAGCATCAGGATCTTTCAAACTATTGCACTCAATTCCAAATGCACATTCACCGATAACATCAGTTGAAAAGCGAGCAATCACATCCTTCAGTTCAAACACGGGATCTTCTCTTGCAAACTTCTTCAACGTTGATTCAAATTCTCTACTGATTTTCACAAGCGTAGGAAACATAAATTTCATTTTCCCTGATGTGAATGTGGGAGACAATCTTTGTCTTAATGATTTCCAACGTTGACCGGTTAAGAAAATCAAATGATGCATCAATGGATTCTGCGTTGAGACTTCTGGAGACGTTCGATCATGGAAATATTGAAAATCTTTGATCAAAATATTTTTAATCAAATCCAAATCGGTTGGCACAATAATTGGATTCGTGAAAATAAACATTCCAAACAACGGTGATTTTTTTTTCGTTTCATTGTACAACTTTTGATGAATATAAGCGATTGGTTCCTTCACATCGGCAGTCTTAACGTGACCGAATGGAAAAAATGCCTTAGGACTGATAATACCACGACGTTCAAAGTATCCGTAGTGGTGACGTAGCTTATAGTACGCGACCGTGAGCAAGGCCACCACAGCTAATACTATTATACTGATCATGTTTTCACTACAAATTTACAACTCAATTTACTAATTTCATTCACTAGACACTCAATTTGCGAAACACCGTCACTTCTCTCTTCGAGATCAAAATTTAGTGTGAAGACATATCGCAGAGAACAGTTCTTTTAAACCAATAATTTGCTGATTCGGATGATTTTGATAAAGAAATCTACTTTAAGTAGTTAAAATGAATCAAATAGAAGAATGATAACGTAGCTCCGTATATTAAATTTGAAAATCATCATTACCAATTTATGGTCATTCACAATGTAAGTAGAATTGTGTTGACGAATCGTTTGCGATAATTTTAAACGGTATCAAACGTGTGGGGGTAAGGGAGAGGAATAGCAATTATCATTGAGTAGATTAAAACGATTTCCCCACCTATTTGGAGACAAATTTCAAATCTAATCAGTTTATAAAGGTGTTGGTGTTCTCTGTCCATATTTATAAAGTTAGAAGCAATGAGATTATAACCTTAAGGTATATTTCGTATTAATGTTTCATTTATATTCAGCTGATTACTATACTTAATTAATAATAATATTATTGCAATAATTAGAGTGCCAGCTACATTATCTGCCAAAAAACAATTATTATCAACTCGACAAATCGTTCTTGATCGAATTTATAGGTGACTTACACTTTACATCTGAATAATTGTGATCATTGATTACATACATTCGGGGGTTAACAGTAAATTTCTAAGACCCAATTTTCAAAAGTTTCAAAATTGTTGTTGTAAGCCATTACCAACTAATTTATCGAGAATAAGTTCAATTATCTTACTATCGGTTACTATACATTGTTTAAACATGAAATCAATCAGACAAAACAAACAAAGCACAACTACAGTGAAAAGCTTTCATATCAAGCTTTCAATATAATAAATTGAATGAATGAGTAACCGATGGCGTTAACTCTAAGGCAGACAAGACAAGGGAACTTGATAAGAACAAATAATACAACATTTCATGCATGTACAATGTAGATAAACTGATTATCAGAATTCATTGTCACAATTAATTAATACTTATTGCGATTGATCTAATTCAAAATGATACTTAAAAACATGAAATTAAAAATAATTGATTACTGTTTTGTGCATAAATATATTCCCCTAATAAGATTCAACTTGATTCAACAGTTACCTTATTACTATAAACACATTTGCATATCAATCTTATAATTAATGAAAATTAAGAGTGTATATTTACTTCAATGTCTCCAATCTCAACCAAAGGCCATCCTTAATGCTGTAAATAGGTGACCCTAAATTAATTTGAAGGGGATATTTAAGACGATCAGTCGGATGTAAACGAAGATTTTTAATTAAAACAACCATTGCTATTTTGCTTTGCATCAAACCAAATCGTTCACCAATACAATTTCTAGGTCCATCACCAAAAGATAAAAATAGTGAGGAGTGTCTTGATTTAGTGATGCTTGGATCAAATCGACTTGGATCGAATTTATATGGTTCTGGATAGTATTCTGGATCATGTTGTAATGAATAAAGTGGCACATACACATCTGATCCTTTTTCTATAATGATATCAGTATTCGGTATATGATAGTCTTTAACAGCGTATCGACGAAGTGTCCCAACTGGAGGATGAAGTCTTAAAGTTTCTATTAATTAGTGAGAGAATAACGTTTATTATATGCGCAAATATTATAAAAGAACATATGTCACCTTTTATGACTTGATCTAGGTAAGTCATTTCCTGTATTGCTTCATAAGTAATTTCGTTATTGTGTTTTTCCAATATTTCAACTATTTCTTGCCTCAATTGATCCTGTATTTTTTGATTATGCACTAATTCAAACAAGGCTGAAGACACAGTGGTTGAAGATGTTTCAAAACCAGCAATAAAAAATAGAAAGGCCTGAGAGGCAATCTCTTCAAATGTAATTCCACCAATTTCATTATTATCACGCATTTGTAGAAGCAAATCGAAGAAATCATTTCGACGAATATTATGTTCATCGCGAAATTTAATTGTTTCTTTCACTGTTTTGATGAAAAACTTACTTACTACTTGTGAGTTTTTCCTAAAATATTTTTGCATAATTCTTCCTATCGATGGGTAAGTTTCATTAACAAAACGTAAGAAAGTGATTCTATTGATGGACGAAAATATTTTCTGTCCCATTTGACGAAACTCTGCATCAGGATCTTTTAAACTGTTACACTCAATTCCAAATGCACATTCACCAATTATATCTGTAGTGAAACGAGCAATTACTTCTTTCATTTCAAACACTGGATCCACATCTACCAACTTATTTAATGTTGATTCAAATTCTTTACTAATTTTCACCAGCGTAGGAAACATAAACTTCATTTTTCCAGATGTAAACGTTGGTGATAATTTTTGTCTTAAGGTTTTCCATCGTTGACCCGTAAGAAAAATTAAATGGTGTGATAACTCAGATTGATCTGCAACCGATGGTTTTGAACGGTCTTGGAAAAATTGAAAATCTTTGATCAAAATATTCTTAATTAGATCCAAGTCAGTAAGCACTATTCCTGGTTTAGTAAACGTAAACATTCCAAAGAGTGGAGCTTTATCTTTTGTTTTATTGTACAACCTTTGATGTACATGAATCAAAGCTTCTTTCACATCCGCATCTTTCACATTCCCATATGGAAATGACGATTTTTCAGAAATAATTCCACGACGTTCAAAATATTCATAGTGTCGTTTCAGTTTATAATAAATCACTGATAGTACTCCTACTATTACCACAAATAAAACGGTTAAAAACATTGTTCTAATTAGTCAAACACAAGTCACAAGTTTCATGTTAAATGATCAACTGAACGATCTACTACATCTCAGTTAATTTTTATATACAACGATGACTTTGCCATATTTTAAATATGACGAGCTGTTATTTAATTTAGACGACTCGACGGAGATACTATCATTAACTGAATCATATAAACAATTTTTTTACAATATCATGGTTTTAATACTATGAAATGGTTATTGAAATATCATATGCATTGTTTATTAGATAAATAAGAACAAATTATATTTGTACATCTTATCGTTTTTTAAGCAGTACCTTAAGTGACAATTCCATAATGCCGTTGACTTGGAAATGGCAAATATACTTCTTTGTAATCAAAAATAATTCTGATGATTCATTTAAAAAATCATATAATTATGTAAACGAATACATTTAATCAAATTATTACCAAACTTAATAGTATGATTGTGAGCCGTTAGTTGCTTAAGGATTCGCATCTAGGAATAAGGAACATTAAATTTTTCTTATCAGTAAAATGAGAAAAATGACAGCAAATATCCAACTCATGTTTAACAGATTATTAACTGATTATTTTTAATAAACAATTTACAATTTAGTACAATGTTTCTAATTTGAGCCATAGTCCGTCCTTGATACCATATATAGGGGCCCCAAAATTTATTTGTAGCGGATATTTAAGTCGGTCAGTTGGATGTAACCGAAAGTTTTTGATTAAAATAATCATAGCTACTTTGCTTTGCATCATACCAAAACGTTCGCCAATACAATTTCTGGGTCCATCACCAAAGGCGAGGAACAATGATGAATGCCTTGATTTAGCAACACTGGGTTCAAAACGATCTGGATCAAATTTATATGGTTCTGGGTAATATTCTGAATCATGTTGTAAGGCGTAGATCGGAATATTAACATCTGTTCCTTTCTCAATAATTATATCAGTATTGGCTACATGATAATCATCAATTGTGTATCTTCGAAGTGCTCCAACCGGTGGATGTAATCTTAAGGTTTCTAAAATTATGGAAAGATGTGATTTGGAAATAGAATATTAAGAAAATTTTAAGATGCACTCACCTTTTATAACTTGTTCCAAATATGTCATCTCTTGGATGCCTTCATATGTAATTTCATTATTGTATTTGTCCAAAACATCTACTATTTCTTGTCTCAAACGGTCCTGACACTCTTGATTATGTGCTAATTCAAATATGGCAGATGAAACCGTGGTAGAAGATGTCTCAAATCCAGCGAAAAAGAATAGAAAAGCCTGAGATGCAATCTCTTCAAAAGTGATTCCACCAATTTCTTTGTTGTCACGTATTTGAAGGAGCAAATCAAAGAAATCGTTACGCCGGATATTATTTTCATCTCGGTACTTAATAGTTTCTCTTACAGATCGTATAAAAAAATTATTTACCAGTTCTGAGTCTTTTATTATATATTTTTGTAAATATCCAATTAAAGTTGGATATGATTCAAGTAAAAATCGTAGAAAAGTGATTCGATTAACGGATGCAAATATTTTCTGTCCCATTTGACGAAACTCTGCATCAGGATCTTTTAAACTGTTACACTCAATTCCAAATGCACATTCACCAATTATATCCGTTGTGAAACGAGCAATTATTTCTTTCATTTCAAACACTGGATCCTCATCCACCAGCTTTTTTAATGTTGATTCAAATTCTTTACTAATTTTCACCAGCGTAGGAAACATAAACTTCATTTTTCCTGATGTAAATGTGGGTGATAGCTTATGTCTTAATGTCTTCCACCGTTCGCCCGTTAAGAATAGCAAATGTTGCGATAACTCAGATTGATCAGCAACCGATGGCTTCGAACGATCGTGGAATACTTGAAAGTCTTTGATTAAAATATTCTTGATTAGATCCAGATCAGTGACCACTATTCCTGGTTTAGTGAATGTG
Organism: Coboldia fuscipes; assembly: GCA_001014335.1. Lineage (NCBI taxonomy): Eukaryota > Metazoa > Arthropoda > Insecta > Diptera > Scatopsidae > Coboldia > Coboldia fuscipes. The sequence goes on along the minus strand of JXOR01000992.1, from coordinate 96,258 downwards.
AACATTCCAAAGAGTGGAGCTTTATTCTTTGTATTATTATACATTCTTTGATGTACATGAATTAAAGCTTCTTTCACATCTGTATCTTTTACGTTGCCAAATGGGAAAGATGCTTTTTCACACAAAATTCCACGACGATCAAAATATTCGTAGTGGCGTTTTAATTTATAATAAATCACTGTAACAATGCCGATTACGGCCACAATTAGTATAGTGAAAGACATAATGTCTAACTTAGCACTTCAATGACAAATGTAATATTATTAAGAGAAGAACTGAATGACTTCACTGGTTGGAAATAATGTTATATATGTACTAATCATTTGGACGTATTTATGTTCGCTCAAGGTATTTTTAACTTAGTTGATATAAACATCTAACTCATATTGAAACAAAATGATTGTAAAATAATTGATAAATGCGATGGTATGCTATGGAGTGGTAATATAAACAACATGGAATTTATTTTTGGAACTAACGAGAATTTCACACATTCAAATATTCTCTCCTAACTTAGATAAGTTGAAGCTGATTTATACGATAAAGCTAATATCATGGCATTACGATTTTAATAAAACCCGCTGATTCAATTTCATACGCACTAACATCATAATTTTATTTCAACACACAATTTATGAATTACATCGATTTTCGAGTACAAATTCGAGTATCTGAATAACGATTGCTTACTTTTTAACCGGAAAAAATCTCAAGCTTACTTGCTTTATACATCAATCGTTTGATTACTGAATCACTCTAATTTATACATTTTTTATGCTTACAATTCTAACGCTTTGTAACTTTAAGGTGAATATTATTATTTGCATTGAACTTTATACCTTTACGAAGAAATATAATATCAGTGTCATTCTTTAAATCAAAATTAAAATTCATTATAAGTTTTATTAAAGTTATTCGTATTTGTTCTGTTACGAAGTTGTGGTACATACAATTTTCGTTATCTGGCCCAAAAGGAATAAAAGATAAATTGTCTGTTCTCTTTTGCCATTCTTCCGCTTTAAATCTATCTGGATTAAAATTATCGGGGTCGATATAGAGCTCTGGATCATTGTGAATTGCTTTAATGGGAAGATAAATGTTGATACCTTTTTCTAAAACATATTCGGTCCCTGGAATATTATAATCAGTGGCTACGATTTTAATACTCTCTTGTACTGGTGGATGTTTCCGCAATGATTCTGAAAATACATTGACTTAATATTGATAGACATATCTACTTGAAATTCAGTATTAATTACCGTTAATGATTTGTTGAATGTAAGCCATTTCATGAAGTGCTTCGATAGTTAACTGATTATAATGTTTCTCCAGTACGTTCCTTATTTTCAATCTAGCATTCTTTTGAATATCTTGATTGAAAGACAATTCAATCAGAACGGAGCATAAAATTATTTTTGTTGCTTCTATTCCCTCCATGAATAATGTAAGCAATTGCGAAACGAAATTATAATGCAGTGATTCTATTCCATCTTTTTCAACAATTTTGAGAACGAAATCTAAAATGTCTTTTTGTTTGATATTGTTTCTTTGTCGATATGCAATTTCCTTTGATATAATTTCATTGAATAAGTTCAATTTTCGTTCGTTAACCAAAGGAAATCTCAGGACATAATCCAAAAAGGGAAATAATTTCTTCAAGAATTCTTGACATCGAATACGAAAGGATATTTTTGTTATATTGCTAATCATTGGCATTAATTCAGGTTTTAATTGAAATCCGAACGGAAAAGCTGCAATAGATTCAGATACGAATGATGTAAGTGAAGCTTTTAAATCCAATTCTGTCTCATTTTCAATAACGTTTGAAATCGCTGAAATGTAGTTATCACTGATCTCTGAAAGTTGTGAAAACCAAAAATGTCTATTGTTTTCAGTGAAAATTGATGATATTTCAATCTTCAAATTCTTCGATCGATTGTCTTCCAATATCTCATTTTTATTCTCAAAGTAACATAAATCACTAATAAAAACATTTCTGATTAATTCTAAATCTGTTAAAATAATTGCTGGTTTGGTAAATATGTAAAACCCACACACTTGAGATATTTTTCTATATTTTATGTAAATTATTTGTAATATATCCGTTAATGAACAGCTACTCCATAACCCACCAATACTACCAAATGGAATATTAAATTGAGCACAAGGTATATTTTTCACTTTCCAATATTCAAAAGAATCAGTAAAATATTGTCTAATCCTCAGAACAAATATTAATATTAGAACTGATATTGTATAATACCAGATCAACATTATGCGCTACAAATTTTAAAACTACAACTAGCTGAATCAATCGATGTATTCCTACTTCATAGCTACTAGCTGTACTAGTTCGTTTATAAATAGCAAAGATAATCTTGCAATAGACGAATATAATAAACAGCTTATCTCATTATTTATCATTAAAATGCTTGATTGTGGAGATAATTCAGTAATAATATATATTAAAGAATAATTTATTTTAATAATGTATTGATAATAGAATGAATAGATAAAAATGATAATGTTTTATAATAAAAGTCAGATGGAACTCATTCATTGCTGTCTTACTTAAAACACCGTGACCAAAAGTCGGTAATGGATAGATGCAGATGAGTAAGAACGCCACTTAAAGAATGTCCTTCATCTGGGTAGAACTAAAATGAATAATTGTGTAATACGAAATCACTTTAATAAGCGTCAACATAACTTACAATTTGTTCAAACTCGATATTTGCGTTTACTAACACTTTAGAAAGTTGTAACGAATGTTGAAGTAGAACAGTTTCATCGGCTGTACCATGAATTAATAAAAATTTATCATTACGCAATCCTTCAATCTTATTCAATAAATCAGCTTCATCGTATTTATCCTTGTTGTCTTTATAACTACCAAATTTTTTCTCCGTTTCAAGTGCATTATGGTAAGTCCAAGAAGTAATAGGTGCTATAGATATTCCACTGTTAAATACATTATTGTCATCTAATGCCAATACCATTCCTGCTAGATAACCTCCGAATCCCCATCCCCAAATTCCAATTTTCTCTTTTTCAATAAACGAAAAACTCGTCAAAAGATAGCTACAAGAATCGATAAATTCAATTCTTCATCATGGAGTAACAAGGAATTATAACGAACTTTATTACTGATATGATGTCTTTTACTTCCTCATTACCAGAATAATATGTTATAATGGACGATGCTAATCGTCCATCTACATAGCAATAAATATATTTTTTATTTGTTACAAGAAAGTTAGCAAAACCATCCACATATTTTGTATCAACTCTAGGATATTCTCCATTAACATCAACAATCATTGGAAAGTGATCATTATTTAAATCTGCTGCTGGTGGAATTAGTAACTTAACCATGCCATGAAAATCGATTCCTCTAATAGGAACAGATAATATTTCTACTTTAGGTTTTACACGATCTTTTAAAAATGTTCGACTTTCAATGTTCTCTTCCCAAAGATAAACTAATTCCTGCATGAAATTAATTATTTTTTATAAGTATCGGATATTATAATATCACTTACCCCTGATTTAAATACAGATGTAAAATATGGATCAGGTCCATAACAACTGATTACATAGTTTTCATAGTTCTTACTAAAAGATCCATCAGCATGAGTACACAAGTTACCTTCTGGACTAGATAAATTACATGAAAGACATTTCTCATTTTCAAACACATGCACTTCAATCCGATTATGTTCGGCTGTAGCCTGATAGTATCTGAAAGAAAAATCTTAGTTTGAGTTGATTTTTTAAATATAAATCTTGTATCTTACATTGAATCAGTAATTTCATTGTAACCGTATATCTGCAATACACTTGAATTTACACGGTTTGTTATTGCAGTTGGGAATTCACGTGAAATTGCTGAAAATTCAAAAATATTTGGTCTGCCATTTACTACAGAAATGTGAAAACATGACTGTCCATTAGTTTTACATGTTGGCTTTACTACATCTATCCATTTTTTGTTTTCGGACATATGCAGTACCTATAACAATTTTCAGTTATTACTACAATTTCAGGATAAATTAATTCCTTACTTCATCACAAAGTAATTCCGGATAGGTACAGATTTGCCATGATGCCGTTCGTTCATATCGATCCATCCAAATTATTAATAATGCAGTATTATTTATCCACACCACAGATTTAAGAAGATAATCTTCTGAGACTGCTGTTGGTGCCAGAATTTCAACTGATATTTTTTCAGTTGCTTTTTTTACATAAACCCTTACTTTCGGAAGTTCACAATCCACCTTATTGATATTCAAATAATTCGTAGAAAAGTAAAATTTCTATTTGGTAAGAATACTTACTTTAGGATATACGATTGCTTTGGGCTCCGCTACAGAATCATTAAATTGCAGGAAATTATTGTAACTGTATGATTTTATCTCAGACCAATTGAACGAAGCCCATGCCAACAATTCATCATTTGGAGAAAACCAAAAAGCGTTCCTATCACCAAATAAATATTTTTCATATAACCAATCAGCAACTCCATGGCGTAATTGTTGCTCATTCCACATAACGGAATCAACAGTGTAAGTTGTGCTATAATAGAATGTTACATTGTCGTTGGAAATTGATGTAAAATATCTCCTGTCTTGGCTCCAGCCGCATAATTGACTATCGTATATATTTTCTCGAAGATAGAAACTATCGCAAATACTAATTAACTATAAGTTCCAATCGAGTTAATATAATTAGTTTACCTCTTGTTGGAAATTGAATAAATCAAACATCTTGATCGTCGGTCATCCTTTGTAATATGTTTAGTGTCGGCTATCAATATCAATCGATCATTGTCAGCATTTAAGATTATTTTCTCTCGTATATTTACATATATACTGGAAATATGTGTCCAATTGTCAAGTTTTGTTTCGAATGAAGTTAAATTTAATCTGGTCAAACTCCCATTTACGTCGATGGCTATAATTTCAACTGTAATTGAATTCTTCCAAGTGCCATTAAAGTCTCTTAAATTAATTTTTGGTTCGGGAAAGAAATCACTGAACTCAAATTCGGTCCTTGAAAACACGTCACTAATAAACCCAAATGTTATAAGGAGAAAACAAATTCGGTATGCAGACATGTTAACTTTAGTAATAAAACACCTTTCTGTTACTGATCTGGTTCAAAATGCTAACCCATGTTTTATATCAGTACTGATTGCTTATCAATATTCGGTAGATTTAATAAATTAATTGAATTCCTATTTATGGTAATCCAAATGAGAATTCATCTATAATATAAATGGTAGAAGTCAAATAATATATGGAAAAGAATATTAATTATGTAACTTGAAACAATAAAATGGAACAAGTAACTGTTAGTTAAAATAGATAGCTTATTACATAGACTCAAGTATGTATAACTAAATGTAAACAAACATATTCTTATCGTATATTTTAATTATCTTAATCCTTAATTATTATAAACCATTTAAAGAAGATATAAACAGTATTTAATCTACTTACACTAATTAATCAAAATTATGAAAAACACTCTTAATTTCTATTTATTTTTTAAATAGAAAAGTTTCTTAAAATCATCTAACTTTTGTTCTCGCATTCATTAATTAATTCCAGTATTTTCATTTGAAACTTTCTCATTGATGATTTTGGCATATTTCTCATTACTTCAGCAACAAAATTTCCAAACAAATCAAATTCATCGGTTTCTTTATTTGACATATCAGACACTAATTGTACATCCAAATCGTCTGTATTCATTTCGATTGATTCTATTTGATCATCCTCCAGTAACATCGAATCTGATTGATGATCTTTATCATAATCATGTTCCTCATCACTTAGTAGATCAATTTTAACTAAAATAATTATAACTCATTAATCATTGTGTGTAATACATTATACTAATAATCCGTACTTCGTTTCAGTGGCGGAGAAAATGATTCACCAGCAATAGCATTGGTGGATAATTTTAAAGGATCCATTAACTCACCGTCTTCTGCCACAACAAAATTTGATAAATATTTTCCAATTGACGAATTGACTGGCCTCTTCTCGATATCGTCTAAGAACCGCAACAGATGATAGTACCGATATTTGGGCTTTTCATTTTTATCATCACATTTCTCCGTATCACGTTTTACTTTCTGATACCGATCCCGTATGTTCTTCCATATCTTGGGTAGTTTTTCTAACGGGATTAAGCGGCCTAAGTTCTCATATATCTCTTCCCACAGTTCTCGTCTAATTTTTCCTCGTGTGCCTGGTTTCTTGTTAATCGCATTCACATCATATAGAGCTGGACGTTGTGCCACTTCGTTTATGAGAATTTCATTTAGATCTACAAATTAAGATGCTTATAACAGCTCAAATTATTGATGCACTAACTTACCGTGAACCATAAAACTATCAACGTTACCGTCATCATCCTCTTCGTCTGATTCATCAGCATATTGCACAGAATCATCTACTTTATTGGCTAAAATGAATATCAATTACTACAGAATTTTAATTTATAGAACAGTAATATTTACCTTCCGTTTTTATATTTGGATCTTCTTTAATGACTTTGATAACCGATCCATTTGGGTCCTTTTTAATTTTAAATGACTGCTGCAATGAGGTAGAATGTTGGCGCTTTAGATGTTTCGCCAAGTTACCAGTTGATGTGTTCTTTTGATATTTCTTAACCATTCGATCCGCGAAACATTTACAACAATAGACATGAGCCGCATCAACAATCTGTTCACCCTTCTTTAGATTACCAAAATATTTCCAAACCCCACTAGAACTCCTGTGACTGTTCTCAGTTACCACAGCATATCCATCGTACGCAAACGATAGTTTCTCAACATTCTCCAATGATACATTTTCACCACCACTGGAGTCTAAGTGTTCACTCATTTTTATACTTTATTAATTTGCTATTTTTACAATAATCGTGAATTCCCTCTTGGTACCAGAAGTTAATGCATTGTAAATTACAAGAAAACAATCTCAGTATCAACAGATTCTGGGTACACGTTCTGCACTGATTCTGTCGTGCCTATTGTCTTAGTTTCTATTCCGATCTACTGCATAGAATTACCGATCGTATTTAGTTGAACAAGCTATCCAAATTAAATTACAGTGGCTGATATAAAAGTGATGAAGCTATCTTGTTTACAATCGGTAGGACTAATCGAATTGAATTCTCTCAACACTGCCCGCGCACACCAAAATTTTGTTACAAACTTTTTACTGCTCCCTCGACGACACTGGAGCCAGGGCTATTGTTCACAAAACAATTTAAATGATTTTAGTTTAATTTTTTAATTAAAATTTTGTAACAATTTGGCAATTTATTTGGCTCCGAAACTTTCTTTTTGTTTTGTTTTGTGATTCAGGGTTGCCAACTGTATGCATTTCTTCTTCTTCTGCAATAATCTTATCGTCGCCTCCATGTCATCAGGCTCTATGACCGGGTTATGTACTTTATGACCATATCTTGTGCATAATAGTATTTAGTTGTGATTTACCTTGTGTCAAAAAATGGTACCGATCCGAGTGTGTTGTTTATAGGATAATTAATTAAAACTTAAAGGCATATGAGAAATTTATAAGGAGATATGTCGCTTTAAAATCTTTATTCGCGATTAACACAAAACTACCAAAAGTCGCTTGTGTCCATACGACATGGATGCGACGGTATGAAGTATATTGGCAATTTGGGCCAAATTAGCTCCTGGTACCAAATCGTCAACTATATTTTTCCCGGGTTTATTTAAAAAATTTATTTAATAAATTGTATAGATTGATTATATGTAAATAGCATTACGATATTTGTAATAATGCTGCGGTGTCTTGCTTAAAACGGAAAAGACCATTTCTGATATATGATAAGACGCTTCAACAATATTTCATGCATACTTGATATACATCACATATATGAAATGATAAAATGCATTTATTCAAAGATATACTGGATAATCAAATACAAATTGTAATCCGCCATACATAATTCATTGGGAGCCATGAATCTTCAAATCCATAGATTTCTGCATGAAGGCTAAGATATCCGTGGCCTCCTCAATTTTCTTGGTAGTCGGTTTCCCAGCACCGTGACCAGCCTTGCTGTACACTCTCAACAGTATCGGATTCTTTTGATATGGTGATTGGCCTACAGCATGATGGATTGCAGCCGCAAATTTCAATGAATGAAGAGGACTCACACGATCATCGTGATCTGCTGTTAAAATTAATGTTGCAGGATACTCGTTTTTTTCATTTTTAGGTGAGTTTACATTATGCAATGGCGAATAAGACATCAAATTCTCAAAATGTTTCTTTTCATCCGGATTCCCATAATCAGACATCCAAGCATGGCCGATAGTGAACTTGTTGAATCTCAGCATATCCATAACACTATAATTATATGAAATACATTACTAAACTAACTCATTGAATCAATCTAAATTCACAAAATGAACTTACCCGACTTGGGCAATAGCTGCACCAAATAAATCAGGCCGCTGATTAATGCAAGCTCCAACTAATAAACCACCGTTTGATCCACCTTGAATGACCAGTTTATTTCTTGTTGTAATTTGATTCTCAGTTAAATACATTGCAGCTGATTGAAAATCATTAAAGACATTCTGCTTGTTTAATAATCGACCTGCATTGTGCCATTTCTCTCCATATTCACCACCACCTCGAATATTGGGAAACGCCAGCACTCCGTTGAACAAATCAATAAACATCAACCCAGTTATGCTAAATACTGGCTGGATACTAATATTAAAACCACCGTATCCATATAACAAACATGGCTTTGGCCCTTGTCCACCGATCCGCTTCTGCACAATAAACATCGGAATCTTAGTTCCGTCTCGATTGTTTTTATAAAATACTTGCTCAACATGATAATGTGAGCTATCAAAGGCTTTCGATTTGACGGTAATTTCTCTGAATACTTTAGCATTGCTACCCAACTTTGCAAAATCATAATGGAATATAATTCCAGGTGTTGTGAACGACATGAATTGATAGAATATTTCAGAATATTTTTTTTTTCCACTGAATCCAATTATTGTTCCAATATCGAGTGGAAATTGTTTTATGAACTCCCCATTCGTTAAAGAATTCACCTGCAGAACAGATTTAACATCATGCATATAACAAAGCATCAATTTATTGTTATCAACACAATGCGCCCAATCCAATACATCTTCACTGTGTTCCTTTATCAGCTCCACCCAATTTGCTTCCTTCGGGTTATTATAATCGATACCAATTACACGGTAATTAGGTGCATTTTTATTGGTACGGAAGTACAACATTGGACCTTCATTGGTGATATACTAACATAAAAATTTCAATATTAAAAAGTATAGTTTACATATGATATTAATTCTATATTTACCTCATAATCACTTTCAAACCGAAAGACAACTTGTGTCAATGGTATTTTACCCACAATTTCTCCACACTTTTCCAAATCACCAAAGAACAATAGATTGTCTCGACAGTCCTTTACAACTGATACAATCATATACTTTCCACAGTCAGATACGTTTACTGACCTACAAAATTAAATAATTCATTGGAATATATTGAAAACTATAAGTTAGAATTTAGTTAGTAATTAAAATTTGTACATTCTCCAAGTTGGTTCCTCTGGGAACTCGGCAACCAGAACGTCGGTAGATTGCGGTTGACCAATACGATGATAATACAATTTTTGATTTTCATTCATTTTCGTCTCTGAGCCATCTACTTTTCCCTCTTGATCTGGATATCTCTGTATTTAGAATGATAATTCACATGATTTTATTACACACAAAGATAAAGAATTAAAACATACGCAATAAAAGAATCCCATATTATCCTTAGTCCAGGTCATTGCCGAAAATTTGACCTTTTCTAAAACTTCTGGGAAATCTTCACCGGTCTCCACATTTCTCACTTTTATTTTAATCCAATCCGATCCACTTTCACTAAGACCATAACAGAAATAGTGGCCATTATCCGAAAATTCCATTCCGGATAAAGCAATGGTTCCATCTTCCGATAATGTATTGGGATCCAATACGACAGTTGGATCATCACCAAGATTTGTTTGACTGTACATAACACTGTAAATCATAAATAAATTCAATTATTAGATGTTAGAACTTTACTAATATATTGTGTAAATATTACTTTTGGTTTTGTAGACCAGTGTTCATATGGAAAAAATATCGATTTCCATGTTTCGCGGGACACGTATAGCGAGAATAGTTCCAGAGTGCAGTCAACTGTTTGTTGATTGTCTTCCATTCTGGTGTGCTGAGATATGGCTCGGTGATTTTATTGTTCGCCTCAATGTACGTATGGGTTTCAGGAGCATCGGGATCTTCTAGCCAACGATACGGATCAGCAACCTAAATACAAGACCAGTTAAAATACTAGAACTAAAACACTATGCAATAATTATAGAGCACCTTCACACCGTGATATGTGTCCACCACTAATTCATCACGACGTGCTACTGGATAAGACCACATCTTCGGCAAATTGTTTGGAGTCACTTTTTTATTATCTTCAATAACACCTTGCGAAATTAAAATGGTATGAAATTATTATTTTGACACCGAGAGAGGATGAATCGGCAAAATTATGTGTATTTAGGTTAATAGAACAATAACGGTAAATTTGCAAGTCGGTTGGAAAGAATCATGTTTTTGACCTAATGCTGGCGTGCGACATGTTACCAACGAAACAATGACACGCCACTGACCAAGTCACACTCATTGTAAGTACCTGAAACTGATGAATTTAATGCTGCTTGCAAATAAAAAATCTTTCCGTTTCTGTTCCGATCAGCGGACACTACAAATCTACTGAATCTTAATAAATTTCGATACATACGAGCTAATTAATCCTGCTTAGTGCTAGATAGTCAATTATTATGCGGCTTATCCACAACGATACTTTGCCAAGTGGTTATTACCTAATTAATGTACCTTATTATGTTGATGCGATTGCGATTTGTTTACAAAATTTGTAATACGCTTCAAAACAATTGAAGACTGGAATTAAATGGATAGTGACGTCACAACACTCCGTTTAAATGCCGATTTTGGGGTTATGATTAAAAAGAGTGGCTCTCATTTTGCTAACTTACGGGAATACAAATTTTTATTCTATTGCAATTAGGTATCACTAACTAAGTCTCTTATTGCCTATCTTAGTACGTAATCCTTTGGATACTCCATTATCTTGGGGAAGTTCTTAATAGTTTCTTCGTCGATGTGGTCCAATCGTTTTGGCACCAAACGCTGTTGCCTAATTTGGTTGGTGATATTCGCCAGTATGTCTTCTGGAATATTGTTATCCTCAAACAAATGTAAACGTTGCATTGTATGTCTCCTCTGGAGATTCCCTTTCATTGAAGCATATACAGCTTTGTGCATAATCTAAAAGTTTTAAAATTTGGTGTATCCAAATTTGACTCCTAGTGAATGTGGATCTTACCATTTTAGCATCCTTCTTGTGCAGCTCCCAAGCCAGAGTCCAGCTGGCACCACCGGGATAACCAGTGTGATGGAAATATACTCGTTTGTTCCATTCATCTCCAGGTAATGCAATCTCTTTGGTATTAATCACCACAACATGGTCACCACAATCATCTGAAAATAGGTAATTTATGAGATCAAGAGGTAGTAAATTCGGTAATGCTCATCGAGTCTCACTCATTGGATGGTAAATTGGTTTATGGAGGCCCATTAAATACTTCTTAATCAGTTGCGCCGACTGGAAAGGATTCTGCCAGGTACAATCGAACACATGCCAACTCCTCGCAAATGTGGCCCATTGCTACAAATTATCCATTGATTTAATTAAGAGTTGACACAATTATCAAAATTGATTAATTCAATTTACCTGGACCCTTTGTGTTATGGACATTCTAATTTTTTAATTTTTATTTGCCCAACAACTTATTTTATTTACGTTTAAATTTTTACAACAACGATTTGGCCAAAATATTTTTTTTTTAATATGTCAAAAGTAATCATATGATTTTCAAACTCAGGCAGTCTCACCCAAAGAATCTTACAGAATTATATTATTTAATATTAGCTCTTGGAAATTGGTTTAAATTGAAAAAGTATTACAATTTATATTCAAAATCTAAATTATTTTAAGTTTAGATATAATTTAAAATAGAAAAATGGTGATAATAATCTGCATTATCGTCTTTCGGAGTTTCGGAATACCCAAATTCAGAGGGCGTCTTAAAAAAAAAAATTGTCAGCAATTCTCATAGTTCGAATCTAATATAATAATGCAATTGATCCTTTATGTGGGATTCTCTTCTTATTTGTGTTCGTGCATTGATTAAATTAATTATTAAAAATTAGTGTGTAGTGTGTAATGATATTATATGACAGAGATACTTGCCTCCTGATGATGATTGCCTGTTACAATTACATGGAAAAAGTAAAGAAATTTCCAATTTTCTAAGAAAATTCCAACTGATTTGGGTAGATTGGAAAAGGTGATCATAAGAACCGGAGGCAAAAGTCCTCATGGATGAATGATAAAAGAAATGAACTGTTGAAACCGATTCATTGAAAATCGGAAAATTATAAAATTCAAAAGTTTCAAAATTGTTGTTGTAATCAATGTTTCGTGTTGGTGTACCAATTTGCATTAGTATTGGTAAATTCGACCAAACGAAGGCAAAAGCTCAAAAATATTTTAGGGATATACTCTTCATGACTAAACTCTGAGATATTCCTTACGGCGATAAATCAGATAACCAACGATCTCTGTGCGAAAGCTTATGTGTTCATCAAAATATTTAGAATGAAAAAAACATTGTTAAATTTTATTTCGTTTATGAATTATTTTCTTATTATTTATATTATTTACAATTAATTTCTTTTAATATATTTTAATACCTTAAGTCAGTTGTAATTTTAAATGATTTACAAACAATTAATATAAACTACTAATTACTATTTATAATTCTCATATTCTATCTGTTTTCTTTTAAATCGATTGCTACATACAAATTGGATATTCTGATTGAATCTCATTGTGTGTATTTAATAATCTAATTACTTTGTAAAAGCAATTCATTCACAAACAGAGAAATTTATTCACTTAATTTTGATCTGTTCCATGTCTTCCATACACGGACGAGAGCATATTTCGTACATATTCATTTCATTTAACGGAATTTCAGGATAAGAAATCAACTAATTTGTGTGCCATTTAAACAGCGTCTGTTAACACTAATTCATATGTTTTTACAATTAAAATAAATTAGTTTTATCCATGTTGTTCATACCAACTTAAGATAGTCATGTTTTTAGTTACAATTTAGAAGTAAAATCATAGTTTTTTCATTTATTAATTTATACATCGATTACTATTACATTGAATTCACATAACTAATTTAATCGTTTTTAGTTTTTAAATTCATATTTTAGGATACACCATTTTTTTTTTTTTGTTAATTTATTGTAATAAACAAACAAAACAAAAAAGAAAATTATTAAATAATAATAAGAACATTTTAAAATAAAAAAAATTGTTATCATTTAAAATTGAGAGAATTGGATCTAATTTCATATGCTATCAATTCCTATATGGAACTAATATTATACAAATCCAAAATGTTTAATATTATTGATTGCAGTAAGACAACTAAGTCACATTTAAATAATAAACAATAAAGAATACATTATTAAACTAATTGGTATAAAGTCGTTGTCCAATTTTACGGACTGCCTTGCATACTCTCATCACTTTCCAGGTAGGTAACAAGAGAATCTGTACTATCTGGATGATGATGACCAGAATTATCTATTGGTGGACCATAATTTTGTATTGGCATATGTTGGCCATGTTGCATACCATTCATCTCATATCCATGCATCTGATTCAATTATAATAATAAATTATTTGCATCATTAATTATAAAAATAAATGAAAACAAATAAAATCAATTGATTCTCACTTGATTGACAAGATGCTGAAATGCTGGTGTATGTGTATTCACATTACCATCTAAATCATGATGCAATGCAAATTCGGATAAGGCTTTCCACGGTGGCTGAAATGCGGTCACTTCATGACCATGCATATTCAATGGTGAATCATGACGTACCGGTGATGTTGCTACCATTGGTATACCTTGCATTGTTCCATATCCTAATTTACGACCCTCCTGATCGCAAGAAAGAGAAAGAGAGAGAAAAAACATTTCATAAAATGAGTTACACTTATTAAGAAAACTGCTTGTTTAAAATTAAAATTGACTATGAAACATTAAAATACATACCTTTTCTTGTTGCATTTGTAATTTCATTTGTATTGTTTTCTTTTTATCTTTGCACCGTTTATTCTGGAACCAGACGCGTATAACACGGGGTGATAAACCAGTCATTTCAACCAATTGCTCCTTCATAAGTGCATCAGGTCGTGGATTGGCATTATAACAAGTTCTAAATGATACAAAATAAAAGAATATGATTTTATAAATTTTCATATTAATGGGGTATTATTACAATAAATTTGAACTAAATAGTGGTGTATATGACGATTATGAGAAATCTTAAACTATTCCCAGTCAAAGTGATTATAGTTTGTATCTACTACAATGTTGTTTTTAATCATTTGTATACGATGGAACAAAACTGTCCACATAGTAGATATAGTGAAAATGAGATAAGTAAACAGTATTGGACTTCTCAAATAATTCGTAGTTTTTTTCTTTACTCATTTCAGATAACATTCCAATCGTTACCTGTTGATGTATTTTCAAGTAACACACTTATAAATAGTCAAAAGATTTCTTTTAAATTAACTTTGGACACAATTGTGACGCTATTATTTCGATTACATTTGACAATTGTAATATCTAATTACAGTCACACACAAAAAAGGGAAAAATATCGTTTTGGTTAATGGACATCTAACATAAAGTAGTCGTAACGTAATAGAAAAATTGTCACATTACATTTAATGTGATTTATTTATTAGAAATATTTCCATAATTTTTTAATGTAATAGAAAATTGCCAGTGTTTAAACACTAAAAAGCTTCTTTTCAGCATCACACAGTACACCAAATATTAAACTATAATTGATATTAAATATGTAACTATAATTATAAAATTATTTGTAGTAATACGTAAAAACATAGTGTGAATATAAATGGCAATTGTAATTGTCACCTCTTAAACGATTGCTGAAGAATGGAATAAAAAATACACAAAAATCCATAAATAAAATACGAAATATTGAAAATAAAAAAAAAAAAAAATTAATTAAAAGTGAAAAATCTATGAATAAATTGAAATGCAATCACAAAATACGGTGTGCGGTATCGTTCAAAGGCAATTATTTAACATAACAGATAAATTGTTGATACAAGTTATTAGCACACCTGACAACAGAAGCATAAAATGCATTTGAATTGACTTTACTTTTTAATAGAAAACAAAAATTATACTGCAAACACCAAAATTGCATAAAGTACAGTAACTGAGAAAAAATATCGTATTGTTTACATAAATTTAATTGAAGAACCATTTAAATATTTCATCTTTATGTGATGCCGAAAAGTAGTACTTCTTTAAAAGGTCAAACACTGTTAACCATCGTTCATGTTAGATGAATAAATTGATATTGTAATTTAAATAGTGAAATTATTGCATATACATCAACCCTTCAGTGGCTGTTTACTAAGCATAATTGAATATTTTATTTTTGTTTTTCAGCTTAAAACATTGTTGTAATTGAAATATAACAAATGAATTACAAATAAAAAATAAAAAAAATGAAAATCTTACCTGAGTGTATGTAATTGCTTTTCATTTAATACAGTTCGAACGCGTGTTGGTTTACCATCACCAGTACCAGATGGACGTTTTTCTCTAATACTCTTATGAGAACCAGATTCACTCCCAGAGTCTGTAATAATTAAATAATTTTTTATTCTTGTTTTTTTTTTATAAGAAATACATGAATAATTTAAATATAAAATTAGTTAATTTATTGGATGTATTGGGACATGAAATCTATGTAGAATCAGTTGTTAATAAAATCTAATGTCATGTTAAATTCAAATAAATTATACATTCAAATTGTACCGATCATTAGGAGTGTTAAATTATTATATACCAAGAAGTTATGGTACCCAAATGGAAATAAAATTGCGTATATCATTAAGGAATCCTTTAGTTCTTGTTCCAGTTGATGGCTTATATTACATAAAAGAAAAAAGGAAATTAGAACAATTGACTGGAAGAAATAAATGCCACCTTTTCTTTCCACCATCAAATCAACGTTCACTAGAAATGTTTGAAACTACAACATTGTAGTTTCATGAAAACACGCGATTTAATAGTTCGCGGCTCATATTAAATATCGTGACCGTTTTTTTTTTGTCTCATTGGAATGTGTTGGGGTCTATTTGTTTTTTTATTTATAAAATTCATATTATTTTTGTTGTTTTAAAATTTACATAACTTTGCTGTTTTTTTTTCTTATTTCTTATATTTTACCGACCTCTAGCTGTATTGATTTGGAGAGACAACAACGAATAACAAGATGCGATTTCAAACGGGCTGAACTTAACATACAGAATGAAAAAAAAAAAGCGAAAACCAAAGAAAATATTATTCAAAAAGTAACGACCAACAACAACAAAATGTGATTTAAACGTTTGATGTGGGCCGAAATAAAAATACTGTTCAATAATTTTACAAATATTTGGTGTATCATAAGCAAATATCGTAAGGATTGAAAATTCTGTTTCAAAATACAACGAACACAAAAAAATTTCATAAAAAAAAAAATCAAAATATTAAATAACAAAATTTGAAAAGAAGAGAATAATGTTACTCGATGTGGCACAAAATAAAGGTAATGATTTACATTTAAACATTGTCTGTTCTATGTTGATTCAACATTGGTCACATTGTTGATTATTCCGTAAATAAGACCTCGTTTCAGTATTACATCGCGTACCACGTCTGTTGTTAGAAGATGGTGGCGTACAATGTCTTAACAAAGATCGTTTATAATATTCAATGGCTGATGTTTAACGATACGATCATCTTCACTGTATCGCCATTTTTCACTGTAATACAGAGGAAAGTTTCGCAAAGCCCCAAATACACATAAATCGTGTACAGATCAATTGGGCCGATCCCAATGCACACGAATTTATTAGAACAAATTATTAATTAGAAAACATATTGATTGTTATCAATAAACAAACGTACCAACGAATATTTGAAGACAATGGCAACTGATAAAAATCAAAAGCGGCTCTATTACGTACAGTAAGAGATAGATACTGATGAAATTAAACGTAAATTGTAACATTGAATATAAGAACATGTTATTCATTCCAATTTACATCATGTTGTTAGATTCATTTCCGATATCAGAGCTAAGGAAACATAAAGAAAATCATACTGATAACATTTAACTAAACATCCATTGGTTAATATTTTTTATACACACGATTTCTTTTATATAAAATATCAGGTGAGTTAACCAAGAAATTCACCAAAAAAAAAAAAAGAAACAAAATAAAAGCGCGAATGACTAACAAACTATATATGAATAAAACTAACAAGATTGAAAGAAATTCATTTATTGCATAATAGTCATTGTATGTTTCTAATAAATTTTGTTAATTTATCTTTTACTAATTTCCATACGTAAATCATTTCCTTTTTTGTTTTATACTAAGTTATACATAGCGTAATGATCTGATTGATATGATAGAGAATTATGTTTTTACCAATTACTTGGAAACAAAATTTTCTGATAAAGAATTTTAATTTGAATCAATCGGTTAAGAGCGGCTACGATCAAACGATTTTCTATGTTACCGTTTGAAACTAGATCAGTTATTAATAATATTTCGGCTATAATACCGTTGGCCCAATATGATTGCAATATCCCCACAAAACAATCAACATGTGCACAACATTAACTCGAGGCGCCGTCATTGATATCAATATTTTTAACAATAGGTAATTTACAAAACGACAATTTTTTAACTTTCTTTAATTTAACACCCTCTCCCTATCTATGCGCCATCACACCTACACATATTCAGTTGAAACCAGACGGTCTTATTATATGAACACGGTTATTGCGAATTCAATGAAAATTATTATGAATTTCATGAAACAAACATTTGATTATTTTGTTTTGGGCCGAATATAAAAGTCCAAGCTCAATGGTTTATTTTTTATTTTAAACACAATTATTAATGTTTCTCCTACAATTTTACAAAAAGAAAAAAAAAATCGTATATTAATCTATACGACTTATTTTGTTTCTTTGATTTACAAATTTGTTGTTTAAATAATTGTTTTGTAAAACATATCACCATAACATGATGAATTGATATTGTTATATAAATTTAATTCGTTAGAAATGATGGCGCGTACATGTCTTCATACAATATGATTGATCAAATGCAATTATTAAAAATGAAGAAATTTTAATGTAATTTCGGTATTTAATGAAGCATAATTTATCAAATGTGTTATGCCGCCCAAAATCAAAATAATTACATGATGTGAAATCGAATTTCATTTGAATGCTAGTAATTTTTGATAACGCAAATTAATGACGTCTCCTTTGATGATCGGTAAAACAAAAGTATTTGATTCAATGGAATTGCTACGAGGTGGAAATGAAAGAAAATAAACGAAAACTCACCTGATACTGAACCCAATTCACTTGAATGATTGTTATTGCTTAAATTATTATTATTATTATTATTATTGTTTGCTTCTAATGCTGATGGCTGTAGTCCAGTATGGACCTTTTGTTCCAAATAATGATCATGATCTTCTTTACAATATAATGAACCACCGTCACGTAATGCGAATTCATCACCTACAAAACGGAATATAAATTATTTTATTAAACGAAATGTATAAGAAAATCAATATTGATTTGGGTGTTAATTAGCATTCATTAATATTTATATTTCTAATCATCATTTCCAATATAAAAATTAAATAATCGAATCAATACGGTAGCTAATTTTAATATTTTTGTTATTCACTATCCACTATCCACTCCATGTTGATTAAATCATATGGGAATAATGTAAAATTAAGTGTGTGGGAAATAAACGTGTCTTATTTTTACCTGGTATTAATTGTCTAGCACACTGTGAACATCTAAAACATTCAATATGATAAATTTTCGTTTTAGCTCGCATTACAAAATCATTTTTACTAAACGAACTTCCACATTTATCACATTTTGTACCAAATAATCTGAAATTAAAGAGAAAAACATTGAGATTAGTAAGTAATTTAAGTTCTTTTTATTTTTCATTTCATTTGGTAAAAATCATATTGTAACTGTACGAAGTAATAAGTAATAATGAATATAAATGATTATGATTATTTCTTTGGGGCTTTTCCAAATATATGAATTTGCAATTAGTATATGCTTCTTTATATGTTAAATAATCAGGTAAACGGATGAGTTAAAAATAAATACAAAACAACGGCCGTTAGACATAAAACTAATGAATAGTGCAAATTAATCGTTTATACGTTGAATAATGTCGCTAATAAGAAATTTTATAAATTCTTAAGACGTTGTGATCACACAATTGTTGTGATGCTATAAATCCGTAATTCATATCAACACAATTGATTAACATTAATTAGAATCATTTACTCTATGTTGAATACACACGAATAATATTCATATAACATTCTAGTATTTAACACTCTTCAAATGTAAAATATTATTATTTAGTGATAATTAAGTTCGTTTTTCTGGGACACAACATTCAATTACTATACAATCTTAATTATTTAAAATAAACAAGCAATGATTTCAAAGTGATTATAAACTATTCATCGATTTGACCATTGATATATTTGTATTTTCAATTTTTAAGAAAGAAAAAATATAAAATATTATGTGACCAAATTCAAATAGATTGAATATGAGTTTTATATACATAAATGTAAACTTACCTAACATAGTCTCGTTTGCAGTATGTTTTACCTTCACGTACGAAACATGTACAACTTTCGTCTAAGAATTGCCGACATTCTTGACACTTGAGACATGCCGCATGCCATTCTAGATCAGGTGCAACACGTAAAATATATTGATCATGGATTTGTCCACCACAGCCAACGCATACCGACAACCTTAGTTTTTCTATAATAAAAATGAAAAATAAAATTAGAAAATCAGAATGATTGGGAAACTTTTATTAGTCAATGATGAATTAGATAGTAGTGGAAGATCCACTTTAAATTAAAAACTACTGTCTTATTACATCCACGGTAGGAACGTAATCCCATGCAAGTTATCTCTTCGATTGGACACCTAAGAATGTTACGATTAACTTCATCCCAGTTAATAGACATAAAACGCAGTGCTACTACTTTAACTTCATGGTCGAAATAAAATCAATATTACGTTTATATTTTTGTTCTCAAACTGATTAAAGATTCATATGATGTGACTGAATTATTGATTAAAAATTAAAGTTATCTGATGATGGTATTATTGGATGCTCCACTTTAATCATGAATTTATGATGAATTCAACACATTATAATTTTATGGTTCAATGTAAATGCATAAAAGTATTAATGAAATGCACATGAAATATCGTTGCATTCTGGTATCCATTGCAATACACATTTAATGGTTTAATAATAATTTGGATATATTGAAATAAATTCCAATGCATTCAACGTTTCAAATAATAAATTTAAATGTAACGTGCTTTTGATAATAATTCAATCATAAATTATGTACAAGGGCGCGGTGTTGTTACTTTATGCGAGTACAAAGAACGCAATGAATGCGCGCACGCAGTCCCCGCCTTGGTAAAATTACATACACGATGTATTGAGAAGAATAATACCAGAAGGTTTCTTATTTTTATTTTTGGATTCAATGGATTTTCAAGAAAAATATTTATACCGTGATCGCGTCAACAGTGAGAAAATCTTAAAGACGATCCAAATGAAAAACCAGAAAATGAATTACAAGTAACTTTGGACAAAACATATGAATATTCACACCAATACATTACACCCATACTGTACTGGGCTATCCACCATATGAAGTGAATCACCCCAATAAAAAGGTAAATTCCAAACCAATGGGGCCAATGTTTTACGAATCTGAAATTGAAACAGAAGAAAACATTCTTAAACTTCATCAAAAGTTAACACCGTTTATGTAATGGAAATACATTCATGATGATTTTCATTTTTATTTTAAATTCACTCGGTCTTTTGATTTCGCATTTATTTTGGTGTTCGGTATTGTTGTTGTATTCTATTCAAAATAAAAAAAATAAATTTCTTATCAGTAAAAACACTGAATATTGACATGATATAAAATGAAGAAGAAACGATTGAATACAAAAAAAAAGAAAAGAATCTTTAAATTGTAAAGGAAATTAACATGCGAATTTTGCAATTTTTTTATTTGTTTTCATTTTCTTTTCTCATTGATTTTGCTGTTTGCCGGGTTTTTCCTTTTGAATTTTATTAGGTACGATATATTGTGGTCGGTGGTTTTTGTATCATTTGGCCAATTTATAAAAATTAAGTATGTGAGTGTGATGTTTGAAAATTGTCGTATAAAAAATTAAAAAAAAAAATTGAATGAGGCAGCGTGAAATACAAAATTAATAAAACAACAAACGAAACATTAAGAGATTCACTTTACATTTAGCACTTGTAAAGGAGAGGTAACTAGGCGCAGGTAATGGGCGGCAAAAATTAAATATTCCTTTATCACCGCACTTTTCTGGTTACCGCAAAAGAAACACGAATAGACAATAGTCCCCCCAGAATTGATATACAAAATTCTTCGTTTGAGCATTTGTCTTCTTTCTACAGAGTTCGTGTCTTTTGTTGTTGTTATTTTTCTCTGTTGATTTTTACCTGTATTTTGCATATGCAAATTACTCATTGCCGTTTAATTTATTGGACATTAAATACGAGTATGTTAAAACAAATATAATGTTAATGATTATACGAACAGGTTTCTCATTTCATTTTTTTTTTTTTGTTCTTTAGCGCTGGTCTGTTTTTCTTTATTTCGGTGAAGTTCTATCTGTCATCAGATTCTGTTTGATATGATTTTCAATTGAAAGCGGTCAACATCAACGAAACGAAAGTTATTAATCAATGCGTCACCTACCGAAAACTATTTCATTTATTGATTTACCGGTTGTTTTGTGGCTTTCTTTGACGGCTCATCGTCTATTAATTTTGAATTAATTTACCAATAATTTTCCGTTAACCACAAACTGAATTTATTCTATTCGAATTTGATTGAATTTGAAATTGATTTTATTCATTTTCAATCACTTTTATACGAATTTAAATTTTGGTAAAATATTGCACTATTACGAAATAAGAATTTCCATATGAGAATAAATAAACTACCGATCGGTTGTAAATTGAAAATTATGTTACTAAACACTGCGAATAATATCAACGTTGTTTTATTTTCATTTTTTAATCAAGTCGGAAATCTTTAAAGGGTATTTTTATCGTGTAGCGAATAAATGTAAGAAAAGAATACGGGGCTGTATAGTACCATTACCTTCATTAAATGTATGTGTTATCTGTTTGGTCGGTCTCGTATTTACGATTAAGAGGAACCCATCGCAAAAAAAAAAAAGAGAATGAAAAAATTTAAATATGGTACATACATCTACTAAGATAAAAATAAGAAGAAACAAATAGCATTAGTTTATTTATAACGTTGTTACCACTCACAAATAAGCCACAACATATTTGGATCAACGTTACAGTTTTTGGTATCCAACCAGAAGAGTTTTGGTATCAGCAGCAATAGCATTAAAACATATTGAAATTATCGTGATAGATTCTTCCATAACATTTCACTACTGGTTAAATTAATATTCAATTCTGTTTCATTTAAGTGTAATAAAAGCACAAGTAAAACAAGAATTGAACGGAATTATTGGCTTTTTTCCCGTACAGTTTGAGGGTATAAAATATATGGTAGGACAATAACAAAAATATAAAGAAAAGAAAAACCAGATTATCTTACATGTTACCGGCTTGAGTTATTATAAGACTTACTGCCGTCTAAGATTGACTTTAAACTGGGGGTAGACTAATATTCTCTTTAGCAGAGATTTCTTTCATGTTACATGTTTTCTTTGTCGATTTCTTTTTTATTTATTTTTTTTTTATCACAAGTGACCACCACACAACGGGTCCCCATTTTTAATATGTTTTGAGGTATTACAAATTCAGTGGCAATTATAAATCAATCGAAATATCTTGTAATTATTGCCGACACGATCATTTGAATCGTTTCGTTGTCTTTTTTGACATTCACATCTTTTACAATACGAATAATGAAGTATTTAATATCAATCAATGGATGTGATTAATTTTATTTTGATGAGGAAACTAATAATAAAATTATTTGGAGTTGATCTTAATGAATTTCAGATTCTGTGGCTTCAATATTTATGATTACACCACAAAAAAAAAACGGAAATTCTTAAAGGATCACATCATTGTATTGATTTAGATGACTGACCATAATTGTTCTTTTTAAAAAAATTAAATCTTATGTTCATTTTGTTGAGCCTTCAGTTCACATGATAATAAAACAATAAAAATCAAATTTATAATCACTCAAAGTGTTTATTGGCATTTATCATTTGATCTGTCTGGCATCTTTATTGTAAAAATACACTCTTGAGGAAAGACCCCATCATCTAAAAGTCAAGAATGTTTGGGATCAGGTCAGTCATTATGTCCTTCACAGATGCTCTGTATCAGGTTATTCTCTTCTTTGAATTTCAGTGATTTTTCGTAGAAGATCGTTTAGGGTTATTCATCACAATGGAATGTTGCGTTAAAAAGAAATCTAAATGTTTTATCCGTCCACACTTCCGATACAAGAACTCTTTCGAAAGGATTTCCATTCAAAAAGTCACTGAATCATCGTTCCGTTCGATCAAATCCACTCAAGTGCAATCAAACTGAGAAAGAGTAAAAACAGGTGCCAAAATGATGGAAACTTCTCTTCTACTTAATTTCAATTCTCACCATTCTCTTATATGCTGATGATCAGTGAGATTTGATGCTGGAATTTTTGACAGTATAAGAGAACATCCGTACAATCAATCTGGTGGCTTAAATTGTACAACTTTTAGTGTTGATTTCATTCATCAAAATACAGTTTTTGGTAATGAATAACCGATATAAATGTACTCTAATAAACAATCAAACGACGCACCGAAATTGTATTTTAAGTTGGTCCCTTTTCTGTTAAACAACACATTAAGAATTAAGACTCTTCTTTTATACGTTTTTTGTCTCTAAATTAACATTATTTGATGTCGTTTTATACTTTGATTCTTCCTTATTAACGCAAACCAAAGAATAAAAAGAAAAACGACATTTACGAAAATAGAGAGTTTAAATGCTTATGGTTAGAAGGAAAAAGGCGCCGCTCATCGTTCACATAATCAAATCCATTGGATTTAAAGTTTGAATTTTTTGTTTCTTTTGGTTGAAAATCAACCACTGTATGATCTCGATTCTTAGTCTTCATTATACAATTTGTTGGTCTCTAATACTTGTCGCCTTTATTAACTGAATGATGATGATATATTTTCACTCTTTTATTCTTTCATTAAATGCGGTTTCAATAGTACAATAATATTTATTTAGATGAAGGCAATATTTAAAGAACTCTGTTTTATTATTACATTTTATATTTTCTTATACTGTTCGGAATCTTTTCTTTGATTATAAACATTTAAAGAAGTTAAATTCAGTTCAACTGGTACAATTCTCTTTTAATTCTGGTCCATTCTTTTTTGTATATGTAAAATTGAGGTGATTTTATTTTGGTTATTTTTTATGGTGCGCGATTTAAGCCATAACACGGTATTGTGGGGCAATAAAAACAAAGTCTGAGATTGTTAATTTGAATAATCGTTCATCTGGCGCGTATTATAAATAAATGCGTGTATATTCTATCTCATTTCTGTATGAAATGATTATTATTCTTTATATTTAAGGTGTGGACAAAATAATTTCTGTTAATATTCATCATTTTCATTTCATTGTATCATTTTAGAGGTGATGACACAGTGGTTAGAAAATCATCAAAATATTTAATGGAAAAGTTGTCATTACCCCTTTAAATCATTCCTTGACTAGAGGAATAGAGATACGTATACGTAATGGTGTTGTTGATATGCCGGTGTTACCTGTTCGCTGTTGCGGCAAGACAGAGAAACTTAAACGTTATTCTCTTGAGGCCGACGGTGTTTCACAGTTTCATTATATTAATATACATTAAAAACCAATCAATAATCTCATGGGACGATTGGCACGCGCTTTTCCATTACTAATTGCATTGTGCCTGGGCCACTTGTCCATTTTCAAACATTTGTTTCTACATTTAAATAAAAATTGTATTTAAATGTGGCTCTGTTTTGTTATTCAATTTAAAGATTTATTGTTTATTTCACACCTTCGCCACCGATTAAATACTATTAAACAGTTACAAAATTTTTCTTATTTTCCCTTGGAACAGAAAATTCCAATTTAAAGCGGGGGCTTTACAACAACAAAATGGAATACAATTCAAGTTTCCCAAAATTGTGTACAATGATTATTTTAATCTAATCGATTCAAACAAATTCAACTGATTCTTTTGTTGAACCAGTGATTTAACATTGTTTCGGATCACAACTTGGCTTCTAAGCGTAAAGTAACAATTGATGTACCTTCTGTGATAAAGTTGATTAGAAAGTTATGTAACTTTGTTTTCTCAATTCAATGAAAATTTCAATTGTTCTGCAAGGCGGTTGGGTATTAGGAATTTAAGTTAATGGTGAACCGGACTGTATTAGTTGGTTGAGTGCAATATAGGCACTCATAAATTAGTATGTTTGGTACTAACATATGAAAATTCATTAACCGTAAAATGGAGCTTTTAGTAGCTACTTTGTGTCGGGTTATTTAAAGTTGTTATTTTACCATATCCCATATCAAATAGTTTGCCATACAATTTATGTTGTACAATTGTTACAATTTAATACTTTGTTTAATTTATTTTATTTTGGAATTGATGTAAATTTTGTATGAATGTCAAATTGTACATTAAAAGTTCATCTGGTCATACAAAGATGAGTGGATTTTCATTTGGCATAGGTTATATTATGTACAGTAAATGTGTTGAATAAAACATTGAATCGACTGAATAGGAAATCATTTAAAGTTTATCAACGTATAGTTCAGTTAGCTCCATCAGTTACAAGCATTAAATGTATTGAAAGTAATAACATTAAAAAAGAAGAATTCTCATCTCAAAGGCTTTAATTGCTGTATGTAACTTTTATTTTATATTTATTTGGAAGCTAAATTATGCCGACATGTAATAAAGCCATAAAGTTCGGTATTATTCAACACAATTCAAAGGTAGCCGTTCAAATCAATTTTTTTTTTTTTAAATTTAATTTCAAAGGTATAAATTAGACAGCGAGAAAGAGAGAAGAAGAAAAACAAAAAAACTGGAATTATCCATAATTTATTAATAAGATTGACCATTAATTTGTTTCACATAAAATTTTATGTTCATTTTATTGAATGTGGAGGCAAATAGGTAAAAAAATATAATTCTTTCAAACAGAAACAATATCAGTATATTCACAATAGAATCAATTGAATTAAAAATAAAAAATATTGTAAACAGTAAATAACCCTCAGCTAATAGTTGATAGTGCAATAGAAATATTGAAGGAAAATATAAAAAGATTTTATTATTGAAAAGTCACACTTCATTGCCAGTAAAATTATACTAATTTTTATGAAAATTCAATAAGATAACGAAAACAGAAAAGAAAAATAGATGGAATATTAAAGAAAAGTTCAAGTAAAGTTTATAATTTAGAAGCCATTTTAGCATATTCCATATACGATGAGATGACAATTGAATGTTGATTTCTTTTCTTATTACCATCATTGAAATACTTCATGTAATAAATTCCATTATTTAAGAAAATTGTTAAAAATGAAACCAGCAATGATAAAAAAAAAGTAATACAATACAATATCGACTACTGTTCTCTGTTGTCTTTACTTTTTACACACGATGGATTATGATTCTTTAACTCTAGACAAAAATCTTTAGTGGTTGCAGTCTTGTCTTAAGAAAATACGTACGGATCAGTTACAAATACTAGACTCTATACCGTAGCCATAATGTTTATTATGTACATTATAATTTAGCAACGTGCTAAATGATTTTATGTATAGTTTGAATGTTTTTAATGATAAATGCAAATAGTGCAGGAGACGTTGAATATTTAATCGTTCAGTTATGACTGAACCACAAAACTGTTAGTATTGATATAAGCCAACATTGTACCTCATATATGGTTACATAGTGTGGAGAAATCAATATTTCTTTTCATGGTTGACCATCAAAATTGACCTCGTCGAAATTTCATTAATGAAAAAAAAAGAAGAAGGATCAAATTGATGGTGGTGACACTTCAATTAGGTCATTCCTTCATCATTTTGATTATGATGGTGTCCAGAAACATGTCTCGTTGATGAAAGACAATTAAAATCTTTTACCATTAATCATTGGGTTTATTGCCCAGTTTGAGTATTATGAATTCCCCACCTTTAAAGATGTAACCACATTATGTGCGGCACTTTTGGTCTAACAATGTTTTCTTTATTCTTTCCTCATGATAAATAATGTCAACGAATTTCAGATTTAAGAATGTCTTATAAGACATTCCATTTGATTGTCAGTGCCTGGCGCCTCTGGTTACTCTTTACTGTCTTATCACTTTTTCAGGAATTGGTTAGACGAGACACTGTCCATGTTAAATGAAGAATATTTAACTTCAGATATTAGATGTTTATTCATATGCATCACTAAACCACTAACTCTTCGTTTCATTATGATTTGATAAATATTTAGTTTCTAATAAGACACCAATCTAAATTGAATGAACGTTGTAACACCTTCACTTTTTTTGAGTTCTTGGTTCATTCATTAATAACAACAACATAAATTGTTAATGAAATACAATCACTAATTTGAATACAATTTCAATCAGCATAACTATAAGTTTATCTAATTAAAATCAATTTATATCTGGTTAATCCAATAATATTGTTGCATAATTAATTTTTTTGAATCAATAAACATTTGCATGTAGTCTTACGCAAAACGAATTAAAATGTTTAATCATAAATTAAACGTTTAATCTTAATTTGGTTGCAGTAATGCAACATTGTTTAGAGTTGAATTGTTATTGATACCTAAACAATTCCAAATTGTTGATTGTACGCTGACTATTTCACATCGTATTAATATAAACGAAATAATTTATTGTTTAGTAAGATATTTAATTAACACTTCAACTGACTGTTCATTTTTTTTTTCTTATTCTTAGTTGGAATCATAAAATTAAAATTACAATGCAATGAAATGACTTACAGGTAACCGAGACGATGATCAACAAAACAAAGACAAGTCACTGATATACCTTAACTTATATTTAAATTGTGCATTTGGATCAGTCACTATGACTTGTCTGAGGAAGCACAGTTTATTCTTTTTTTTATTTTTTCACTTACTGAATGGATCCGAAAAACGAATAACCTGAAGTCACTAACATGAACGGAATTTGGTTTTGTTTTTTTTTTTTTTCGGCGTACTGGCAATCAAAAGAGTTTAATAATGCTTCATATTATAATTAGTAGAACAATTAAAATGAATAATAAAAATAAAATCAGATCGTTATTTTAATTTTTATTTTTTATGTAAATCTTTTGTACGTTACTATTAAGTCAGTTCTGGTCTGTTTAATGGTAAAGTAACAAAATATTTATTTCATCATACGACTAATGATAATCGGACTGGACAAACTTCTGTCATAAAATAGGATCACATTGATCTCAAAAATTAATCATTTAATCAGTTTTAGTAAGATTAAATTGATTATAGTCATTTGATTAATCCCCTAAACTGTTGATGAACCAAAATAAATCGATATAGTGCAATTATTTAAATCCAAGTGTAATGAAGATCACATATTAAGTTATGCATAAAAACTGTATTTTTATGTTGATTAATTTAATTTCATAACAAATATGACAATTCATTTCAACCGTATTACCGTAAAATATCCGGATTATTATGCAAAATATTTACAACCGAATATTATATTAAACCTGTTCAATTCTTATACCAGAGAACTGTTTAATTCCAATAATGTTGATATTAAAACCTTAATACTTTCGATTAAGAATATATGAATAAATGAACTAAATATGTTCAGTGTACACCAGAACGTATCAAGAGAACATATTAAACATAAAGAGAGCAAAAACTTAAAGCACAATTTACAAGGAATGAAAATTAACGAAAATAAAAGAACGAAAACTTAAAAGAATTCCTCATGTGTACTCTCAGATGCGAATAACACATACTATGTGTGTTATATAGAAAATATTTTATATGAAAATGGATAAATGAACACCTTTTCGATTCAAAGGTAATATAAATTGCTATTTTTTTTTATTCCACTGGAGTTGCAAACATAATAAACATTACATCAATTGTATCGGCATCTTTGTTTTTCTTCCCCCCGTTCAACATTATTTTAAAGATGATAATGTTTCTTATGCGTTGTGCGGTCAATGAAAATTTTTCCTACATTTTAATAAAAACAAAAGTAACAAAACACAAAAGGTATAGTCTTGTATTTAACACTTTTAATGTTTTGGTTGCTGTTGTACTTGTTTTTATTCATTTATAAATTCGTCTTGGTGGCAAATAGATCTTAAAAGATGTGATCATAGTCCTATTGTACATATGACCTGGAGTACTATAATAAAATAAACTTAGATGAAGAACCCAAAGATAATTAATAATGGTGAACCAACTGAATTCTATACGGACATTATGTTGAATGAAATGAGTGGTTTAAGTAAAACCGCAACATTATTCATCACTAATTGCACTCAATTATTTTATATGAATGTGAATGGGTAATAAAGATGCCGCATAAATTACAATTTCACAACAATTAACGAAAGTTAGACAAAGTCAATTGATGTTTGAAAATTTAAAAAGAAAACATTGGAATTTTTCCTTTTATTCTTATTAGAAATCTATATCGTATGTCACTTGTTTCAACCACAAGTTTTTTTCTTTTATTTCTTATAACTGAAATCACATTGTTTATTCGGGTGTAATGTAGTTCACATTTTTTTTATTTATCAACTGACTATAATCATTAATTTCTCAGTTATTCTTTATACAACGGGTAAATCAGTTTTCATTTACATAAATATACAGTCGTCATATTGTTTAATTGAAGCGCCGTTCATTAACCATAAACAATAACCGTCTACTGATTTGAAATTACTTCACATAAAAATTATGAATCAAAAAGAATTACGAAAATTTCAACAGAATGAAAATCAAAAAATTTAATGAAAACTTTTAACATTGAAAATATGAATATTTTTAAATTTGTTTTGTTTGGTATTTATCGTAACGTAAATCATAAATATTGTGTATGGATTAATCAAGATTAAATTATTAACACATAACAATTCAACGGTTTAAAGACGATCAGAGAAAGTTAAAAGATATGCCATGAAGTTCAAGGAGCACAACTAAGCCACAATATTGATGATATGGCAGCACTTTTACGACATAATGAACAATTCGGACAGACAAATTATGAACAATTTAAATGATCCTTTTAGTCACATTCTTTTCGCTCATTTACACATAAATCCTGTCTGTCTCATTCAATGAATAACTGTCTATCCATTTTGTATTTGATTGAAAATATAATAATTGTTTTCTTATATAATTAGGAATTGTTTAACCCAAAGAAACAAATGAGTTGTCACAACAATATTTTGTTTTCTTATAAACAAATTGAGATATTAAAACAGTCATGATTATAGTGATAGATTTTGTAAACGATAAAACACTTGACTACAAATTTGTTTCGGCCTACTACTGATTAATTTGAGAACCCTGTCGGCCAAAGAATAGGTAACTCTCTATCAGGACAGGTATAAAATGCCACTCTTGTAATATTATACTTTGGATATTTTTATCGTATGCAATTCACTTGAAACTATGTTTTGTTGAACGGAAAGACGCATATCGCTGACGTCTTATTGTGCAAGGTACCGTGACAACGATTCTAAAATGATTCACATAACTACAACTTTTGAAACGACACTAACATTATCAACTCTGTATAATAATTAATTTGATTTTTGTTTTTGTATTCAAATCACTGAATTTATTAAATATCAAATTATGATTATAAATCATAATTTTTATGATGGTCCAAACATACTACAGGATATGAGCACTGATGATAATTAATGATTTATAGTGGAGTCACATTAATTGCAATTTACTTCCACATTAACGCGTACAATGGCAATTATACAAGTAAATATATTGCTGAATTGAATGTATTTCAGTTGAACAATAGATGCTAATTAATCATCATTTCTCATAATTAAAATAAACGCACAGTTAATATGCATTCGAGTTGAATGCATCGTACCACAAGAACTTCCTTTTTTACAACATTAATTTAACACATTTTTCACTGAATTATAATTTCAAATCAATTACTAATAATACAAATAGCCAGCCAGTAAGTAAAGGTGTGCGACGCATCAACATTAATTCTCGCTACAACATAAAAACTATACTCGTGGGTGAATACGGAATACGCATTAACCGTCGGCGAAACCGTTCCACCCGCCCCAACGAAAGTCAATTGAACTTTCAATTAGATTCAATGGTCTAATTGATCTCTAATAAATTTTTAATAGATCCCTTGTTGGCCGTCACGTTTAACTACCGTGTGATGTTATTTAAATAAATTATAAAGAAATTTTAAATGAAATAAATAAAGAAAGACAGAATAAAAAAAACTTAAAAATAGCACATACTCGAATTTAAAATATCTGGACCATGACAATCTAAATCCAAACTGTGATTCATCACCAATGATGGTTGCACTAATCCACCTCGATGATTATGCAATGGTATCTGGTGAGCCAAAGGGCCACCGATCTCAGCCATTCCCATAAGTTTATCGTACACTTTTTCTTAACTGATAAAACAATAATCAATAATTTATTTTCCTTTGGCGATTATCAACCAGCGTAACTGGTTTTATTAATTCTTTTTTATTTTCTTGTATTTTAAATGAAATTTCCTTAAAAATGCACTTAATCTTTTTCACTTTGGCTGAAATTATCTAAAACAATTCACTGGAATTTCTTGTAATCCGTAAATTATCCTTATAAATTTTTTTTTGAATACGGTAACTTCAGTTCAAAACTGTTATCGGTGATCACTTAATCTCAATGAGATATTAACAAAAAGACCATTGCGGTTTTATTGCTAAGGCACAATTTCACCAAGTTAAAATTTAGAACCAACCAAATTAATTTAGAACTTTTGAGTACATTGAATCAAAACTAAAAATTAAAATAATAAATTTACAACTAACGTTTGATAACTGTTTTGACATTAATTTCACACGAGTAAATTTTTTGTTTGTTTAATTCACCTCTAATTATTATTTTTTATCACCTGGTTTCTGTTGTTAGAGCCATCAATGTAACTCTGAATATTAAATTTCATACACAAATATTGATACGTTGATTGGACTTGTGGTCTCTCATTTAAATTAATTATTTATATGTGAAATGATAAAATCGTATAGTAATTCACCGTTAAACGTGCAATCCACTATTTTGATTCTGTTTTGGATCCCAAATAAGGATAAATAATAGAATAATCACAAGAGCACGAGTTGTGGATTTGAAAAAAAACGTAACATACCACTCCAAACGCCCGATACCGACTGAATCAATCGGTGTTTGTTGCAGCCAGTCAAAGCGAAGCAGTAGGCATCAGCTCGACTTCTTCCCTAATCAATTCTGTTTTAGTGTTACCATACACACATTGACATGTTCAAAGAGAAACGGCCACGGCCACATGAGGTACACATTTTCATCTACTTCTTCTGTGTTCTGGTATTGGATTCATGGATTCTATTCTTTCATTTCACTACTCTACTGACTACTCTCTAGTTATTCTATTGCTGTTGGAATTGGAATTGGGCATTAACCAGCTTGGATTCAGTGATTGCTGTTACTTCAAATCAACATTGTGTCTGCATTTTTTTATTTTTGGTAACCGACATTGTAGTTGAAGAGAACAACGATGACGGCGCGATATTTTTGTGGCTCTTGGGGAACCTCAGCCACATACAGTTGGGCATCAATTTGGATACCCAGACAACACAATCAGCTATCAAATGGGAAGAGGGTGAGGACAACCAGAATAAATAAAATAAAATTAAACCAACACATACATTCGTTGCTTCTACCTCTCATGTTTATATTCACAAAAAGAAAGAAAATAAAAACTCGTTCACCATACCAAATTGTTGGTTCAATGTATCGAATGGATCTCCCCTGTTTCGATGTGTAAAAGATGTACACACAGCTGTACAGTGTTTTTTTTTTTATTTCATTTTCTTTCGTTGCTTCATTTTCCATCGGGTACATTGGGATTTTTGCCTCGCCCAAAAATCGATCTCATTGGTTACCATGGATTCAAGAAGCACATGTCAAGCTGTTGTGTTAGTAGTGAATTAAAACCCGAAAAGTTTCTATATTGAAACACTCTGATTATAGCTGGTTTTTTTTTCTTGTATTTTCTGTATTTCTGTATAGCAATGAAACCGAAAACTGGCTATAGCAGCCAGGAAAACATGATTGTATTTTGAAAATTTATAAAGTGTACAATGCGTATCAATTGGGGAACTGTGGAAGCGGTAACGGCGGTGCCACAACCTTATAAAATATGCCCACGATTATAACATTATTGGGTTTGGGTATTTATGTTCTACAAAATGGTCGAATGAAATACTAATTATTTGATATACATAAATATTCATAAGTGTTTCTAGCATTTAATACTCTTTAGTTATTCTTTCTTTAATGTACATTTGTTTCTTATAGGCGGCCAACATATAAAAAAAGCTACCAAAAGAATGGCCATAATAATGAATAACAAGAACATCACACTGTAGACATTACAATTTGAATAGAGCGACCGTTTATTATAAGTTGGGCGACATCGATAATATCTCTATATGCTGGGTGGCAAAACATTTTATCGTTTCCCTCGTTTTATACAGGTGAGTATCAAATTCAGATGGATCATTTGTTTACTTCATGATGGTTTTTTGTTCATATGGGGTTCAGTTCATCGTATTTTATAGTTATTTTGTTTTTTATAATTATACAGCATGATATGGTAATCCATCTTTCCAATCTAAGATCTATAAAAATTATTATCTAATGTATTGTATAAAACTGCCGGTGTTTAAAAGATTTGTTATTCGTTGGTTTCTTTTTTTTTTCTTAATTCAATTTAATTGATTTTTAGTCCGGTCATTGTCTGTGCCAATGTCAGATTCTGTAAATGTGTGTGGGGTTTTGGTTGATAAAACACCATTATATTTGTTGTCTAAATTGCTTCATTAAAATGATCACCTTCATATAAATTAAGACGGTGAAATGTATCACGAATTTATGGATTACACCATTGTGTGTATGTTGAGTTTACATTCAATTGTAATGTAATTCGTGATTTTACTTAGCCTATGATCAATTAGAATTAAGTGCATACTGTCGTATCATAATTTTTAAAGTTTTGTATTTTATTAGTTTAATTGAACCTGATCGTAAATAAACGGATAACTTTTACAAATGTTTTTGTGTACATTTACCTGTTGTTTATATCTTAATGATGCTTATATTTTACATTACACATTTAAGATTAATGCAATTGCAACGTTTTGTACTTGCAAGTGAACATTCATTTTCGTCCATTTAAAAGAATTATTGCATCGAATTAATCGATGAAGTGGAACTGAGAACCAACATAAAAACAATAAAAAATTTCTCAAACAATTCTGTTGAAATAAAATTAATAAGAAAAAGGATTTTCCGTTTATATATTGAGAAAATGTGTAATGAATGCATACATTACTTCAAGTCGATATTAAAGTTATTCTCCCTCTTTTGCAATTTGATATTATTTTCATTGAATTTTGTGGTCTTCAACGGTCGAATCGATATCCATTAGGAAAATTAAAAAACATTTCACAATTTTCCATTTGAATTGTCGCTTTGATGCAAAAGATAGCAAAATAAAGAAAAAAGTAACAACAAATTGTTGAAAAATAAAGGATATTGCATTGTGGATTGTATAGTAAATGAATAAAAAGTGGCGCAAATTGAATGTGTGATAACATTCAATGGATGAGTATCGATCGAAAAGGTACACGCGAGTAGGAATATTATTCCATTGATTCATATCAACTATAGTTTGAATTTTCTGAACGCTGGGAAAGAGAGGAACGAAGAGAAAGAAAAACTTAATATACGCCTTCCCCATAAAATACCATTTTAGATAGGGAAGTGGATCTAAAATTGTTCACGGTTACTTAACAGCTGCCTGATGTTTTAAAGAGGATGTCTTAGACATACGACAATGGCAGTTTCGAATATATTTCATTCTTAAAGTGTTCAACCATTTTCCACGTACACACATAAAAAGATCAATAATTGACAACGAACTTTAGTAAAGCCGATTGGTATTTTTTGTATCCTTTTCTTGAATAAATTTCTTCTCTTGTTGAAATATTTTTTTTTGGTGGCGCAAAAAATGCAAAAGTAGAAACAGAGTTGGAAAAAGTGCCTCGATACTCGATAGAATACAACATGATGAAAAAGGATATCCTGAAAAACCACAAAATTGGTAGAATTATGGAAAAATTGTTTGCAATTTAGTGTCCTTCATGAATTGTTTAAGGATTTCCTGCGCATGTCTTCATACTGAATACATAAAATAGTAAAGGTGCCGCCATCACCACGATCGACTCTCTTCCTAGAGGCTTTTGTCCTCTTTTTATTGTAATTCGAAAGTTTATAGACGATGATTTTGTACTAAAAAAATTCGATTCATTGTAATGTAAATAATGACAGTATTTAGAAACCTAAATAAATGAAGAATCAATGATTTTCTCAAGTAAATAATGGTGTGGAAAAAAATTACAATGTTTTTTCTTTATCTCTCTTTCAATTGAGTACATAGAATCGTTAGGAATACAATTCACAGGAGCATGCAAACATAAATCCTTCGAGTATGACTAAATAACCAGAAATATGCAAAGATTATTTTCTTTTGTTTTAAACAATAGAATTTCTTTAAGTTTTTGTTTTTTTTTTTAACTCTTTACTTTACATCCGGTGTCATGTTCAAAAAACAATTCAGGTATGGAAAGACACCTAAAATCATCGCTAAAATCACCTGCTATTTCAGTAATTCCAATCAATGAACAAGTGAACATTGGAATTATTAAACATATGGTATTTTGACTAAACAATGATTGGAAAAACACTAAACGACCTAAGGGATGTTAAAGGATCTCAATTTATCCTAATTGGACGAATAAAAACAACGTAAAATCACAGAAACAAAGTGTTGGATGTTCTATGTTAAATCGCTTGATAAGAAATTGCTCATTGACATGGAAGAAAATCATTGCAATGGTACAATAGAATCATCGAATAAAATAATGTTTTACACCGGCCCTTGTTATCCAACATAAAAAAAATAAATAGGAAAAACTAATGAACGACTGTACATATTCCATTAAATAAAATGTAATCAAATTAAATAAAAGGACGATCATAAAAACGAAAGACCCCACAAATATGAAGAGAATAAAAATCTGTGCGTAATTCATTAAAATTATTTGAATCTTTTGTGCTTTTACGCCTTTTGCTATTCCATTTGTGTTTAATCAAATGTTGCATAAATATTATGTATACCATACGATTAGGTCACCGAATTGACAACCCAAAACATTACTTACATACCAATGATTTTATATGAAAACATAATCGAACAAAAATCAATTTCAATAGTTTTATTCAACAATGTTTCAACCCATGAATTGTAGTTTTATGAGTTATGAAATTATGATAAATTGCATTGAACATATACCATCAATGTAACACGCAATATGGTCAAATAATTCATTCTCTCTTGATAATTCATGGACAAGGAATTAACAAAGTATGCAAACAATTCCATGTTTCTAAATGAACGAATTAATGGTAATCACTACAATCGGATTAAGGAATGATGTACTTAATAATCATGCATGTTACAAATTTGTATGTTCGCGGTGGATTAATTTTAAGAATCCTTTTCCATCAATGTAATCCATTGATCGAGAAGAAAGTAAACATTTTGTTTTTGAAATCACAATGAATTTGAATTGAACATATTGACCTTAACATGATTATATGCGAATGTTCATTTAATGTCATCCATATGAATTAGATTTAATCGAACAAAAAATTCTATGAAAATTTATGTGTAAATTTCTAAAAAAAGATAATCACAATAATGACGTAATGTAATCAACTAATAACGTGTAACGACCCTCGATGCGCTACTTAACACTATAAAACTATTATCGTTTCAGTAGTATGAAATCCCAATTGAATATCAACCCTCTACACCACTCGCTTGGGTGCTGACTGAGCTTAATCACTCGTGATGGTTCTGTCACGGGGTTTTTTTTCGTGGGGTGAAGTGCAACAGCTATCAGCATCCCAAACAACGTAATCGTATTGAAAATGTTTTAGTGAAAACAAGAAAACCTCAGTTGTAATTTTATTAAAGAACTACCGAATCACTGTTGCTCTGCCTAAAAGTAAAATCAATCAATGCTGATTATGGAAATGTTTTTTGTTTCTACGATATATTTCTGGCCGCTTTTGCATAAACTTTCAATCGGCTAGGAATTCAACCATCCGAAATTTAACAGATCATGTTTGTAAGTAAAGTGCATTCGTGACGAGGGATGAAACTAGACAGTTCTTTTTTATTTTAGAAGGGCCCCGGCATCGGGAATTATTTGAGCGACATTCAAAGTCACGATGGTACCAACAAAAAAATCAATTTAAGCCTCTGAGGACCATATGGCGTTAAGTGCGCCCTCACATTGCTCATCTAACGGCAATAGAGGACGAAAATGTTTCTATGTTACATAGAAGCGGCCCCACGAATTAGGTAAATTTGACTATGTCGTTTTTTAAGTGAAATACAACATTAGATGTTATTTAAATTTAGTACCGAAATAAAAAGTGATAAAACTCATAAGTAGATGAGAGAAATAATAATTTTATTAGACCAAAGTGAATGACTAAATACATAAAATAATGGGAAATAAGAGGAATGTAATGTAACAGGATCATTGAAAATTCAGTCATCGTGGATACGTCAAAAGGTACCAAAGCAAAAGCGATTAG
Organism: Coboldia fuscipes; assembly: GCA_001014335.1. Classification (NCBI taxonomy): domain Eukaryota; kingdom Metazoa; phylum Arthropoda; class Insecta; order Diptera; family Scatopsidae; genus Coboldia; species Coboldia fuscipes. The sequence continues at coordinate 57,763 of JXOR01000992.1, read as the reverse complement.
ATTAAATGCAAATCATTGTGGATTTTTTATTTTTGAAATTTAAAATCAGGGGGAATAAACAAGGAACATAAATGTAGTCTTTCTCACTCTGTTGATAAGTACTGTATACTGTATCAAATATGGGAGTAAGACCAATGATATTTAAATAAACTGTCGATATACACCTTAATGATGGTACATGCATTAAAACATTTTTTATGAGTTGATTATTTATTCACGTAATTTAAGAACAAAATTTATTTCTTGATCATTGAAATGTGTACACAGGTAAAATGGTATGAGTAAAGAGATAGGAACACTCTGATGTTATTAAAACTTGTCTTGTTAAATTTTTAACATTCTTTTATTATTGATAATAAGCTCATAAGCATCAGATTTAATTACATTTGGATCAAAATTATTTTGATGTTTGACTACGCACCGAATTCATTTGGCCACTTAATATTGGCTGGGATGAACCACAGTTGAATAATAAAAATGTTCTTAGTTAAAAGAATAAACAAAACACGAAGAATCAAATCAGCCTCCAATGGACCAGTCCAAATGACCATTACACGTTTAAATATACAAAAAGATATCAAAAATATTCACAATAAGAAAAAAGAACAGAAATTATCGCAAAAATGAAAAGAAAGACTTTGCGCACTTATAAAAGGCCTTTTATTAGCGCACGCTAACCACAAAAAGTTTATCTCTTATTTTGTGGTTTTGGAGACATTAGCACAATAGTAATTCTGGCTCTATAAGATTCACTCTTCCCCCCTCATTTAAATTCAATTTTGGGATCGTGTATACGGACTTTGTCTTTTTTATTTTTGGGATACCCATACTGTCTGTGTCCGATTAACAGTCTCATTTGATTTCAAGGTAAATCATTCCTTTTTATTTTAACGTTTAATATATCGGCGAATAAAATAAAAGAAACGAAAATTAAACAAATGAAATTGACTACACAATTTTTATGTATGTTAAACATTAAAGAATCAAACCGATGAACGCATGCAAATCAAAAAAAAAAAAAAAAGAAACTTGAATATTATTAAATTATCATGGATAAGAACAAAAATAAATAAATAAATATCAGAAATTATATGGAAAATGCTTTGTATGATGTTCGTGTATTTTATTTTTTTATTTATTGCATCGATAACACTTTCATAATACTTAAATGGTGCATATGTTTGGTATTTTATTTAATATTATTAAGTATTCAGACTCAATGTGATGAATCTTTTGCTGTTTCGTTCAAGTTCAAGGACCGATTTGATAAATTATGAACAAGCGATCAGTATGTTTTACCCAAAAAATAAGAAAAAAAAAAACAATTTCCCGGGAATGTAGATTAGAATTTTTAACGACAATCCCATAATATTCCTGAGTTTTTCTTTTATTATCAGATAGCGAAATATAAATTATTTTGCCTTTCAAATGTTTTCATTTTTTTTTTTACTTTAGATGACGGTAAAGATCATAGACGGAAAACGGTTAAGTTAGGAACGGATTGTATCACATGGATAGACTCATTGCATACTGAAGTACTTGAGATTGGGTATAAAACAGTAATATTTGAAGGATTCAAAGTGTTTATTAAGTGGCTGTTTTTTATTACAAGAGAATCGGTACCCACCAATTTGGTGTATTTGAAATAAAATTTAGACAAGATGTTTTTCAAGTGGCTTGACGCATATCAACCATTATACAATTCCATCACTATTTATTGACGAGTGTTTGTTATGTTTTTCTTTTTTAAGGTTCTATTGGTGGGAAGAACTACACATAAAACAAATTGTCTAGGTCCTAAGAAACTTATACCCAGATGTCTCGACGCCACTGATTACGATCATTCTATATGACCATATTTGCATCATCTATTCAATATTAGTCTAGCGAAAATTCATTTGACTTTTCATTAGCATGGTACAATAACAAGATATAGATGACACTCAAACTGGTACCAAAAATTAATGAGTTTTCAGCAAAAGTTTTATTACATAACGATTGATAATTAACAGACGTCAACAGACACAATAAAGAAGTTAAAACGACGGCATAACAGGAGAACTGATAAGGATATCACAAGAGAATGACATATAGAGAAATTTTAAACTAAACGAAACAAAAGAGGTTCACCTTTGAGTAACGTATGATGTTGATTACCGTTGAATAACAAATGATATAATTATCATTTTTTACCGTCAACGGTATTCAATTCTTCCTTTGGTGTTGATTGAGAATTGATTTGAACTACATGAAATCAAATTGACATATTTTCAGTCTATTTAACATAATAATGTTTATCTTTTTCTTTATTCGTGTTTTAGTGGTACCCATTCATTGTGACTCATTTCAATCGTGAACTGAATATGATCCTTTTTTATTGTACCGATTATGATAAATATAAATAATAATCCTTATTTATTAAAACGAAAATGATGGAAAGAACAATCTAATATTGAATTTGTTAGCGGTAGTGAATGGTGGTTAAGGAACAGTAGCACCAAAATACCCAATTACATCAGTATACTTCATCTATATCAAACTCAACTGGGTGAATGGAATTAAAATTCCATAATGTATAATGTTAGTGTAGCCAAAAGGTTTATAAATAATGTAAAAGGATATTTTAATGTCACCAAGAAAGAAACGAATGACAATGGTATTTACGGATTAAATTATTTCAAGCGTAACTTTTTTCAGTAATATTTAAGAGACTGGATCAATTCATATAAAATATATTTGATTACGTGTATGTTTATGTTCAACGATTGTGTATGAAGGGAATTGAAATTCATTTTAAGGTAATACATTTCAGTAACGAAATAAGGGAAATTTGTGAAATGGTTTTCCGTATTATTGCATGCAGTTATCCCATTCAATTGAGATTAAGCAAATTGTTGTGATTTAAATAAGAATACACTGAAACATTGAATGAGCAATCATCATGAGATGTGCATTGGATTGGCTAAATAAAACTAATGAACGAAGAGTATAAAGAAGTCATTTGTTCATTCTTATTTCGGGGTTTATTTCTTCTTAAGAGTAGTTGCGTGATCACAGCTTATAAATCTTATGGAACATGAACTTCTTGATATTGGTAGCTTTTCAATGGTTCATATACATGAGAATCATATGAAATCAAAATGTTTACCATTCGTGTATATTTCAACTTGAAAAGGTATGAAATCGGATCATAATATGAGTATATTTAATGTGTGGACTTAAGACTTATTGTTCACCACAGGGTTTTACACCATTCAATTGAATATGAGACTGACCCTTGATAGCCACTTAAAATCTGAATAGCCAGAATGACGCGATATTGGTATTATTTAATAATCTATTTCTATCCGTTCACAAAATATACGATTTATTTTGGATAGAAACGATGATGATGGTGATGATGATTTTATTTAACACTCAAAAGGTAATGGAGGTCATACCATGTAGTCATAGGTAAATAAAATTGAATAATATTTAACTTATTGTATTCTGGTTGTCTTGATGAAAATCCATTCAAAACGGTTCCATCCAATCATATCAATATGTAAAAGGGTAGAAATAAATTGTTCTTCAGTTTCAATTATCGTGTTCCAATCATAAGAATATTGTTGTAAAAGAATTCGTTTCATAACAATATAGTAAAAGGTAAATGATATATTAAATGAAGAACTAAAAAGTCTCTGTTAGATAAAACCGGCGCCAAACTAATCGAAATTCTCGTGGTTTTGTCGCATTCTGTTCGTTTGATATTATTCCTTCATTCCAATATGAAACAGAAAGTATTAAACGTTATTATATGGTGATACAAAATTCAATCATTTTCTTATGCTTTTTCTCATAAACTAAATCTCAATGATTATATTTTACGATTCAACTAAAATAGATGAATTTACTTTACGCTTAATAGAATCATCTGAAATGGCATTTTTTAATTGAATTAAAACTGAAAGAAATTAAAGTGGTAATAAAACGTAGATTCAACCCCACAAATATTCTTTAAATTTAGCCCACTTTACTCATTATGCGGTAGCATATTACCGAATAGATAGACGACACACTGATTCAGTTTTAATAAAAATAATATGACAATTAAACGTATCCGACTAATATGTGAACCGACTCTGGCTAGACAGTAAAATTAAATAAATGATGCATTAGTGATAATCGAAATTAATCTTCATACATGATGCGTTAAACAAATTGAAAACATTTTTATCATTAAAATAATTATATTCTTATTATCTGGTTGGTTTGATTAAGTTATGTATTATGGTCGGTGTCTGGACACAAGAACAGGAATTAGGTCGATGACTAATTTTGTAACATTTTGATGGCTCGAGGCAATATGATTCCCATGGATTCTCTCAACCAATGTTATTGATTATTGATGGAAATTCACATTGGAAAATTGATGCTGTCATTTGTGAACGAGTGTGTATGCGCCTAGGTCATTGAAGAATGAGACAACGGAAATTAGAGATTCAATTGATCAATAGTAAATTTTTGATTTTATTACTGGAAATGGCATTTATTACTCGGCAATTGACTGATATCGCATTTACTATGAAGTATTGAAGGGATATGAAGAACCAATAGTGAAACCACACACAGCCGGAAATGAAATTGCAATGGAATTTCTATTTTGATTCATGAAATTGGGAAACATTGAATTTAGTTATAGATCCGATATCATTATACTTATACTAAGGCTGAAGTATTGCTCTTTCTTTTTTTGGGAATTTTAGGAAATTGATATGACACAATAGAAGAGTTTTTTTTTTCGATTCTATTAGAGGAAGTTTTAGTGGCTCGTGGCCTAACTTTCACTACAATTCTCATCCGTCACATACGGTTAAGATCTTAAATAATTTTGTGTCTATCACGATGACCTTACGGAAACCGTCCAAATATGAAACGGAAGGAAATTATTATTCATTGAAATTCGTAAAATGAACTTTGGCAAAAACTATTTTCTTCATGTGTGGGTCATCTCAAGAAGTTTCACTGAATTTTAGTAAACTAATTGTTTGGATCTGATTACTAACGATAGTTGATTTACTGTTGCATGTCATGATATAATCTGAATGTTTTTCCGATATAAAAACCAAAGATTCGGATATGGTGTGGTAACGATTTATCGGTCAGATGAATAGACAATTTCTGTAATTCAGTCGGTGGAAAACGCAAACCATAAATGACAATAATAAATCTTTTAGGTAACACGATAGTTTTATAGGTAAAATGATAACCGTAATCATTCAATCAATCATAATGATTATCAAAATATAAATTACCCAAATTAAACGTTTACTCTAATTAACGTGCAGGGATTACATTAACCATTCATTTTAGTTCACCTGAAATCACAAATATTAGCCGAGTCAATTAACAAACAATGAATTTTAGTTACCAAAATGAATAAATAAAATTCTAATAAACTTAATTTCGCAAACATTAAACATCATGAATATGATAATGATAACAATAATAAAGAACGCATATTTTCAACTGAATTATTGAGAAAATAAAATCCATTTGTTTGCCATTTAATTGAGATTACAAAATATCCCGTTTACCGATGACTGAAATCAATCTAATGAAATCACTTGAGAGAAATGGTGGATAACAATTGACGGTGTAAATATTGATAACTAGCAATGCCAACAATTACCCGTTGGCTTCATTCAAATAAATCAAATATTGACAATGAAAATGTTGCATACTTTATACCTTATGGTATTAATTGATATACAAACATCGATAACTGATGGGTGACATGTACAGGTAGAAAAATGCGCATATATCCAATTAGTTGCGGAAAAATCATAGCAATATAGTGTTGTGATAGGTAAAAAACCAAAAAAAAAAAAAACAAAATAAAACCGATAATAATCATTATGAGTTATTTGTTTAAATAATTTTGATTGATTTCTTATTACCAGCTACTTTATATTCATTATGATATAATAAATTCACTCGATCTAACCGTATGAAATTGAGGGTACATTGGAACAAAATAAAAATAACGAATGTGGATCGTGATATGTACGCAATGAATAATGATATGAAATCAACGGACATGTGAACATATCAATAGTCAGCTATCAGGATAGTATGTCAGTATGGTTCTACCTAGTACAATATGAACTGAAATAAAAGAGAGACACTTAAATGATAAATGATGTTCTGAATCGAGTGATGATAAAAAATTACACACAAAATTTTCCTTCCGTTTCTCAGTATGCGGTTATACACGGCCGTTGTCTAACAGTAAGTAACGCATGTTACGATTTTATTGTGTAGGCGCGATCAAAACAATAAATGTACGCTAAAAAAGTACCAGTGTTTACGGTAATTTTCATGATATAGAATGGTTCAATGTTAGTAAAAGGAAAACTCATGTATGAATGGGAACGTATGTCATCAACGTATGCCAGTAAGCATAAATAATGGAAAAGGATGTGTTTATGTGAAACTTTTTTCACTTCTACATTTCTTTGTGTTCCATTTCATTTTTTTAACATCAAGGATGTGGTTAAGAAAACCATCATGCTGTGATGGAACAGTATAAATTATGTTGATTTCATATTGCAAATTTACATGAGATATTGTACAATGAGATAAATGAATAGGAAACTTGAATTCATGATTTCGTTATTTCCATTTAGAGAAAATTATTCTATTGGTGGCGTCAATTAACTGAATGATTTAATCCAAACGGAAGGAAGGAAAATGAAAATTAATATGTGGAACACGAATACATAACAGAAGAATTAAATTGCATACTTTTCGTTAAAGAATAAGAAATTGAAAATGTCAAAAGTTTTTCTTATTCGCCATGTAATTCAATTGTGAAATTTCCATTTGCATTGATTATAAGAAAATTAAATTTCCATCAATAGTGAAACCAAGTGAAATGATGAATGGTGGAACCAAAACAAAGAGGGATTACAACTAAGAAACAATTCATTTCGTATGTTTGAATTTAATTAATATAAATATCGTGTTTAATTCATAAAAAAACTAGCGGACACTTTAAACCAACAGAATTTATGGCAAATAACACCAATCATAATCATCGGGTCGTGGTGTTGTGCATGATATATTACATTACCACAATGATTTGGCATTAAATTCATTACACTTTAGATTCTATTCGGTATGAAATTACATAGTGGAAACAATGTACATTAGAGAAAGAAACTATGTTGCCATCATATCAAGACACGAATTATGTTTAGAAATAAAATTTACAACATTTTAGTGTATTAAATAAACGTAACATAAAATATGAATGACTTGTAAAAAATTATGTTGTATAAATTTCACACGATCTAAATTGTCTTTCGGCTACCATTAATGTTTTCATATAAAAAAAATTGACTAAATTGAATTTAACACAATTAGTTTACTTACAATCGTGACCATCTAAGTTTTATGTAACAACAGTTGGATTGAATTAAAAAAAGAAAAAAAAACAAAAACTGATAGAAATCATTGATCAATCGATTGAGAACATGAGATACATTGTATCCAATGAATTTTTTTTTACAGAATGAAAATTAAAATTCATTTTCATTTGGTAATCTTCACTGTACAAGAGATAAAAAAGAGTAGAATGTATAGGGACATAATTTGATTATCAATTAGACCATATGGGCTATCAATTTCAATATCTGAACATCATTCAGGATTGATCAGAGACATGAGATCGCATCATTAGGGATATTGTATTGTAGTTCACCAGAACGAATAAGTACATCAAAATATTTAAATTCATGCCATCGGTCGTTTACAAAATGCAGAACTACTTTGACTGATATACCCAATAACTGACTGACTGAATGGAGTTAACGTGTGACCGGTATTCTCTGGGGGATAATCGCCTAGTTACCATTATAACCTCAACCAATGGCCCAAATAAATCGAATCACTCGAGACTTGTGGTTGAAATTATTATTTCATTTCTAAATTCATAAGATAACTCTTGAATTGTTGCAAATATGGTATAAATAAAAACGTCTCAAGTTACAATTGTGTTGTTGGACGTCGCATCAACATCAACTCATTGACAGTGAAAAACCCATCGTTGATTTTAAACAACGTAAACAGGATCAAACTATGAATTTATGACTCAGGAGTGTATGGAATCATATCAGTGGATGAAATTACCAGATTTCAAAATGATCGTAATGTTTGTCTGTCTCTACAGAATAACAGCCGCAGTCAGAGTGGTTAAATGCAACCCTAATGATTTTATGTTTTCATTTTTACTCACCGTTATTGTCCTTTATCTGGTTTATTCTGTTGGTGGTGTATATTCCTATAACATCCAGTTGATATATTCAATTTCATTCACAAGTGTGGCAAATGTGACATCGACACCACCGATATGCCGCTATTCCTAACAAAAAAGAAAAGAATGAAAAATAAAAATTATTATATTGTTCAACAACGATGTTTTTATATTATTAATATAAATAACATTATGATGATCATGGATAAAATTATGCGATGGTTAAAAGCAAAATGCTGTTAACAACCCCCAATATGAAGGGTAAAATTCACTTTTATTATTATTCTCTGTTTTCCTTGTATTTTTTTCTCTAGCTTGTTCAGTCGTTCCATTTATTTTTTCTTCTCAAATAAAAATTTAGTTATTTTCATTTCAAAATTCCACATTGATAGAAATAATCAATGAATCGTGAGTCGCGTATCAATATTAGAATCGCGAAGGCATTAGAAATCGAATCCTTTTATTGTACTCTTTGACTTTTTATCGATTTCCTTTTTGAACCGTGAACGACTTGACGGTGGAATTCCGTTTTCTAATGTTTATTTCATCAAGTGTCTGGTATTCTGATATCAAACCGATTGCGTGCCATCCACAATTGATGATACCATAAATTCCACATGGAATGAATCATTCTCGTTCGCCTTAAACGACTGGATTTTTTTGATCAGTGGGGTCAAATTTTAAGGTGAGGCCATTTCATTAACTTTTTAATTTTCTATTCAACGTGATCTATGTGGTTCTGGCTGTTTAGTTGAGGTGTAGCTTTATCCACCAGCAGTGGATAAACCCTCCGGTTTATTGATTATGTGCATGTCATGATTAAGATAATAAAATATATCACAAAACGATTCATATGGTTTATGTATTATGTTGTACTTCTAAATGAATGTTATGCAATGAAAAAATTATGTGCGGATTGTTTGAGTATAATGAGTTAGAATCAGCCACCTATTTAGTGGTGTTCAAAGGCTGAGGTCATAGTGTCGACCAGGCAGAATGTACACATTGGATTTTCTATGAATAGTTTCAATGGAACAGCAGATGGACAAAGTGATAATTCAGAATTGTTATTTTCTACAATCATATGAATCTTCGACATAAAGTTGTACATCAAAATGACTTATGTGCTACTATGTTTAGCCAAAAAAAAAAAAAATGAGCATTTAAATGACCATCAGTTTTTGGTTTGTTTATGATGCGATTAATAACCCTCCGGGCTCTGCTACTTAGCATAAAATTTCATGATTATTGTCAGGGGAATTCTACATTATAATTTATTACAATAATATTTATGTGTTTTTATGTTAAATCATTTGCCGATTTGCCGATATTTCCCTATTGTGAGACAACCGATTGGCCAATATACAATTGGAAAACTATAAATTTTAACGCTCCATTGGATTTTGGTTCTCGCTTTGCAAAATTATTTTATAGCAATATATCGTTGATTTGGCCATTTAAATAGTCATGTTTTATTCAATAGTTTCGGTTATCTATTTTAGTGATATTCAATGTGTAATGATTTGCTAGATTTTATACACAATTATTTTATTGTTGCTGGGGTATTTCGTTTGATCCTCTTGATTTAAAGGCACCTCCAGATTATCTCAGATTAAATAACGTCTTTTGGCAGGTGAAGGCCATAGCAACGGATTATTCCACGGCGATAGGTTGTAACAATTCACATGTAGAAGATCTTGATTTTAATAATCGCATAAAAATATATTCAACCAATATGGAATAACAATTCATTAGATAAGAATATTCTATTGTTCGATAACCGCATTGAACATCTCATATTGAAGAAAGAAAGTGCCGAACCTTTGATGATAATCTCTCTGACATCTCATATTCACTCGAAGTGAATCGTATTTAGATTCTGTTATCCATAAGATGACTATTTTAAGGAGATTATCCTTCGTCGAATAAACATTATCACACATAGAAATCTTCCCAGGTGAAAAACCGTATAAAGAGAACAACTCACACGTCATTCATATTTGAAATTTTTCTAATTCATTTGTTCAGTAAATATTCATTTATAACGTAGTGGTATAACATCTAATGTTTCTCTTTTTTTATTCATTTCTGTTTGCATGCAACATTAGATAAATTATTTAGACGAAGTCAATAAATTATCCTTACGTTGTATTCAGAATTTTTTTTTACAATAGTAAATAGACTGTGGCTGAAAGTGGTGACAAATGAATTGCACCACCACCCTTCTTCATTCTCTCACCAACACGGAACAGTTAAACTGTTTGATTTCCTCATTTTTTTTTTACAATGTACAACATGGAAATGTGAAAAAAGCAATTTTAAATTTAGTTAATTCCATTTATTGAACAGATAAAAAATTAACCGTAACGTCAATAATTGTGGCATCGATGTTGGAAAAACAACAGTGTACAGTTGCCCAAGTCGTCAGTAAGGCAATTTGGATGAGCATATTGTGACCATTTGCATGCATCATCAGTGATATTGTTTTCTGTTAATGCTTTAAACATAATTGTTATAATATCAATTTAATGTATCCGCAACTGTGACACGTGTGATGATGTTTAAGGCACGCGGCCAACACACGACACACAGAGACAATTGCAGCAATTTGACTCAATTTTCATTCGCGTTGTTGTTGTTGATGAACTTCCTTTGCAACGGTACGAAAACCGTAGTGATGTGCCATCGGCAACCAATGAAGTGGCCAGCAATCGGATAGTCATTTTGCAGCGGTTAAAAGTCATCCGGATTTTAATGATCGATGATAGTAATTGTCGACTCAGTTGTTGTTTATGAATTAAATTTGAAGGCGGCCGCACAATAAAATCCATTACTAATTTGTATCAACTTTCAGTTATGAATCCCACTCCCAGTTGATTACTGCCTGTGTTAATGAATATTTATTATAGCAACTATAATTTTATATCGATGGAAAAACTGAAACAATTTCCATTGCATTTAGTAAGGAAAAACGTATTAAAGTGTGTTTCCTCTAAATTACTATAATTCACCTAAAACCGCATAACATTTGAATTTGGATCTGATAGAATTTTCTCCATTTAAGTAAAACATTCCCATGACATCTGAACCAAATATTAAATCAATAACGATTTTCTTCACACCAAAATATAGAAAAGAATGAATGAAAAATACCGAACGCTTAATGCATCTGTAATTTATGTTCAATTGTTTGATTCCATTTAGGCGTCATAATACTCAACAGTGTCGTTTATGCCCTTTTTTCTCAAAACTCCAAAAAAATTTGAAAAATCTAAAAATAAATGGTTCATTCGTAACTCAGTAATGAATTGAACTTATTTATATGTTGTGAATTCACTCTTGGTTCAGTTCCATAACTTTCCCATTATGAAAAAACGTTGACAATGAGGAAAAACCTCCGATGAAATTACAGAGAATATTTATAAAATTCTTATTTCTCAAAAATAATTTTCCATTTACTCGAACCAGAAGTAAATACAAAGTTAAATCGAATTCTGATTTTTTGTGTATAAAATCTTTTTTTTTGATTTAATTTCTCACTTTGTATTATTTTCGGCTACTGTTAGAAAACACTTTGAATATGAAAATGCCATGGATTCGAAGATCGTATACAGTAAGAAGAATGTTATGATTATTCGTCCATCAAGCTCCCTTAGTTCATAATGGATTTTATTTGTTTTTATTCATTCTTGGGTCGCTGCTGCTGTTAAATATAAATACATACAGCCCAAGTAAGTAATTCGTGCACAGAGTACACACAAGTTTGTTTCGGAAAATCTTAAAACGAAATATTAGACGCATATATGTTTCCATTGGATGAATATATAAAGAAGAAGTACCATCCGAGGGAAATGTGCAATTTAAAAACTATATACGGTACGTTTTTATGTTGGTTAGGTCCAGATGGAGAGACATAAATTTTATGTAGTGGCGCTAAGTTTACCCTTGTCGCCGTTGTAACATACATAAAACTGTATAAAAACCCATTTCCATTAAGAGGAAAACATTTTCTAAGATGACTCAGTCAGTGATTACACTTTGGATGTTCACCGCAGTATCATTTTGAATGCATTAGCACGTTCCTCCTAAAAAAAACGATGACGGTATTCTACTCATAACTCCTAGAATTTATGATCAAAGTTAGTTTCCTTTTTGTGGTCGATGCCGTTACTTATAACTAAATAACGATGGAAGATGGAAAAAACGGAAAAACCGTGTCTGCTGCTAAATGGTGGCCGCGAAATAGAAATTAAACTTTCTGGTTTCTGTACGAATTTGATTCAGTTTGGCGAATAATAATTCAATTCTGTAATTTTATTAGAACCAATGAACACCGAAAAAAAAGTGACGATCTATTTACCTTTGGTGTGGTTTCATCGAAAAAAAAGAAGTGAAGTAAAATATCAAATGTCATGGATCCGTTCGATTGACAGGACCGGGTAAAATATTGAATGTGTCTTTGGTAATGTGGTGTAACAACCTTTGGCACTTCATCGCTTCCATTTGGCTAAAGGTCAGCACTGGATGATATCTAAAAATGAAACATAAATTATTTTGATTCTGGAAAACTAAAAAACTTTTAATGGAACGTAAATTAGTTTTGAGAAACAAATAAAAATGTATAGAAGTTGAATTTCACCTGTGACACGTGCTGGTTTGTTTAATTTATGTCAATTGTTTGCTCTCAATTTTCCATCAACTGGATGAAGGGATAATTCGTATTTTGCATCACGGACATAATTATTTACATTTTTATTTTAGTAAATTAATATTAATCAAGATAACTTTTGGTTCTCAACTAAATGAATGGTTTTTAACTAAAAGCACTTTTAAATGGGATCCTTTTAAAGGAGATCAACACCATATTATTATGGCATTAGTCGATCTGTTTTTGGGTCATAATGAATACAACTGACTATTAGTGAATTGGTTAAATATTATTCCGTAAACACTCACCCATTGATGGCTAATTTTTTATCGGTTAATCCTTACCAATAGACGTTCGTCCATCAAAGTGCCATTGAATGAAGCGAAGCACTCAAGATGAACAGTCAAACATCTAATCTCAGGTGTTCTGCTGAGTCATCGGATTCATCCATTCAGTATAGCGGCTAATTATAAAAAAAATTCTTGTTGGCTACACCATACAATAAATATGCGTTCATTGTGACGCGATATTTACAAAAGAAGATATCATTTGTTGGCATCGCAACAGTATAGCAGATTAAAACTATCAAATTCTTTTAATACAAATCAATATTATTGTGGTCTAGAAACGATACGATTGACGTCTATTCAATTTTTATTGAATCATTGAGTTTATCTGGAGTCAGTTTAACCAGGTGATGGGTCCATCATAATCACATCAATCTGGCACCAACCAAATAATGACCACTAGATATCGCTTAGTTGTAATGTATTATAATAAACTGTGAGTAAACGGTGTAACAACAGCAAGAATTGAATATAGAAGGCAAATCGCTGATACTCAGTTGCTACTCATTTTTGAAACCGCAGACATCATCATTCAGTCAATTCAAGTGTCATAGTGAGGTAATGAAAATGCAAGTAGTTCTTCTCATTTAGAGGGAAATTACAAATTAGCCAATTGACGAGTCACGTTTGATGATCAATGGAATTTCTCACTCACCGTTAAAGAGTTAATATTTGTAAATCAATCAAAATGCTAAAAATATACACAGACATTTTGGTATTATGCATAACCCAACTAGTGTTGTTGGCAACATTCCACTTTGATGTTGTATTCAATTAACTATCGCTTTGATCAAACTGTTGACCACCGTCCAAACTTGTTACATGATTAGAATGCGTGTGAAAAATGAATAATTTTTAATCCTGTGAGCGTTAATTCAATGAGACTTTCAAGTTCATAGCGTGGCAGATCTATGAGAATAATTAATCAGTGAGTTCAGTTATGTTAGCATTAATATAATTGATCAATTGCATAATTATACTGAGATCATATCGATATTAGCATGATTATGTCTACATTTGACCGATTGGCCAATTAAACAAGGTAGTTTCGGTACACTTGAATTTTAAATTACATCAGAATATGAATCAAGAAAAATATAAAATTTATATGGATCAACAGTATTGAGAAGATTAAAGTGTTGATCACTTTAGACTGGGAATTCATAATACGTACATAAGACCGTTATGAGTAATCATACGCATAGTTTTATAAATCATAATCTCTACTTCTTAACGCATTGAAAAGAAAAGATCTTAAATAAATCGTTTCAGATCAAATGGAATCTCATTAGACGTATTTAGGTGGCTCAAATTACTCAATATTTTTCATATGACCTGACAGTAGATAGAGAATAATATTATCGGTTGCGTTTTAAACAGACAAAAAGAGATGAACGAAAATAATTCTGTGTTCCATGATGTGAACCGGCTGAAAGATTACACGACAAATTACATATTTATGGACAGTAGAACTGACTATGGCAAAGCAAATGATGGCGTTTATCTTATTAAATTTGTCTGGTGTACATCACCGTCAAGTCAACCAAATATATTTAGTATATGGTGAAACAAAGAATTCCAAATTCAAATGAAATCTGTCTTTACTTTTGCATTTCACGGGCAAATGTATAATCCCCAATTGGAATGAGATCAGCCATCAGCTACTTGAATTTAGTTTGAATCATCATGTGAGGTCCATTAGATTAATTTTTTTGTTATTGTTCTTATGTATCTGAGACCAAACGAAATAATATTGAAACAGTAGCCATTGATTGGTATGTAAATAGAATAAATAAAAATAATTAGACGCGATGGTCATTTGAGAGACCATCAAACCATAACTGAGTGTGCCATCCAAACTGTTCCGTTCACCCCTTTAATTTCACTTTCAATCAAGTTGATCACCAACCCTTTTTTTATGATTTTCACACCAAATTGACTAATGATTTTTGACATCATATACCATTTGAATTGTATATTTGTTTCTACTCTATGCAGATACTCAACTAAATCACTTTAATCATATTTTAATTTCCTATTTGATCGGCTGTGTCCGTTACACTAGGCAGCAGGTGGTAATATTGTAGTCTGATTCCATTCCATATTTTATAGATTATGATTATTTTAATAATTCACACCAGTAATTATTCCAATGTTATTTCCGGTGAGAAGACACACCACATCCCTTCCATTTGGAACGAAATTCGACACAAGGACAACTTTATTTGGTGGAGTTTCAATATCAATTCTGTTAATTTTTAATATTACAATATTCTTTTTTTACGTTGATTACAATTAGCAGAGTCACCGTGTAATCACCGCACCCAAACAAATAATGCGACAATAATAATCATAACAATCAACAATATGCGTTGTTGAGGAGAATTGATTTTTTATATTTTTTCGTCATTCAATATGAATGACAGTGTGTGACAATCGTATCGTTTTTCCTGATTGAAAATGAATTCTCATTCATTCTGAGAAGTGTGTGTGTCTCCATTTAAATGGTCCATTGAAATTTTTTAATCGTCGTTGACATATTAAACATTTCTTTAATTGCAATGTTGCACTCAGTCAAACAGCTTTAATGAAACGAGGGATGGTTGATTGCAATTGATTCGCAATGAAATTCTCAACCCATAGAAATTGAATGAAATTGGTGACTGACTCTCGGCTTTTCCACCTGCAAAATTTATAAATTGAATAGGAATCTATTTGACGCTGTTCAACCCCTGCGATTAAATCTTCAATTCATTATTCTTTATTCTGATTCAGTGACGACGATGTGAATCATTGTGACTTTATATTGCAATGAATTTATTTTGACAAATTACAAAAAGAAGGATATGAAAATTCTATTGTTGAAGTGACTTCAAACGTTAAATTGGGAAACATACCATCAAATCATAATAGTATATTTCTCATATCTGGCCATGTGCATAGATTCATTGAGTGGGGGGTTGACTACAACGAGCTTTAGCGAGTTGAGTTAAACCACGAAATGAAGCTAAACATGGCCAGATATGAGTCAACATTTTATTCCCAATTGAGGAGAAAATATTTAACAAGCTACGCTTCAGCCTATGATAGCTTCAAAGTTTATATGACGAATAGATTTATATCGTGTATTGTCGGATGGTTCTGTTGGTAGCATTGTTGTGATTAATATTATTCTTTCTATTTGGTCTGCATAATAAAAAACATAAAGAATCAGTGAAAAATTTTCAATGTTTCGTAACATGAGATGGATTACTATAGATTGTTTTGGTACAAAGAAAATATTTATTTGAATATTGTTTTTAAGGCTCTTGACTTTTTTTTATGTTTTAAATATAAGGAGATCTAATTAATGGACTGACAGTTTACGTGTGTGGCATGAATACTTGCTAAATGCATTCAAGACATCGATCGATCAGTTAAACTCTTTTTCTTCAGTTCATTGATTTTTCTTTTTGTATTTTATTTCCAACTGACATTCAGAAGCAAATAACAACAGAACCATTTAAATCTGGTTCAATTTCAGTTACTTTTAGATGAAAATCTATAGAATTTGTGAAGAATCACTTGTCGTATTTAAAATAACACCAACAACTGACTGGTTCAGTAACACCAAACACATTGATTTTTACTTTCTTTTGGTGAATACCCATTGACGATGAGACGTCTATGACATTTTGTATGTTTTCTTAACTAAAACATTTCCCGTTTTGAAATTTATCATATTTCAATCAAAATTTAACAACAACAAAAAAAAATAAAATAAATGTTGAACATAACATTCCTCTTGGTATCGAAACATGTTGGCCATTCACGGTGTGATTCTATACATTATTTATACAGAGTTTGCGCTTGGCGTCTATGAAATGCTAATTATTTTCACTCTTGTGGTTTTTTGGAATGCGGGCAGCAGAAGGTGGCCACAAGGCATGATGACTTATTTTATGGACTTCCGTCAACAGCTAAATTTACATAAACATACATTTCTGGGAATCTTTATTATGTTGTCGTCCACCAGTTCTCATAGATTGGCCATTGTATTGTAATTACATTGATCACAATTATTTAATTATCTATTGTTTGAATTCAGTACAATGAACCATACAATCTCTATCTGTTTAAGACCGATTGGCTATACGGTGAACTCTCTTAGTTTGGTATGATGACGTTGATATAAAATAGAATAGATGAAACTACTTTAAAACAGGATATTAAAAGTTCAAGTGTTTAGTCCTGTTCATCCACTGAAAGGGAAGTGATTTCTGATCGGTTTTGATTCTTCCATTCTATCCATGAATTGGATTCCATTTGAAGGACCTGACTATAGTGAGTGTGCTCTGTTAGATGAGATTGCATTAAACCAGGAAATTGTTGAAACTGTTGACTACATGGTTTTGCGCATTAATACTCCAGTTCTTTTTTATATTTCTCTTTTCACCAAGTGGATAATGAATCTGTTCTATCAAAGGTACAATTTTACGATTTCACTTTGAGGATTTTCAACTAGACGGACAAACCTAAAATAAAGAAATAAAGTAAAACTTCAAACTTTTCTCACTGAGTTATTATATTTTTATATTCTATACTGTTTAATGCAGAAAGAAAAAGTTTAACGTATTCACAGTTATAGAAAATTCAGAAGATGATAATTGCACGTGCTCATTTGAACATCTATTTTTCAAGATGAAATCAATTTTCATGATCTCCGGGTGTCAAGAGTTTTTCCATTTCCCTTTAAAAATAAAACAATATCAAATGAATAACAACACTGAATATACTTTCACGAACATAGAGTTCATGAAAATAAAACAACTGAATGAATGAAAAAACATTATGAGTAGATTTTATATTGAATTTCGGGGACTCTGGTGAAAAGTGTATTTGATATTAAATGCATTTTTGAGTATGCAAACAAAAAAGTAAACCTTTTCAACAACTGAAAATGAACACGGTGAGTTTATGGGTTTTCATGTAGCTAAAGACAATTTACAATTTAAATTAACTGTTTTTGAAAGAAAAGTTTATTTCATTTCATTTGTCCTGTACAATATTAGGAAATCAGGAGCTCTCTGCATTTGAAAAGATAAATAATATGATCGGTAGACCGTACACAGAAATTTATGCTAAAAAGTTTCTGAACTAAAAATGATGAAAAAGTTTATATTGGATTTACCATTGAATATTTGCTGATCTCATTTCCATCAATAATTGTAATATCACAAGTGTTTCAAAGTTCTCTCTCTTGTTCGATTCATGCATCAGGAGCATATTTTCCTATATTCCATAAATGAAATTATATTTGCAATGCAACAATAATTTTTTTAATTTTTAAAAAATCGATCAGGATTTACCAATACTAATGCTATCCTTAGTACTTATACACCGGCACACATTTGATATTACAACAACAATTTTGAAACTTTTGGATTTTCGGTGAATTTCTTGTAGTTAACTTATTAGTGAAAGGAAAGCACCAATACTAATACATCTTAGTACACCGACACGATGCATTGATTACAACAACAATTTTGAAACTTTTGGAATTTTTGCAATTTTCTTCTAGTTTCCTTAGTATTGGATGGAAATTACTAATACTACTGCATTTTGGTACACTGACACGAAGCATTAATTACAACAACAATTTTGAAATTTTTGACATTTTAGTGATTTTCTTGTAGTGTTCATCAGATTGGAAGGAAATCACCAATACAAATGTAAATTGTTACACCGACACGTACCATTAATTACAACAACAATTTTGGAACTATTTCTGTTCATGTCTTACCCTCATTAGATTTGCATTCAATTGAACAAACGATTGTTCACTTGATGGTTGGCTTCCTCAGTCAGCCTGCATAACTATTATACTTGGATTAACAAAACACATTGATCATGGAGTTACAGGTGAATAAAATCAAAAGAACAAGAATATAATAATTAAGAATTCTTAGTATTTATTTGTTCATATTAAATGAATATAAAATTTTATTTAAAAATAATATTATGAGATTCAATAATTAGCGCATATGTTATTCGAATACTTCGGTGTTAAATATCATTATTAATTCATAAGACAGTATTGAATTAAAAGAAAATTTCATGGAAAGTAAAATTAATAATAATTATTAGTTTATCACTAGCAAAATGTCGTCTTTTTCAATTTCAAACGACTTTTGTTCATTAAATACTTGAATAATGTGATGTAAAATAACCACAACCGATATAAAGCAATAAAAAAAATCATAATCAATCCACCTCTCTGATTCATAATAATACGAGGGGCGCATGATAAGTATTCCATATATTCTGGTTAGTCCTTTCGACGGTCGGTTAAGTAATACGAATCAATAAATATAAATCGGTGATGATTGAAATTTTAAGTGCATCAATGTTATAAGTCGTTTTTTATTTTTTAAAATTTCAATGGTTATTTAACCGTTGACGTTGGTGTATTTGATTTGTTATTAACTGAATTCGATGGTTTCAAAATGGAAATTAATTTATTCTTCTTAGCCACATTCGATTTCTTATACTCCTCCAGTAGCTGTAATTAACGAATAACAATTAATCAATCAACAATTTGGTTAATTCAAATTCAAAAAATAAAAATTTCAAAATACAAACCTCCACATTAAAATCTTTAGCGATAACCTTCTTTGCCTCCTCATTATCCGATATAATAGTGACCAGTGTTGAATAAATCACCATATTGAATGATTTTGGCATCTTAGCTAAATTCTTAATGATGTGTTGCGACTGGTCAGCAATCAAGAGATTCTATCAAATTCGATTGGTCCAAAATTGGTAATTCCATAATCCAAAAATTAGATTTGATATGAAAATAAAGAAATGGAAGTATATATAAAACACATTAGATAAATTATACACTTGCTCATATTAATAAACTATAATTGGTATTAAATAAGATCGTATCAATTTAAAACTGTAAGTGCTTTAGTCCTCGGGTCCACCCAACCAGACCAAATAACAAAAACACTCAACTAATCTCCGATTATGGTCAATTTCTGGCCACTCAACTAATCGTTCAGGGATCAATCGTACTGAACTATAATTTGCAACATAATCCAATTCGTGACTTGCTTTTTGAGTCCAGACAATACTCGTTTTTAAAAATACACGAGACAACTGAGATAGTGTCGGAAAGTATTGGCCATATAAAAATAAAAAAGAAAAAGAAAAAAACATCATTGCCAAGACAAGGATCATAATCATAAGCTATTTTGTTCGATTGATTCCAAATGAATACTTTGTGTAATGGACAAATGATTATATGGTGCCCAAAAAACCACTGATACAAACAGTGATGGAGCTATGTGAAAACAACAGACAAGAACTTTTAATAGTATTCATTTAAAAAAAAAAAATCGTTGTATACAAAATACTAGACATTCTTTTTTATGGGCATTACATCGCTCCATATAAATATTTTCTTTGACGATTACAATGCATTAAACTATTGATTCATTTTGTAAATCGTTGTTGTCGTCATTTTTTTTTTCTTTTATTTTCAACATATCCAATGGTGTATAATTTACAAAATGAAATTATTATCTTATACAAAAATTTCCATTATCTCATAAAAACATCTTAATGGAATTCATAATATTCATGCATTTACAATGATTTTTTTTTTTGTATTCATAATCGCACCTCCGCGAACACCAGAATACTTTACTGAACGGGGAATTAAATAATCCAATGTTGGAAAAATGAAGGAATAAATATAAAAAAACGACATAACAAAAGGTAATAACAAAAAAAAAATAAGAAACGAGACAGTGGCTGGAGCTCAATAACAGAGAAAGAGAGGGCCGTTTTATACAAAAGAGGCCTACGATTTAATGTCGATGATATCAATTTGGTATCATCATGGGCTCCTTTATGATTATTGAAAATTATGTATGCTTCTTAACAGCGATCATACAATGGATTGGATATAAATGCATATAACATTGAATTTAACTACCACTAAATAACAGAACTCAAATGAAAATGGAGTTGTAACTTATAGTTTGGAGAGGTTTCAATTCAGCTATATTGTTCGTTTTCTTTTAATATCCCATTTCGGTAAAGATGAAAATCAACGAAGAGTGGATACATTAAAATACATTTTATACAACATGTAAATGGTAAATAGATATTTGGATTATTGGTTAAAATGAAACAAAATAAAATTATAGCCTCATAATTTTCATCCTGTGATTGTTAAAGTCATGCTACAAAAACCTTAATGATGGCCTTCTTTTATTCATTTTACCAGCCAGTGATTTAACCAGTGAACATTGAATAACAGAAATAATGTAGACAAAGAATTCTGGTTCATTTGATTGGCCGATGATTGAATTTTATTACATCGATACTATGTAGAATGAATATTGGATACAATGGTATTTACCATCAAACGGTGAGAATAGTCCCCATGGAGAAACAATGATGGCTGAAAACTAAATGGCAACAAACCATCAAGGGAAATCAAATCCTATGACAACGTACAGTCAATCACATTTACTAACTTATTTCACTAACGATATAACAATTGATTGGATTAATATTTTACCTGATTCGTAGTATTATTGGCACAGAAAAATCCTAATGTTGCTATCAAATCTATTATCACAGCCTGTGTTTCACCTTTTTCACTTGACTTTGGACCACAATATTTAATCAATATTGTCACTACGTCAAGGAATTTCATTGAAAGAGATTCCTCTGATAGAATTTCCTGGAAAATACAAAGAAAACGTAAATTTAATTGACATCAAAACATTAATGTTTATTCACGTATTTGCATAATATCAATAAATCGTCATGTTTGCTCATTAGATTCTTTGGTCTGGTCAACAATGCAATTATTCTATCATACTACTAGTTAGATGATTTCAATTTAGGGATTTCATTTGTAACTGGAATAAAATCAGTCTAATAATAAAACCAGTGGCAAGGATAAAAGCCAATCACTATGTAAATAAGTAAACATTTAAAACACCATCCTGGCCACAAAAATTATTTACCGATTATACATGAAACTCCGTTTCATTGAATCGACCATGAAAAAAAAACGAAATCAAAACAACGAGAACAACAGAGAGAAGTTTTCCTCATTCACTCAGTGTTTTATGTGGCCCCAACTATTTACATTTCATATTAAATTTAATTATGATTTCCATTGCATAGACAAAAAATTATATTGAATTCAATTCCCAATGGATTTTCACCAAAAACCATACAAGCATAAAACTTTATCCAAGTAAGCATCATCATCTTCAATGAATTATCAATTCGTATCAAAGATAATTTCATTTTAACGATGATATAACAGTAGAAATGATTTTATTTTTATCAAGGCCAATGAAAGAGTATTTCATCAATGGTAAACAACAAGTTAAATATTTGAAATGTAATCAATAAATTTTTAATTAGATTGGTATACATTCTTTACTGAATCCTTTCCACCCACTGAACATACAGTGAGTAAACATTGTGGCTGGATGATACTGAATGATTCTTTAACAGTGAAAGAGATATGATGATGTATCTACAATATGATGTACTACCACGTTTAATATCAACATTATTTCAAAATAATTTCAGATGTAAACAATAGAAATAACAAGAATGATAGAAACTGTAATTTTAATAAGGAAAACACATGATGATTTTGAATTGTATGAAAAAAAAAATCAGGAATACTGTTAAAAGGGATGAATCCTTTTGGTACAGACTCTGTTATTGATATTATGAATATTTACTTAACAAAACAACCACGTTCTGCTTCTCCATCCACCAAGACAAGTGGCAAGAAAACAAAACGAAGGGATCACTTCATCACTACTGTGAGAAATTCAACATTGCTTACCTGAAACGTTTCAATATCCAGATTAGCCACTGTTACCAGTAAATTAAAAATAGCCGCTGCCAATGATATCGTTCGTGGTGGAATCATCTCACCTGTAACAAGAAAACATACAGATACAAAATGAGCCACAATAAGAAACGAAAAATCACAGAGCTAAATAAAGAGAGTCAGATAAAACATGGTCAATTATTAAGATCACAAATTACATAATGGATTCTAATCGGACTGAATGAGTAAACATCACGAATATCAGAAATTGAAACAAAATATCGCAAGAAACCCTCAAAAGTACGGCAAATCAAAAGAAAAAGTTTGTACGTGTAGCCCAGAATCCTTTTTATCCAAATTATTTAATTCTATTTTATGTTTGCCATTAGCACGTAATTCCTGTTTTCATTTGGCCCCCATCAAATAGGATTGGATATGTTGATAACAGTTCCACACAATGATTTCCATTTGCCATAAAAATCTTAGATGAGAATTATAAACGAATAGAATCAATTAGCACTTACCATTTGGTACAATTGTTGAGTACAATAAGGAGATGCTACCGAATAATTCTGTTGATTTAACCGCACTCAAGAATCTGGTTGAATCAATTCGTTTTCCTGCATTTTCTATAAGAGTGAAAGTAAATTTTTATATTGTACATTAATTGCAAAGTAGAATAATTAAATTTCTTTATTACGATTCGTGGAAAAATCGTAAAGAGGAAAAACAAAACACT
This sequence comes from Coboldia fuscipes, assembly GCA_001014335.1. Taxonomy (NCBI): domain Eukaryota; kingdom Metazoa; phylum Arthropoda; class Insecta; order Diptera; family Scatopsidae; genus Coboldia; species Coboldia fuscipes. The sequence goes on along the minus strand of JXOR01000992.1, from coordinate 33,871 downwards.
TGAAATAAACTTGCCTGGAGGACAAATCTCTGCCATTTTCGTCAATAGTCCTAATGTAGCCAATAATGATAGTACCACACTTTGATGTTGTTCCACGGATTCATGAATTTTAAGGCAGCGACGGCTTAAGATATCTACAAGTCCAATGGTAACCGCATAACTACCAAAAGAAATAAAAATAAAAAGAAATGTTTAATTAATTCAAGGACTTCATTAATTTCATGAATATTCGATTTGTTAAATAGCAAAGTTATTTAATTCACTTGGTAATCAAATTCTTGTTCTATTCTTAGAGGACACACAGTTCAATGAAGATTTCCGGAGACAAAATGGAAAGAAAATCCTATAGAATTTCTGTGTCAGACTCTTGTGTACATGACACACTTGTTAAAATATTTACACAAAAGACTTTGAATACCGATTCTATTTCGTATACGAGTTTTCTTTCAATATTTCTAACAAACAGGACTAAAATACAATACGTTTACCTACAGATGACAGAAGACGAGATGGAAAAACCTTGAATGGATGGATTTTATTTCACTCTCTATTTATTTTAATATTGTGGAGTTTTTGATAAACAGAAAATAAACTGTTAAAGTGTATTCAATTCCAAAGGAACGTAGAAATTGACAATCGTGTTAACAAGTCTGCAATTTTCATGGCATCATACTTATCGATTGAATTCAGTTAAAGGGTAACACATTTTATGCTGTCATTTAAAATCACAGCTTAATGGTGATTCTGTTCAGAGAAAATGACGCGGAAAAATCACGAAAGATCTTAGAAAAACAATTTGGGAAAAATCATCTCAGATGTTTTGGTTCTCAGAAACATTGTAGGGTTGACACTTCATCGAGTGCAATGCACTGATAAATACCAATTGAAATCTTTTACAATCATGTGAATTGTACATTTATGTTTATTTTATTCAATACCACTTTCAGTTAAAAGCAATATTAAAAATTATATGAGTTCTATGTTCTATTACAACACATTTTAAACGATAAAATAGAAATTAGTCGAACTACATATGAATGATTATTAAAAATTTGTCAATAATTCAATGATTCATGATTATGAAAATATTGAAAAGGATTATGAAAACAGAAACAGATTTTAAATTTCCATAATAAAATATTTCTAATCTGGTGTTGTTCCTCAATCAAAGACCAAATGCCGGCTCATAGTAAACTAAGAGCCACTTCAATGTTATCAAACCAACATAAATACTCAATGTGATTATTTACATTTAAACAAAATTGTACACTTCTAATTCAGCTGTGATTCAATGAATTTATTCTCATGAACTTTATAATTTTAATGCTCATATTTACTGTGGGTGACATGCAAAACTCGGTGACCAGATTAATTGTAGCCGGATTTTACAAATCACAATTCCGTTGTTTAGACAAAACAAAACAAAAAAAAAACCTGATTTTCTAAGTAACATAATTAAATATTCCCATGGCCAGGTTAGTATCTAACCATCATAAGGTAAGCCATCACCAAAGACACAATGCAAACGACAAACATCAAATATTGGCCGGCAAATTGAAATTAAAATACAAATAATTCCTACCAAACACCATAAAGCGATTTTATGAAATAAAAATCTTAAGAAGAGATAAGTCTGCGATATATCCGCGATTCTTGGTCACATTCATATAGGAAAAATAAAATAAAAATCAATGTTACAGCAAAAGTACCCACTTGACTTAGAACCATCGTCATGGACAGAAACTATAAAAGAGATGATGACTACAAGTTGAACTGTTATAAATACTAAATGCGCAAGTTAAATTTATCATTATCCATAGCTGGTAATAATCAAAGCTAGACCGCACGGCAATGAAGAATAAATAGGTGCCTCCACTGTATATAAACCACTTGAATGAGTCCATATTAAAGAGTATACTAACCATGAAATGGTCTTCTCAATGTTCTATGAGAGACAGATATAAATAATATTAGATTTCAGATCATAAGAAAATCATAAAGACTCAAAGATCTGTTTAATCAAGGAGACAACATAAGAAAAGAAAAACACAACATTTAATTCAAACATTGGAAAACGTATAAAAGACAAAATACGGTAAAAACTAGAAATCGATTTAACTAATATTTGGACATGACAAACAATTCAATTTGATATGTTCGGTCGGCATTTTCTTTACGATTTGTATTGAGTCTAAGAGCTAATCTCTCTCTGTATGGTTGAAGTGACCACCTCAATGCAGTCAAATGTCCACACATCTGCTATACTTCCAGTTACTAACAATTCTCCCGGTGTCTAATATAAGAAATCTTTAGTTGCAAATTCAATAGGCGCTAGAGACTGCACTTTCCTTGGGCCACCTCATTTCAACAACAAAGTGGAGACACCGACTTATTAGATGTCCACTCTAAGATTTCATGGCGATGAACACTTTAAACACTTCAAATTGAATTGAATAATTGATGAACGGTACTTCGTTTCAACCGAATGATATTAAATGTACATTTAAGAAAAAAAAATATAAAAGAAAACCTCAATAGAGTCAAAGTGAATTAAAAAACTGACTTTATAAATCAATTGATGCCCAACGAACAATTGATTCAACATAAAAACTCATTGGTATCCGTTTCCAAATCGATGAATATTCTGTATAATGTTTCATCAATTACACAATAGCAATATGAATAAGACGCGTGTCAGCAATTTTGTTGGCTATTTATAAGTAATTACGAAGGCAACACTGTTTTCATATAAACATTTAACTGAGAATTGCCACACACCACAAAATCTTGAGACTCATTTAACTGAATTGAACGTGTGTCCTATCACACGTTTCACGATCCCAAATGAGAATTGCCATGATCCGGGCATACGACCTCAACATATCAAAATTGTTTAACGCTTTGCAAAGTACTAAATTAAATTCTATGCAGTGGCAGTGTAATCATCAACCGGAGGACAAATTTATTATTGTTCATCCCAACAAAATGCAAAACGTAAAATAATCATGTGATTATAGCAATCTACTTGTTTCGTCAAGTCACCCCATTGCGTTCAATATAATCAAAATACAGTTACAGTTTATTTATTTCAATTGGCATCACTTCATCTCTGGTATATGCAATTGAATCATTTGAAGTGGATTAAAAAAAATAAATTTCCAAACAAAACAATTGAAATAGTAAAAAAATACCGTCGAATGTTTATTTATACCCTATGGGTTACGGTTCTTGACGATGAGGACTTAGGGAATTGAGTTTTTAACCAATAAAATCCCATAGCAAATCCATCTATGGTAGCGTTTATTACTTAATTCGCGCACTTCTGTGTTTTTTTTTTATTATTTGGTTCGGTTGGGTCATAATCTATCTCCCTTCGTTGATGAATAAATTTAAAGAAAATGAATATGCACATTCACATATTTAAAATTACATTTATGCAATGAACTGTGCCAGAGCATCCTGATAAAATAAAATAGGGATTTACAAATTTTCTGGTTTAATATTCGAAAGTGTAAACAGTCACGGGAATCAACATCATCACACGATGAGTGTCGTCGATTCTACATTTAGTTTCAAATAGTAGTACAAAATTAATAAGATCAGGTGGTAAACATAAAATATTTATAAAGACGTGGAGTAGTTGCTAATTATCTCACAGTTGACAATATGATTCCCATTACAGTAATTAGCTAGATACTCTAAGGATGTTTTCAATTTTCTTAAAGGATCTTTTCCATCAAAACATTAAAATGTATAAAATGAAAAGTGTGATTTCTTAAATTTCTAACATGAAAGTTAATACAGTTGTTTATGAAAAACGTACCATATTGTACCTCCCTGAACAATATCAAATGTTTATGTATGGTACACATGAAATTTGATAATGTTTTTGTGCAACAAAAGCATACGAAAACCCAAATTAGATAAATAGAGATGTAAAATAAGAGCCAAAGATCAGGACAAAATTAATGTTTATACTACTGCATGGATTGAATTACATCGACCCAAATGTTTCCTGCAATTTAATTTCTGATGGATGATAAACTATCGTTTATAGTAAAATAAAAAAAAGTGCATTCAGTTCAATTAAACGAAGACGAGTGGGTGGGAAACAACAAATTTTCATAATCAAAAGAAATTAATAGAGATACTAATCTATAATTATCACTGTTGTGCTGCCAAAACTAACATTTAATGTGAATCGAACACCTTCTGCGTAAGTCCATTATTAGAATGCAATTTCTTATTCCGCTCCTATGGATTGTGGTGATTTAACGCACTAGGATGCCACATTCGATTCCTATTCATGAATGGAAATTCTTTTTGTAATCTACAGGGGTCCAATTCCTAACTAGATAAACAACGGAATACATAAAATACGTTTGTATGGCAAAAACTCACGCAGTTCCATTATAAGATTAGAATGGGATTTTCATTCTTTCGGTTTTTTATTCAACAAAGTTTATTATGATTACTTCCTCGCATACGTTCTGAGATTCATTCTACCAAAGACTAAACAAAACTGGCCCATAACCACCTTCGATATGGTTCGTTGCGCCCCATCAAGTGTTCCATCCCCGAAACATCTCGGAAACATATTGAATTGTAAATGAAGTTTTACTGGACCGTACGACACAGTCAATGGCCATTCAACAATTCAGAAAGAGAATTTAAATCGGAAAATTCATTCGGTATGAATAAGGAAAATAACATTGAATGTTTATGTACATTAAGGATGTATATTCCATCAACACATCTTCAGGATTCAGTACAGTTTTACAGTAACGCGAATTCAACATAATTATCAGTTTGTTTATTCAATTAACGAAAACTGTTCTACCCCAGGCGTATCTATAGTGTATACCCCAATATCTCTGATTGAAATAAAGTTAAATCAATACGATATAATCTAACTAAAATATCACTAAATTCAATGTGTGGTAAATATAATTATCATATTTAGTTACAATGATTTGAAATAAAACATGTGATTAATTGAACCCTTTCCAATAACAAAGATGTTTCGAATTTCCACACCACTTCAGCATCCTCTCTAAAAGTTCACATAGAGAGAGAGACAGGATTGAAAAATCAACAACGTAACACTGCGACCGTGTTTCTGATAGCTAACAAACATTATCAATTGAATGGGGGTTAGTCACAGCTATTTAAAAATCATTGTAAAAATGATACACCGCCATGTGTCATTTGGCACAATGTCCATTGGTATTAGTTTCAAGTGGGTTTTCAAAGGAACATAAAAATACTGAACGATAATGTATCAATTGGCTTTGTTGTTACTTGTCTCTTTTTTCCCCTAGGAGACACATGAGACACTCATCATTGGTAACGGTGAACTTTATAGCCATTCAATATAGAGTCGAAATGTACAGTAATGTTTGAAGAGCTACCCAATTGAAATAAATTCTGAACTAGTTAGTACAGACGACTTTACCAGAAACCCATAGAAAAACATAGTTACACTCGTGCCACTAACAGTAAACCAGCTCTATTCATAGTGTGAAGGACCTAAAATAGAGATTCCCCTTTACTTCCGTATAGTTCATTCATTTCTATTATTGTTCTCCATAAGAACGATGTTTTATTTCATATTTTTATTTCGATGAAATGTTGAAATTCCATGCCATAATGAAACACACCAAAGAATATTATCCAAAACATCTTGTTTATGAAAACTCAATGGCTATACAATAGGATTTTGATTCGGACAGGACAATATTATGAATCGTATGCCAAATATACCAAAGTACAAGGAATTGATATTTGGTAAAAATGTTGACATCTGCTTCTGTTTACAGTAATACCATTGTCCTTGGTGAATTGTCACAACGATGCTATGAAACATCATGAAATGATATACCATGAGATGAGTTCATTGTGATATGAATCCCTCTCTAGCTCTTTGATAACAGACTCACCGAATACAAGAATATTGTAATTAAATTAGAATCCGATTTCAATTTTCAATTTAATATTCCAAATAGGAAATTTCTTTTTGAACATTACCGAATATAAAAGGAGACACATAGAAAAAATATTTCTGTCTTTTTAAAGTAATTCAGTATTGTTTTTTATATTTATTGACTTTATGTTGATCTTCTGGCAGTTAGAGTACATCCACACCCAGAATGTACAACTGGGGGACATGTTTTCGTATGAATATTAAATTAAATTGAATAATTTTATATTTCCTTGTCAAATGGAACATATTATTATTAAATTACTATTAGATTATTTACCCTGAAGCTACATAATAGGAATATTGAATGTGCGCATAAACCTACTACTTCATCATTATCTATGCTCGGTTAAACCAAAATGAAGAGATATGAAGAACCAAAAATGAATAAAAACCTGCTATACTAACACCAGATAAATTTAAATAAAAAACATTAGGGATGATGTGATTCACCCCTTTATTGCCGGAAGGTATTTAAAACCTGTAGTGAATTTTAACGACCGTATCATTTTAATTAGGCACAGGTAAGTCAACGAACGAATTGAATTTATTCATACACAGTTAATGTGTCTTAACAATAATTTCTGCTAATTAATTTCAGCCATAATTTTATTTAATTTTTCAAATATTTTGTGGTTTTTGGCATTCAACTACATTCTATTCTTAATTTATGTAACATAACGAATGAATTAATGTTTTCTATTTAAAAGCGACAAGCATCTGTGATATTTCGAATACAATTTTACTAACATATTGGATGATTGTAAATTAAAATCGTGCTATTGCTATTCAAACTGTCAATAAAATATGAAAAATTTATGAAATTACAAATTCAAAATAATTCTACTGATGTTTGGCATAGTTAAACGAATTTATTGCATCTATTAGCCATATCAATTGATTAATATTGCAAATTTAATGCATACCAGAATACCAAACCGCTAAAATAGATTTCATATTGTAAAAATGATAAATACCATTTTGACTGATTATTGGGTGCATATGTTTCAATTGCTTTATTAATCTATGAATACGTTTTAAGCCCTCACCCCCTTTTTAATTTGGCTAACTATCAGCATATACCGAATATATGATTGAAATATGCAAACTAAAATTTATTTTATTTTTTATTTCAAATCGATAACAAGGGCATTGCATCTCATTATTTGAATGTACTTTATTTTAATTTACAATATACTCCAATTTAAACAGACGATACCATGAAAAATCAGTCCATATGTCGAATATGTTGATAGACCCTCGGTCATATAAAATATTGTTGTTCATTTTATGTTGTGCTCATGTCAAATATTTAAATCAAGTTATGTTGATTTCTATCATAATCAACATTTTCCATGATATTATTCAAGTTAAATCAAAACGAATATTTTATTTAAAAAAAAAAGTGGCCAATATACTTGTTCTCTTATTCAGTTGTTTTACAATTACATTACATTGTATGATGTACAGTACAGTTCTTCTCTTAACCGTTTCCATAAGGGAGAAATTTCATGGCCCACAGTAGTAATGATGATTATTATATGAGGTCACATAAAAGCTTACAATTCCACATAACTACTGTGCTACAGAATCAACCCAAGGGTAATGAATAAAATCCTCTCGTTTTGCTTCTTTTTTTTTATTTCATTATAAATACATACATTAAGGGCTCATCATAATGTTATAAATAAAAATCACAGCATGTCACCCATAATAAACAGTAGATGATGGTGAATACTTTTACATCAGAAGTCTATTAAATAGAAATTATACACCCTTCATTATAAAAAGAGCACTAAACATTAAAGGACCTATAGTACGACTGTTGAAATATTGCAAAAGGACTCACTATACAATTCAATATGCTATAGTGTTCATCCACATGCTCACTTTTATGTAGATCATTTATATCGAAAAAAACAGTGTGTGTTTTGATGTTATCAAATGGTATTGTTTCACCGTTCTATCCCTCTTTGTATTTCAGATGTGATATCTTAATAAAACAATAATTGATATGATTTTACGCAGATTAAAGAGCAATACGCAATTTTTCTTTTTCCATTCAATTACCAATGGCCTTTAATTGAACTGGCTGAGTGTTAAATTGATTACAATGCTTCATTGATAATCTACTCTAGATATTGAAAAATACATTCTGTTTCAATAACAAGGACACTTCTAACTCCCTAACATTATTGTGATTTCTCACTTAAAACAGTATTCCACTTCTTACAAATACAATTGATTGAAATTTTGAACAACGTTTCCAATTCATAGTTTATTGTATGCCGGATACAAATTTTATTTTATTCAAGAGAATCTCAAATATTATTTGAAATGATTCCAATTTAATTTAAAGTAAATAAAAGATTGTATATAGGAAAAATAAAATAAATTCCAATTATAAGAGAATACAAAGATTAATGAAAATGAATAGGAAATTGTCTTGGACTCAACTAAACATTAAATATTCAATCAATTGGAAAATTTCGAAAAGAAATGGATAAAACAGAATATACCAAGGTTTATTCTTAGAAAATTTTCTTGCTACATTGGACCATTTTCAACCCATTTAATACGCCATGAACAAAGTGTTTAAATTTTTCATTTCGTCAAAAACTAACAGCCGTTTCATCGATCATCAATTCAAAATCACATCATATTGTAATGGAATAAATCAAAAATAATTAGTGTTTAAGTTAAACAGACGAAATGTCGGCATGTTCTCTTTTCAATTTAATGTTCACTAATCCATGGTGGAAGTGGTTTAACGATTTTGGAGCCGACCAAACAAAAAAAAAGAAACAAAACAAAATAGAAAATCATTTCGACTTTATAAAATGTTTATCACTCGATATGTCAACCGTATTTCAAAGAACTTTTATTTCCAATGTTTTATTTTTAATCCACCCCAAAGAAAAGTTTTTAGTACGATTGTATCACCCCTAACCCATACATTTTCAACAGGAAAATGGAAAATTATGCGCACAGCTTTGATTCCAAGTGTTGACGCAGAAAACTCACTACCAGATTCTGCACAAACTCATGCATATATGGACAGAAAAATAATAGTAGCAGCTACCAACGTATACACAAGAATCGTTCTTGTTGAAAACCAGAATAGTAATACATTGAATAAAACAAGATTCAGAAATAAATTTTACCTTATTACATCCGGAAGGCGTTCCGTAACTAAAGGGAGTGTCTTTTTCAGAGCGCTAGCCGATGACGACGATAATGTAACGGTGGCAGCTAACATTAATTCGGTTGATAGCTCAACGGGATACATTGGCTTCTTTTCTTCCGGTGTCTGCAAGTATAAAAAGAATTTCAATTTAATTATCCGATTCTCGTTTCTCACATTAATACATAAATAGATAGAAAGGAAAGTTTACATATTGTAATTGATAACCATATAGCACAATTTTAATAAACATAACATAAGAATATGCTTTAAAAATTTAAAATTTAATTCAAAAACAACTTAAGCTTCTTCATCTTAATTATTGGATTCAATAACTATAATATATACGATCATACTGTCTTTCAACAGAATCATTAATATTCACAATTACGTGTGTGTTTATCAGTTCTAAGTGATTCCATCAACACGTCTCAGATTGACTAATTAAATTTACCCATATAAGAGATGAGAATCGAATACTCAACATCTCTTCTCCCCCTTAATCGATAAATTCAATTTTCCATCCATTCAAATAAATAAATTCAATAATAAAACTTAAAAAGCCAATCGCATACATAATAATTATTTTATCAAATCGTCTAAAAGCAATGAAAATTTAATTATAAATTACCTGTAAACTAAGGAAGAGAACATCAAAGAGGACGGTAATCGTGTTACCCAAAATTGCATGTTTGGCAATTTGGGGACAAATGGAGCACAGATTTCTATATATCTGTACTGCGATAATCATTGCTCTGAAAAACAAGCAAATTTATATATAAATGTCGTTTATAATTCTTCTTGCCAATACTAATTACCTTCTTGATATATCAGAATTGGCTTCCATTCCTGTCTGAATTATTTTCGAGATTGTTTCTAAACCATCCAAAAGCCACAAACATTGAAAATCATTTACCTCAGCCTTACTAATGAGTCGTAATAATTGACCAAGTGGACGTTCAATACCTTGTGCTCCTCCACCTCTGGTGATTAGCCCTAACAATTTTGGAACTTGACTTTCACGTTTTACATGTAACGGAAGTGGATTTAGTTCCTTTTTATATTCTTCAGCTCTGAAATTTCATGTATGAGAAATATTCATTAACAAATGTTAAATTAATGAAATCACCTTTGACTCATTCGAAGTCTAAGCTTCTTCAAACGTTTCTTAGATAGTTTGCTGAATTCTCTGGATACATCAGAAACTGTTGACGATAAATCACCATCACCTCCGTCATTGTTAATCTTTTGTCCATTTTCATCAACATTACGATTTGGAATACTAAGCTCCAATGCTCGTTGCCTTTTATGTTCAATGTTTTCTTCATGTCGTCTAGCAGATTCCTAATGAATAAATTATAATATAACTACATAAGTCTATGATTACATTACATATTCTTTTCATTCAATATACCTGTTGTTTTTGAATTATTTTTCGTTGCAGTTCTTCTGTAGTTTGTTGTTGCTGAACTTGTAAAGCATGCAGTCGTTCTTCCCTATCTCTTGCTTTTTGACTGGCTATCTTTTGGCGAGCTTGTTCTCGTTCCTCTTGCATCTTTCCAACTCTTTCCTCACGCTCTTTTCTCTCCTTACTCATTTTCTCCAATTTCTTTTGACGTTCCTGCTCCAATTCCAGCCTTCTTCTCTCCACTGCAGCCTCTTTGGCTGCCTTCTCTTCCAATTTCTTCAGACGTTCAAGCTCCAAATCTTGTAAACGAACTTCCTGTTCTTTGCAAGATTCTATAAAATCCAATCGTTTGTTTTGTGCCTCCAAATTCTTGATAAAAGCAATCTCTTTAAGTTTCTCTTCTTCATCATGTGCCTTTCGTATTTTATCCTTCAAATATTGGTTTCTGTTCTCCGCAGCTCTTTGCAATCTTTCTTCAAGTTTTAATCTCTTTTTCTCAATTATTTGACTTTTTGCTTGTTTCACATCTTCCACCCTGGCCAACAAGTGTTGAATTTTCTGAGATTTTTCTTTTTGCAATTGTTCGCGTTTCTCTTGAGCCCTAGCTTGTTTTGCTTGATATTTTTTAAGAGTTTCATGCAATGAACGTCTACGCGATGGACTTGATAACTTTTGATGTAGTTCCATTGCGCGTCCAGGATGACGACTAACAATTTCCTCTAAGGTAGCTAGTATCTCGGCTCTTTCACACCATGTCATATCAGCAAACAGAGAATCATATCGTACTTCCAATGTCATATCACTATCTTGAACCACCGTACTTTCACTAGTTTGACAATCTACATCATCTAGTTCCAATGTTGCTTCATAATCGGTTTCGTCTGTCTCGGTGTCAACATCAATTTCCGTATTCTCTAATTCCCGAATTTGTCTTTCCAAATTCTCTTGTTCTTCCTCTGCTTGGACTAGTTGACGTTGATCTTCGTCATTTTCAATGTCGTCCTTATCCTCTGACTCCTCACAAAACGGTGATAAAATGTTTTCCTCGTCGCAATCAATTAGATTCTCTGGTATCTCCTTCGCCACTGGTGTTACAGTAGAGGTATCGTTACATAAGTTTGTTTGTAGTATCATATCCACCTTGTTTACCTCGATAGTCGAAGAATTTTTTGGAGATGTATTCTTATTCTCTGTTGTTATCTTCGAATTTGCTTCATTTTTTAAACGATTTTTCTCATTTTTGATGAATTCACGATGCAAGGTTGTCAATTTCAATCCAGTTAAATCAGAATTTTGTCGTTTCATCAAGTTCGATTGATTTGAAGTAGCCATATTTGTATTTATCGGAGGAGTTTTCTGTACAAGATCATTGGATTTTGTCTTCACTGCTAATGGCTTGACTTTCTTGGGATTACTATTCCCAACCCTTGCTGAATTCTTAGATTCATTTGATGATTTCTTTTCCAATTTGGATCTTTTATGTGTGAGATCTTCATCCTTTTTGGATCGTTCATCATCTGTATCTTCACCATCTTCTGTGTTTAAAGCCAACGTTGGCAGACTGGCATATCCCGTTGGCTGATTAAATCGGTTAGCCCAATGCGATCCAGATCTACGTCTAGCCTTCACTGTTAGCCACCCATCATCTGTAGTAACAGTCTTCCCATTTGACTTTTTTGAGTCATCAGCATTCTCTGCAACAATGGTCATTCCCTTATTGTGCATCATCGGTTTCCTATTTACAACCATTTGTGAAGATCGTTTTCCATCTTTAATTTCAATCATCGTCTTAGAACGTGCAGACAAGCGATTTGCTACATTTGAAGGCACATGATTATCACGAACCGAGAGACGTTTATTATTCCACTTGTTTTGATCATTTGGTGGAATATTAGATATGTTGCGATTCCTTATTATATTTGAAGTGGTAACAGCACGAACTTGAATTCGTTTCTGAGCTACAGAACCATTTGTAATACTGGAAGTTGTTGGACATTTTGACAAAGCATTTGTTTGCCGTACAATCTTGTTTCCAGTGATTACATTTGTCTTAATAGTTGGTTGACTAGCAGATTTAGACACTACGACTGGAACCGCAATAGGTCGGTTTAAAACACTAGAGTATTTCAGAGGCACTTGTTTCTTTGCTTCAATTATTGGTTTCACTTCCTTTACTGTCTCTTCCGATTTTATTGATACTGGAACAACTGTAGGCTGTGGAATGATAATTGTATTAGATGTAGCTGGAACAATGGATTCTGTTTTAGTTTCAGTTTTATCCAATGTTTCGCAAGTTATTATATCTGGTTGATTTACTGTCCCGCCTAAATCGGTTTTTATGGGTTGTTCAACTTTGTCCTTAGATGTTAATTCTTCTGGTGGTTTCAATGAATCACTTTCAGAAATTTTCACTGCACTTTGATTAGTTAAAAAAGCCGATTCCATATCATCTAAGGACTGAACGAGAAGAACAGTCGACTTGATAGGAGGTGACACAGCAGCGGGTGCCTCCGGTACATCAACTGATATAACAGGTAAAATAACTACGTCAGTAGTATTTTCCTGACTCAGTGTGATATCTGTAGTCTCAGGTATTTCCATTTTACTAAGTTTTTCTCGAATTTCAGCCAAAGTTAAGTTATCATCTTCTAGATCTGTCTGACACTCTGCATTACATTTTCTGACAATAGCAGCAAATTGCCGTTGCACTATATTGTCATAATCGGTGTCGGTTTGACTGTAGCTTGCGGTTTTAGGCTTATTTATATTCTGACTGCTTAAATCATTCGATGGAACGGTTCCAGAATGTGAACCAGTTGGTTCTTCGATCATTTTCAATGGCTTTGATAAAAACAATTCACGAATAGCACGTGAAGCTCTAATTGACTTATTAATATCACCAATTAATTTCTTGTCACTAATTGCTTTCAGCTGAGCTTCCTTTTTCTCCTCAATCGTTAAACAAGGCCTCGACTTTCCAGATATANATTTCTTGTCACTAATTGCTTTCAGCTGAGCTACCTTATTCTCCTCAATCGTTAAACAAGGACTCGACTTTCCAGATATGCATGGACTAGATTTGTCCGATAGCACAGAACTGGAACTGGAATGACTTTTTGAACGTAACCGAGGAGTCGGATTCGTCTTTCTAATTTCCCAAGCTAATGACTGTGGTCGCTGTGGGGTCGGTGTAGACTCATAGTCCCATGAAACACGAAACCATTCTGCTAAAGCTTTAAAATCACGAATATAATTTTCTAAGACTAAAATTGTTTCCTGGCATGAAGACATGTTCTCATAACACTCGACTGTTTGGTAAATTTCATTTATCTAAAAGAACAAAATCAATATTACAATGTTGTTGGTGATGATAATGCAATTCTTACGGCTCGTTGTAAATTTCCAAACAATAAAGCCCAATAACGGGCCTGGAGCTCTGACTTTTTATCTCGACCGGTAGATGCACTCCTCACTCGTGGTGGACCAGACTTTTGATTCGATGGTGTACTATTATTCGATTTACTAGCTGAATTTCGAGGCACTGACGGTGGTTTACGATGTGATTCATCTATTGAAAAGCAAATAGTATATCTATGTTATTTTTGAATTTAAGGATTTCCACAATATCCTTACTTGTCGATGACGAACTTCGATCCGGCTGGTTGATCTGATAGAGTACTAAGTTCTTAGCCTCTCTGCCTTCACGTTTCAGCATATTTTTCATATCCATTGTTGGAATCGGATAAAATCTGTGCAGGTGGTCAGTTTTTGCCAAGACAATGGAACAAAGATATCAACATTTGGGTATTAGTCATCGCAGTCTAGCTTACTTTGCGACGCACAACATTGATGGCACCGAATAATCACAACTTACCATTTGCCGTAAATAATTCTCAGCACAATATCTTTTATTCAACAGTTTCGATAATATTCTAGACGTTTTATAGATTATTTTTTATTAAAACTTTATTAATTCAAATGCATTATAATTTGTATTTTGTGATATCCACTGCACCAGCGAATGTTTTTCTTCAGATTGAAAATCTTCTTATCCAAAAGTCCATAATTTTAATTATCACTTGTCAAGTAGGCCGGGAATTAAAAGATAGTTAGATTTCCCCTAATTAATTATTACCAATGTTCTTAATTTTTGAAGGATTAAATTCTATTTAATTTTGATTGTTTTTTTTCATTTCCTTTTTATGACACTTCGTCATATGAACCGCCAAAATGTTCCATTGAACCGAAGTTTGTCATCATATGGGAAGTGATGGTATGGCAGACTAAACTTAATTAAACATCGGTCGTGAATTATTATCTCGCAGCGAAAAAAGAGTGAGAGACATCAATGGTACAATCACTGTTTGTGTTCTCAACAATCACCGCAATTACGACTGAACGGAAATTGACTTGTCTTCACGCACTCGTCAATGTTGATGAGACTGAGATATTAGTGGCAGAACAACGTATAATGTCGTGAATACTATCAGCATTTGCGACTATCGAAAATTGTGCATGTCCGAAATCATTTTTTATTTGATTACCAATTTCTAATAGAAATTTCATTTAAACCATTGTGAGTAAATAAGATGTAAAGTCACATAGCAAGTGTATTAACATATTGCCTTCTTCTATCAGATTGTTATTAACAATTTCTTTCCGCAATAAAATTGAGTGTAATAGGATTGAAATTGCATTAATTTATTAATTAAATCTCCTTCTGCTCTGCTCATTAGGAGTCGAGTGAGTACCGCTAAGGGTTAGTGACAAAAGTCCAAGTGAATAAAACACTTTGTGGTGAACAAGTAACACATCATCGAAATGATGTCATTCCTTTTACCATTTTTCAGGTGGTAAAGAGTGGATAAATTCCATTAAATGGTTGCAATAAAATAAAATTAAACACCATCATCAAATTAGAGTGTTTTAATTGAATTAGGAATTCAAATTCGTCCATTAGTTGATACCTATTTACAGTTAAGTGTTGTTATAATATTGTTATGGTGATTGAAACGGACCAGAGTGCAATTTAACACGAAGAAAAAAAGAAATTCCAGTGCATTGAGTACTTCTGTCTCTATACCGAGCCCGAGTTGTAGAAGAATAACCTTTGATTGTGAATTAAGTAAAGAGTAATAATTGAACATTGTAATATTTGATCAATACCGTCATAAATTTTATGCATGAGGCTACGGGGTAGATAAGTCGAGTGATAAATTTTTTTAGATGAAGTAGCTCAATAAATTAGCATAAACATGTCGGAAAAGAATAGTGAAATAGAAGAGTTACGTGCTCAACTGGAACGTGTGACCAGAGAACTAGATTTAGCGAGCAGCGAGAAGATTCAGTCCGCCAAATATGGTCTTGAATTGCTCGAAGAAAAGAGTGAATTGCAAGCAAGATGTGAGGAATTGGAAGCCTTGTACGACCATGCCAAGACAGAATGGGATATTACTCAGCAGGTAAAAATTACTTAATGGTTAACAAGGATATTGATTTTTATTAATCTATGTGTTACCTGTTGCCCTTGATATTTGTAGGCCTTAGCGAAATTCCAAAATTCACAAAAGGTGACCACGAAAACTGGAATTGAGACTGAGGATGCGTTACTTAATGAATCGGCTGCTATGGAAACCTCCCTAAATAACACGATAATGGAACTGGAGGGAGACAACAAGCAGCTAAGACATGAATTAGAACGTGTAACGAATGAGAGAGATCGTATGCTTCAAGAGAATACTGAAATCGGTCGTGATAAATCAGACACAGATGCGGAGCGAATGAAACTGAAGGCTGAGCTAAAAGACCTTAAGTTTCGTGAGACTCGTATGCTGGCTGATTACTCTGATCTGGAAGAAGAGAATATCTCATTACAAAAACAAGTATCAAATTTGAGAAGCTCACAGGTCGAGTTCGAGTCCTTTAAACATGAGACCCGACGATTGACTGACGAAATCTATGTGCTCAAATCAGAGACAGAGGAATTAGCCACGTTAAAACAAATTACCGAAAAGCAATTGGAAGAGGCTTTAGAGGCTCTGCAGACAGAACGAGAGGCCAAATATGCATTAAAGAAGGAGCTAGATACTTACATGAACCGCGAATCAATGCATAACATTAGTAGCCTGGCATATAAAATTCATGGTTTGGATGGCTCTAACGGCAGTGATGGCGAAGAAGATAGTTCCGCATTACAAAGATATGAAAGTGATTTGACATCGGAATTGAAATCACCGGACGGTACCAAAGTGGATCTGTTCTCTGAAATTCATTTGAATGAAGTTAAGAAACTGGAGAAACAATTGGAAGGTCTGGAGAACGAGAAGAGCCATTTGACTGCTAACTTAAAGGAGGCTCAACAGAATTTAGATAAGAGTCAGAATGAATTACAAAATTTCATGGCCAGAGTTTCATTATTGGCTGCTCATGTTGATTCATTACATCATATCAAACGACAAGTCGAATCAAAAGAGTCTCCGAGTGCCACAGAAGCCGAAAAGGAAAACAAACAAAACATATTAGTTGAGAAATTAAACTCTGTAGTTACCCAATATCAAAATTGGTTTAAGCTCAGCTCATCCGAAATTGATGGCCTTAAGAATGATATTGCTGAATTACAAAAGGGATTAAATTGTCCAGATCCTATAAATTTCCTGAAAGACGAGATTACTAATCTTAAGAACAAAGTAAATATTCTTCTATTACATTACATAATTTCTGTATAATTTATATTTATGACTTTTGTAATAATAATTTCCATTTCAGTTGTTAGCCAATGAACAGAAAACACTTGATTTGCATAACGATTTCCAAACATTAACAAAAATATCACATAATGCTGGACAAAGTCTAGGAGCTGCCCGTACAACATTGGCTGCTGTAAGCGACGATGTGGCACAACTTTATCATTTCGTATGTACTGTGAATGGCGAGACACCAAATCGTGTCATTTTTGATCATAAAACTGAAGACTTGGGGTATAAATTTTTTTACATTATTTTCTATTTTAACACAATGTTAATAATGCGATAATTTATTTTTAGTATGGAGAATGACTCATTATCTATTATTCAATCGCAATTCAAGTCTGACGTATTGGTCCAGAAAGCTCATATGCTGGAAGATTTACAAGCATTGGCTGATGCATGTGAGATCAAAAAGTACGTGGAAACCGTAGTTGATCAAATAAAGTACTTGAAAACAGCCGTAGAACATACGATTGAATTTAATAAGCATAAAACAAGAGCACCGGGTACTGAATCATCAGCATCAGAAGAGACTCGTGAAGAGGTTGCTGAATTACAAGATCAAATAATTAAATTAAAGAGTTTGCTGTTAACTAAACGGGAACAAATTGCAACACTCCGGACTGTTATTAAATCAAATAAGAGTACCGCTGAATATGCGTTGACAAATCTTAAATCGAAATATGAAAATGAGAAGATTGTAGTAAGTGATACAATGTCAAAATTACGTAACGAATTGCGAGTACTGAAAGAGGACGCTGCCACATTCTCAAGTAATTACACTAATTTGTAGATTGAATTAGTAGATAATAAAATTAATGAAACTTTCATTTATTTTCAGGTCTGCGTGCCATGTTTGCAGCACGATGCGAAGAATATGTAACTCAGGTTGACGATTTGACGCGGCAGTTAGAAGCGGCCGAAGAAGAAAAGAAGACATTGAACCAGCTACTTCGTTTGGCTGTCCAACAAAAGCTTGCACTAACCCAAAAGTTGGAGGAATTTGAAATGGATCGGTAACAATATACTGATAAATAGCTCTCACCTCAACAATTAGAAATTAATTTTAACTTGATATTTTAGTGAGATGCGACACACTCGTCGTCCAGTTGCTCCTCAACGTGGTGGTAGTAAATCCGCTTTTAACCGGACATCAAAAAATAGCTCGTCAAATGGTTCTTTCTTCTAACATAAGATAAGCGTACAGCGCAAGGTTTACGCTTTAGTTTATACTCTCCTTAATTTGTAGTGCTCGCAACGAGTTAGGTAATTTTTTTCATATCCATCAACAATATAAAATCCGTGAAATCATAAATTTTTTATAACGAACTTTTTTAAGTTATCGTACATACAAACTAACAGAATATGAGAAACATTTAAACGATTTAAATCTGTGAATTGCAGCTGTACGCCATTCAAGTGATTAATATCTAGTTCACAATTTCATCTAAATAGTTGTAAGTGATAAAAAAAAATAACCAATTAATTTATACAAAAATGAAAGAATACATAATATAAACATAAAGTGAAGGAATAATTTAAGTATAAAACATAAGAATAATGTTAAACGTATTGGTAGTCGAATACATTTTCTATAGAAATTAAATAGAATCAATACACAATCTCGATAAAATTAATAGACAATTTGGATCTATTAATTGAAAAGTAAAAAAAGAAAATTTCACAAATGTAAGGAAATGGAGAAGAATTATTTATTATACGCCGCCCATGAATAAATTCAAGAATCGAATTTTATTGATGACAAATATTTTAAATGCAACTGATAAAAAGCATTTGGTAAATGGAATGAAAATTCTTAAATGAAATATCTAAAATACTGTTACTCGAATTGAGGAAATTATGGAGCGTCCAATCTTTAAA
The DNA here is from genome assembly GCA_001014335.1 of Coboldia fuscipes. Taxonomy (NCBI): domain Eukaryota; kingdom Metazoa; phylum Arthropoda; class Insecta; order Diptera; family Scatopsidae; genus Coboldia; species Coboldia fuscipes. The sequence continues at coordinate 14,672 of JXOR01000992.1, read as the reverse complement.
CAGATAATATTGTTAAATTGATTTTTTTCCTTCATTTATTATCTATTACTTTAACATATATATTGTTATATCTATCAATTTTGTTTTATCTATAATTTATTTACCTTTCAAAATATTATATTGAGAATTTATAAACTGTAAGAATGTTACATGAAATGAATGTGCAATTTTGTTTATCATAGAAACATAAAATATTTCACCGAGCCAAAAAAGAAAGAAAATAATATTATTCTTGATTGAAATTATATTGTATAAAATTCCTTCGGCAATTATTTTAAATGAAATTTATGAAGATAGACTTGAAGGAATGATAATAAGAGTTTTGAAATAAATAAGAAATTGAGGTAAAATTGATAATTAAATAATTCACCGTCCCTTCAAATGAATGTAACTCTGTGAAGAAATTTTTTTTGGAACACGAGAATATAAATATGTAATCAATTTTTATTATCGATTTCAAACATTAGAAATCATGTTGTATAATCAGTCCTCCGTTTCCGCGATAGCAGTTTTTATTACGAAGATTCGTTTTATTACTGACGATAAATTTATTAAGTTTAACTTTATATGAAAATCATCGCTTAATTTGATGTCTTATTACTAATCAATTCCATGTCGCTTGGCAGCATAAAGTTTGGCTAGTTACTCTTTATTTATCCAGTACCGAAACAGAAGCATTATATTTAACAGATAGGATTTAATGAGTGCAACTTCTTAAGGCAATTCTAAATAGTCTAATATTAGCTATTTCTATGTTTATTTTTGAGATTAGTAAGGCAGCTTTATTTTTTCTAAATTGATGATTTTGTTAGTTAAATGGCTTCGGTTTATTTATGATAGCACTTAGATGTAAACTAAAATTTATTTATCAACTGAAACCGATTTAAATTGAATCGTGTTTTCATATTAAATATGCTTTTAGATGCTAAGTATGTAGTAGTCAGATAACATTATAGTTGATTCAATATTATGGAAGATAATTGTTAACAGTTTTAAATGAATCATTCAAAAAGAGAAAAGATAGAAATTTAAAATAAAAAATATGAAATATTTCCGTCTAATTGTAATTACAATAACGAAATTGCTGTAACAAAATTATGAGGTTCAAGTATGAAATGAGATTAAATTTAATTTCTCTTACCAATGAGTTAATATTGATTAAAAGTGGTCCAACTATCAAATTAACATGAGCCAAATTAAATAGATTAAATGTACGTAAAATTAATGGATCAATCAACATTAAAAACGCCATATCAGGTGGTTATAACAAAATAAAAAATAGAAAAATATCCGTACTTATAGTAATTAATATTGAATGATTGAATCTAATTTTTTATATGATTTAACTCATAATGACTGTATTTCAATACATAAGTATAATAGATTTATAAAATACATTAATGTTTCTGGCACGGTGATGGCATATTGATGAAACTGATATTCATTATATCAAATTATCATCTCGTAATAATAATAGCTATTTTAATGTGATTGAATCAATGGAAACAATTATTTATTAACAATAATTTTGTATAAGTTTAATCTAAATCGCAATTCAATTCCTCTTTCCTAGTTATTTAACTTCCTTATATATTATTGAATTATTTCTATTTAACCAACATTTTTTTTGTTAATTTAATATAAATATTATCAATTAGAGATGATATTTTATTTCCTTGTTTATTTTTATCACATTCTATCGTTGTCGTTTCTTCATCGAAGAATTTCAACTAATTTATTATTAATAAAATGAAGAATATTAATGAAATTATTCAAATTTATCTAAGTAATAATATGATGAATAAAGAATAAAGTGAAAATTAATAAAATATGAAAGTGCAATAGAATACTATCCACAACATACATCACCCCTTGTTAATATTATAAAAATTTTACAAAATTTAAAAGTTCCAGCAAAGAGAAAATCAAATTTTTAAAAATATCGTAGGTGCAGTCTTTCAGTATATCAAAACAAAGCAGATAGGTGATAAAGAAGGGATGTATAAACATCAATATAGTAACAAGAAATCGATTTCTGGGGAGAATACAATGTACATCTCTCACAGAGTTATGTACAACAGTCTCTTCATTCAGTTTAATTCAATAAAATTCATATGAGATGCACAATGGCAATGCATTTAATGTTGATTGGATTTAATACCATAGATTATGTAGATTTAATTTTACATATTCCATGACCTCAGTGAATTCGTTACCAAAGAAAGTCACATTGTTTATATTAAAACTAATAGAATTTATATTATTAGACTATAGACTATAATATTATATTCTACGTAGTAAATTTGTGTAAGGAATATAAGAGTGCAAATCATTTTCAAATATATAATCCCAAAAACATAGTTCCCAAAATCGATTGTTGGGATGATCACAATATACTTCCCTTACACAGTGATGTACAATTAAATAAAATGCATTTTTAAATTATTGAATGATATTGCCACAATGTAACTGAATTACATACTACATTGTCCCAGATGAGTGATAGTTCGTCAGCCGTTAGCAGATAAATGGGATGGGTGGATACAATACCGATATTACCTAATTGGTTGGTTCAGTAACATTTTGGAAGTTGTTAAATTCAGTGATATTAAAATCAATTTCTAAAATTCCAAAAATTTACAATGAAATTTTTAATTTTTATTCTTGTGATAGGATTAATACATGGAATTCACAGTGATGCAAATACGGAGAAGAATCTTAGAAAATATCTTTTAGATAACTATGATATCGAAAGTCGTCCTCGACAAAATCCAAAGGATGCGGTCAATGTGACAATAAGAATGCATCTTAAAGAGTTTAAATTAGTTCAGTGTTCTGATATTTAATTAAATTTAATCAGTTTAATTGTATAATTTTATTTTCAGAATGATCGTAATTCAGAGTTGGCCGTTTACGTTTGGATTGTTCTTGTGAGTAACCATACAGTCATGTACTTGATAAATATTATAATTTTATTGATTTCAATTAGAAATGGACAGACGAACATTTGGTATGGGACAAGAGCAGATATGATGATATGGAGAGAGTGATGCTCTATAATACAGAAATTTGGACTCCAGACATTACTGTCTTAGATTCTAAATTGAGTTCTACATCAACATGTCGGAAGACATTATGTAAAGTTTATAACACTGGTAACGTTGGTTGTACTTTACCTTGCAATTTTGTCGCAACATGCAAAGGGGACATTAAATTCTGGCCATATGATACACAGAATTGTACATTAGAATTGATATCGTCCAGCTATGACTTTTCTCAATTAACATTTAATTTGCAACCAACTTATCTGTATCTGGAAGCAGCTGATGGTTTAGCAGGAGGCAAGGAATGGAAACTGCACTCAACTACGTATGCAAATCGAAGTTTATATGATTCGAATTATCAATCAATTGAATATACATTTTTACTTGTACGTCATGCTGCTGCATATGAAATTGTAATCCTTGGACCAACGTTAGGTGATCACCGTTTTCAAATTACATTACGACAAGATGTTTAATAATTCAAGATAATTTCATTTATAGTGATGGTAATACTCAATATTGTGATTTGTTTATTAGCACTGAATTCAACCGAACGTATAGTGTTATTAGCATTTAATATCTACTGTCATTTCACTTTCATCCAACATTTATCATGGAATGTACCAGCTAATGGATCAATAACGCCCAACATACGTTAGTGATTGGATGAGAAGGCATCTTTGGTTCAATGAAACAATTAATTTAAATTTTATCGTTTCAGTAACTTTTTATCGAAACTCATTTGTGATCACTGGTTTTTTGTTGGGAGGCACAATTGTTCTACGTGGTGTGGAAACTATACAAATGGAGGTCCCGAATTGGATCAATCTATTTGTGAATTTCATTAACGGAAATCGAACAGGACAAGTACTGATGACTCGGGGCCTGTTAGAAAAAGCAACAGTTCTAGATGATGAAAATCCAATAACGACCGATGAGGAGACACCAACTGAACAGAAACGTACATCTACTGAAACTTGGAAGTTATTCGCCAAAGCTATTGATCGTATATATTTTGTTATCATCTTTCTTTATTATGTCATTGCCATATTAGTATTTGTTCCTGAAGATTATGATTCGTACTTAAAATCAACTGAGATTCAAATTCTAAAGATTTGATTATTAATTTTAATTCCTATGAGATAAATCTCATCTAAAGATAATAAAAATGGGTGGAATATAAGCTAATTTTGTGAGAATTATTATTCAGTTTATTTGCAACCCTATAAGTAGGAGGTGTTTAATACAAAACGCAGTGAAATGAAATTTTCAATTTTCATATTTTTGATTTTACCAAATTATATTAAGCCAGCAGGTTGGAAGTTTAGCTAATTAGTTCATTGCAACGTACTGATAATTATAAATAATTTCTTTAGAATATAATTGCAATGATTTGGTTTCATCGTCAGAATCAGAGTTAAGAAGAAATTTATTGTGTGATTATGATAAGGGGGTCCGTGCTAATTCTGGTAATGGCACAATCAACGTAAATATTGGGATAAAATTGATCGCCATATTTTATGTAATTATTCACATCATTGAAATGATTTAATTTAATTTAAATTGAATGAGTAATCCTTATAGCAAGATGAAGTTGGTACTCTTACAATAACCGCTCATCTTATTATGGTCAGTATTAGCATATTGTTATTAATTTAATTACTTAAGTGGAATTATTTAATTGTATCACAATGGACTATAGAAGTGGGACGATAGAAGACTTACATGGGAACCATCTAAATATAAGGGAATGGATAAAATTAATATTGGCAGAGATAATATTTGGATGGCAGATTTTTCAGTTCATAATAAGTAAATTTATTTGAGGTAGTGGTTGAAATCATAGACTGTTTAATCCTTTTTAGTAAATTGGGATCGAGTGACGATATTATTGATGGCGAGTGTATTGTGAGCCATGTAGGTGGTGTTGTGTGTACATTGTTATATCAATTGGCAGTACCATGTTATGCTAATATAGAGCGATGGCCATATGATTCACAAAATTGTATTTATGTAATGGGATCGTGGAGTAGATATGGAGAGGAATTAGATTTTCATCTATTAGACGTGTCATTAGTATATGATCACAAAAATTTGACTGATGTCAATAGGCCAATATATAGCAATGGTGATGAATGGAAACTATATCAATTCCGGAAACGAAAACATGTATTTAAATTTGACGAAGTACCAAACACTACGTATCCAACTGTTCAATACTTATTTGCACTTGTTCGAGTTTCCGCGAGTCATGAAATATTTATTCTCATTCCGACATTATGTAAGTTTAATTTAGAAATAAATGTTATGTATGGAATGAAAAGCTACTTACATCTTTTAGTTATGATCGCTATGAATATTTTATTGCTGTTGATCGACCCAGAGTGTTCGGAACGGTTAATGTTGCTGGCAATCAATTTGTTCGGTCACTTTAACTTCATGCAACAATTACAATGGTATATTCCAAAGAATGGTGGCCTTTGTCCGAAGATTTGTAAGAATATAATTCATACGTTTGGACTCGAATTTTATAAATAAGATTGATATTATAGTAATATTTTACCGTGATTCGTTGATAATCACAATATATCTATTGATTCACACAACAATCATGAAGATTCTAAAAGTTTCTGATGCAATAGTGCCTAGATTTATGGAAACTGCAGCAGATCAAGTGCGTGGAAATCCAGTAAGCCATTTGCTGGTCACCAAGAACTTGATATCACAAGTAAATATAATCGATGAATGTAACATGATTGTATCAACAAATTACTGATTTTTAGACCGATGACATGGACGTATTGGTTGAATCAAATACATCAATTGGATGCCCTGAACATCCATCAGTAAATTTGAGCAAAACGAAGACCTCATCTTGGTTGATTATTGTAAAGATACTGGATCGTCTGACGATGGTTATAATCACAATATTTTACCTTTGCGCGTTGATTTTATTCGTGCCAGAAGGATATGATGGTAAAATTAATTCAGATAAACTGCAAATTTTTAATTATTGATTAATACGATGGATCTGTTACTATATCATTTTGAAATAAATTTTTTAAAATTATTATAAGGAGTTTAAATTAGTTCAGTGTAGTGATGTTTAATTCAGCATATTTCATCTAAATGTATAACTTACTCATCAGAATTATAATAAACTAGGAACTAATTCGTCAATGGAATATTTATTGCTATGATCCTTCTAAATAAATCACTGTCATATTAGTGTTTGTTCTAAGAGTATGAAATTCGAAAGACATAATTGTTAATTTCAATTCCTATGAGATTAATCTTGTTGAAAGATAATAGAAATGGGTGTGATGAAATTCAATTTTGTAGGAATTATCATTCAGTTAAATTTGAACTCTTCAAGCAGGTGGTGTTTATATTCAGTTTGCAGTGAAATGAAATTTTCAATTTTCATATTATTGATTTTACCAAATTATATCAAATCAACTGGTTGGATATTTAATTAATTAGTTAGTTGCATCAAATTGGTAATTAAAAATAATTTCTTTAGAATATAATTGCAATGATTTGGTTTCAACCTCTGAGGCAGAATTGAGAAGAAATTTATTGTGTGACTATGATAAAGTTGTCCGTGCTAATTCTGGTAATGGTACAGTCGACATAAATATTGGGATGAAATTATTCGATATATTTTATGTAAATATTTGAGACTATATATTGGAATGATTAATTTTAAAATTAATGCGTATTCGTTGTAGCAAGATGATATCAGTACACTTACAATATACGTTCATTTAATTATGGTTAGTATTCTATAAATATTCTCATAAATTCTGATTAAAATTGCACCACAATTGCAGATGTGGGATGATAGAAGATTGACCTGGGAACCATCGAAATACAAGGGAATGGATGAAATTAATCTTGGCAAAGACAACATTTGGATGCCCGATTTTTCTGTTCATAATAAGTAAATTCATCATATAATAATGTAAAACTGATTCTGATTAGTGTATTTTAGTAAATTGGGGGTGGACGACGATATCGTTGATGGAGAGTGTATTGTGAGTCATGTAGGTAGTGTTGCATGTACATTATTATATCAATTGGCAGTACCATGTTATGCTAATATAGATCGATGGCCATACGACTCACAAAATTGTTCCTATCATATGGGATCATGGAGTAGACTAGGAAGAGATGTGGATTTTCATTTGTTAGATATGCCATTAATTTATAGTTATAAAAATAATGTTAATGACGTGGACAAAACAATATTTACGAACGGTAATGAATGGAAACTATATGAATATGGTAAACGAAAACGTGTGTATACATATAACTTTCTTCCAAATGATACGTTTCCAACGATTGTATACTCATTTGCACTTGTTCGAGTTGCCACTAGCCATGAAATATTTATTCTTATTCCAACATTATGTAAGTTTAGATCTGTCCTTAAAATAATTATTGTAAGTATGAAATAGAAATTTATCCGCAATGTTTTAGTTATGATTGCTATAAATATTTTATTGCTGTTGATCGATCCTCAATGCTCGGAAAGGGTTATTCTACTGGCAATCAATTTATTCGGTCACTTTACATTCCTGCAACAGTTACAATGGTATATTCCAATGAACGGTGATCAGTGTCCAAGGATTTGTAAGAATTAAATTGAAGTTTTTTTGGATTCCTTATGCAATTGAGTTCGTAATTTTAGTAATCTTTTTCCGTGATTCATTGGTAATCACAATATATCTACTGATTCACACAACATTCATGAGGATTCTTAAGGCTTGTGATGCAAAAGTGCCAGGATTTATGGAATCTGCAACAGATCGAGTGCGAGGAAGTCATGTAACCCAATTGCTGGTCACCAAGGGCTTGTTATCTCATGTAAATATAATTAATGGATGTAACATAATCGCATCAACATATTTATGACTTTTAGACTGACGACATGGAGGAGTTGGTTGAATCAAATACATCAATTGAAAGCCCTGAAAATCCAGTAGATCAGAAGAAAACAAATGCCTCGTCTTGGTTGATTGTTATGAAGATACTGGATCGTCTAACGATGGTTATCATTACAATATTTTACCTATACGCGTTGATTTCATTCGTACCAGAGGGATATGATAGTCAAATTAATACAGATAAACTTAAAATCGTAAATAATTAATAGTTAGGACGAAAGTAATACTTTTAAATAAATATGAACCGTTTTCCTTCTATTAATTTACTTCAAATGCATTTTATTATCTTTTGTTTAGTTTGTTATTTCATATTTGTAACAATTTTAGCTCCTTCTTGACAAAGGCAATAAAACATTTAAACATGTAATATAATTTGAATATAAACTATGTATTCATTCATAATTGATATGGCAGAATTGTAATTGTGTTTAGCATACATATGAATATCTGAATTTTGTATACCGATACTTTGAACTGTGGTATGTGAAAACATTGACATTATATTGATTACAAATTACTTGTTTAACTAGAGGTACATTGCAATGTTGAAAATGCAACTAAATCATATTTCATGTAAGGCTTGATAAAACATTATTGCTTTAAATCAGAATAAAAAACGTTATGAAAAATACATTTTATAAACAAAAAAAAAACAGAAAAATTTTAAAAACTTATTTCTGAATGTAATCTTTGGTATTCAATTCTGAATTATAGTGTTCCATATTTTTAAAATTCAGTTTAATTCAACTTTTAATCATTTCACTGAACACTTACTAATTTCATACTACATGTATATCACTATTTGACGATGAATATTGGACATAATATTTGACTCATCAACAAATAATGGCAGTAGTATCAATACTTTCTATATTAAAACAAAGAATCCAGATAATAAACTATACAAAATATTCGGGGTCGATCCATAATCCATATAAAAAACTGTGTGTTTGTAGATTACATAAATGCAATGATTTAAAGATTGGCGAGTTCTCTCGCATTTTCATCATTTGGATTACTAAAATTGACATTAATTAGCACTTGTAAATTTAATAAATTCAATACACAACTAGTTTGATACGAACCTTCTATTCCTATAACGCATTATAATTAAAAATACAATAGTATTAACAATAAAAAGGCCAGCAATTAGCAAAGATGGTAGAACAATATCTGAAATTGGTAATTCCAATGTAAGTAATTTAACTGTATAAAATAATTTAAATTGACCTCACCATAAGTCATATCAGCAGTTTTGTCCGACATTTTAGCTGATTCTGTTTTATGTTGATTCCAATGCGATACAATACCACTACCAGCAACAGCGATTGCTTCTACACAAATGATAATAAATGAATAAAAATTACATTCAGCATAACTGACCCGAATGAACTAAACTGCAACTAGGCAGTCTTTCATAATTTGTCCGAAAAAAGCGGTTCTTGCAAGACCAACAAAAATCCGATCGTTGGACATTGACTCACCTATACAATCAGGCAATATTTTATCCCACGTATGGCTGAACAAACAATTCAACTCACGATGCACAGAACCAGAATCTGGGAATACAAATCCTGAGTCACAAGCGTACTTGGCTACTCTATTCTCTTTGGCATGCACCAGACGACCGTTTATCGGAGTAGGGGGCAACGTACAACCAAATGCTGAAACAAGAGAGTGGATATTTAATAAGAAACTATTCACTTAGGCTTTTCCAATAATACATTAATTCTACGCTTATTTATATAGTCACAGGGACACGGGTTTTTATAATAATATTATTAGAGACACCGCGTGGATATCAAAACACGTTCCGATAGACACAGTTCATTGATAATTCTGATATTATCAATAGATTGCACACTATATTTGATAACAATAATACGTTCGATTACCTAAAAATTACCGCAAATCGTATAATCACCTAAACACTTTGATACTGACACTGATAATAATTTCAAATGATTTCAATTCAATTCAATTTAATCAACTTGATGTGTGTCTGTGTCTGTGTTTTTGTGTATTTATTTTTGTGTAACACATTCGTACTACGATTCGTACGCGAATATGTTGTCACGAAGTTTAATTTTATTTTGGTCATATCCGTGACGGACCGTATAAATTCAGGGGTAGATGCTGAAAATTGTCAGTGCTGCCAACTGTTTACGGCTAAATATGAGTCTTAGAAACATGTCACAATATATTCCCGCGCTAACTAAGACACGTTTTGGAGAATTTTGTTGTTGACATTTTTTATTCGGACCGAAGAAAATCTTAGAAATTCGCATCGTTTTCCATTAATTCAATTTAAATTATTTCGATAAATTGTGATGAATAAATTGCAAATAAAGTGTGAAGTGTAAATAATTTCTTACCTGCGTAGTGTAGCAGTACTCCTCGTTTTGGGTACACAACTTTTGATGTTGTTTTAAATATCACCTGTAATTGTATTCAATTAGTGAACTGAGAAGATTTCAATTATGTGGCTTTAAATTTAATTTACCTCAATGTGATTAGAATTACTAATTATCTGTTTTGGCTTTGGAATATATTCACTACAACTATTGAACAACAAACGGCTTGATTCCAAATCGACAACTTGTACGTAGTCCCGACACACTGAATCGTCTGAAACAAGAAACAGGTGAGTGTTAACAAAATTTACTTGATTCTTATAAACTCAATCACTAAATGATATATTTACTCTGCCGTAAATTAATATCGATGAAAGTTAATCTAATCTTTTGACCAAGTGGTGCTGAAATCTTCCACTTGCATTCTGAATCACCGATATAATGATCTGGCCATCCTGGCGATTGAATGAATCCTTGCAATAATGGTTCATGCATCGCAGCCAATTGATAGCTAACATGAATTCTCTTTTTGTAATGTCGAGATACTTTGGAACCATCATAAACGATTTTATAATCCTCATATTCATAATCGTCTTCATCATCCCCTTCATCTGTTATCACAGAATTCTCGTCATAGATCAATTTTTCGCTCGGATGTTTAAATTTTTTATCAAAATCTATTTTATTAATCGTATCAGTAGTTTTCTTAACATCAACTTGACCATAAGTTCCATTCGTTTCCTCATCATTGTCATTGTACTCAAAGTCAGTTGCAAATTCATCATTCTCTTTGTCATAATCTGCCAATGACTCGAATATATTGCGATTATTTTTGAATTGATCATCATCCCAGATTTGGGTTGTTTCTGATCCATCTGTTGCCATTTCGTCATCACTGTCTGTCACTTTTGAATTCGGTCCTTTTGTAAAATCAATTGTGGTTGGTTGGTGAGTTGTTCCCGTTGTACTTTCACTATGAATTGTTGTTGATTTTGGTGTTGTTGGTTTCTCAGCGATTCGTTTTGTAAGCAATTGCATTTCCTCATCAAAATCATATTTGGACGGTATAGTTGGAAAACTATCCTCTAGTTCTTGTTGCAGGTCAATTATATTATGCTCATAATCGTCAGTTGGTTTCGGTTCAGCTGGTAATGGAATTATTTTATGATGTTTTTGGCCAGCTGGTATTTCGGTCACATTCCGTTTTTCACCGTCAACTGTTTCCTCTGTCTCTTCCCATGTGATTGGGTCATCTTTCTTAAAATAGTATTTGTCACCGATTTTTGTAATATCGTTTACTTCATCCAATTCACTTGGTAGAACTTTTAATATCCGGAAATCCTTAAAAAATAGAAAAGCAGATAACAGGATGAATATCAAATGAATACGTTTGACTCTAACTGTTTGAATAGACACCGTAATAAAATAATAAAATCTTCTTTACGACCCTATTAGATTAATTAAAAATTTAAATTCACTCGTTACCAACTGTCGTTTAGCTAATCAATTTGACCTCATCATTCTCACCTTTGAAAATACACCATTTGGATTCTTTCTACCGTGCTGATGTTTTCTTCTGTGTGCGTGATCTGGTTGTTTACGAGTATCCTCTTTTGGTTCTTCATCAATTTTTAATATCTTCACGTTTGTAAATTGATGATGTCCTTCTTGAGTACGGGCTTCAGCTCTCGGTTCTTCTGCTCGTCGTTTTTCGTGTCTCTTTTGTGCCAATGCGATCTGACGGTTGGCTGCTATCTCGTTACCAATGGCTAAATGTTCGCCACAATATCTATTCACTCGGAATGCTGTGAAATAGAAAATGATAATATTCTTAGATTAAGAGGATTACTCATGGATGATGTTTTACAAATCTTAACATTTAAAATTTCTTTTCATAAACTGTCATAAGACTGGATTTCATCCGGCTTAATGTAACACATATTCCATTAAATTGCAACTCCACTGTTTAACTTGAACAAATCTCTCTACCCAATAAGTTTTGATGGTTTTGTGTCATTTCGGAAATAACTTGTTAATACCGATATTATTGTACGTTTTTTGTTTTGTTTTACTCAAAGAGCCAAATAAGAGGGAACCCACATAAAGAGCCATTTAGTATTAGAGTAACGACGGGGAACTAATGCGTTTTAGTGTCCTCAATATTTAACACCAGTAACAAAATAATAAACAATATGCAGTTCTTTAGAATTTCACGCCACTCATGTACAACAAAATAATATCCCTAAAGTGATCCTGTTGTTAATATTGAAACGTTATTAAAAAAGAGGCCCTACACCACCTGGTATATGTTACAACATCACCGTGTAACTATCACACATTATTTTACTAATTTTTATTATAATTGTGTATCGGTGGTGTATCGTACATATTGTTATGTTTTTATAATGGTATCGGAATCTATCAACCATGAAATTTTTTTAGTGATTTTATCCTGTTTAATACTATTGATATGGCGGGAGGAAATAAATGTCTTTCACAATCACAGTATATCCACCTTGGCTGGAATAACAAAATGTATTGTTCTTTAAATGGTTACCATTTTAATTTATTTTCATATCTCACGATTTCCATATATTTTGATTATTGTTTTCAAAATAACTAAATGATCAAACGGTGATGGTTAAACGCAAAATAAAAATATACAAAATATATATTCACTGTTCTATGGATTAGGCCAAATTTGATTGAATTGTTAATAAATTTAACGTTAAATGTTTTGCCAAATATTTATGAATAAAACAACAACTAAATGTTGAAATGGAACGAAAGGAAATCAGATAAATTTATGGGTTTACATGGCACGTGACACTGTTCAACGTGGGTCTAGTTGATATCATACTGTGAGAAGTCAGAAATTGATGATCGATAATTCTAGTGAAATGAAATTGAAAATTTTAGTGGCAATGGTAACACTAAATTCTGATCAATGCATTGTGGTAGATAATATGAACTCCAGCGGGCGTTCATTATTTTCATCAATTCACATCAATCTTATTAATGATTGACTACATGATGCTATTGAGTTTCATTCGATTGTAAAGGTGACTGATGGTTGCATTCATTGGTTTCCCATATCACATTACGTACCGAGTACCGATAATATGGATGATTTAACCGCTCAACATCCTATACAGTTGACAACAAAACACTACCGTATATTTAGTAAAATAAAAGAGAAATACTTCAAGAAGTTCATTCTAGTGCCATTCAAACTGATGATTTTTTCATCCGTATTCAAGTGAGCACATTATAAAAATAGTTTTTAAATAAAAGAAACGACCACAAAGTATGTAAAAATTCATATTTTCCTTATAATAGAAAATGAATTATTTTTGTTCGCGTAATTTTAAGTTACAAAAGAAAACACAAAATTATGTGTGAATAGTTTAAGACTTGTTTATTTAAATTACATTTAAATAATAATTGAATATTATGTAAACTAATTGGGTATTTGGCTACGATAATTTATTAGTCAAATAGTTATACTACGATTGGCTATTACATAGTACATTCGATTGAACATTAGTGGTTATGGTCATTTTTATGGTTCAATACAATAGACCCAAATGCGTGGGATCTAAATGAATTTTTTTTCTGTTATTTCCTTGTTTAACTATAAAACGATTTGAATTTTTGGTATCGTTATTAGTTGAAAATTCTTTTCTTTATGTTTTTAATTCAATTTAAATGTTTATGCGTTCATCGAGTGCAAATCAAATATAGAATAGGAACGATCCAAAGTTGGCCAATTACATCATAAATCCACTTGACTTAGTAAACTTGAAATTCATTACGAACTTGAGTAACATGAAAAATTTACTGTCGTTTTCTTATGGCATTCGTAATTAATTTCCAATTTGGGATTATACTGGTAGATCCAAACAGAAATATGTGAGGTTCATCACCTTACGTGTTTTATGTTCAGTTGTCGATAAACGATGAGCGTGTGCCGATCGATTGATCTCAAGAGATTTGGATATGGTATCGAATTGGCTCACTTGTCATTGTACTTTTAGTTTTCTTTTTGTCCAGATTAATTCGACACATTCTAACGGCATGTTAAATCGATAATTTAGATAAATAGTACTATTGTAAATGTGTTAAAATGTTACCCCAATATTCATTAGGAAGGGATGGCGATAATCAACAATGTTATGCATCGTAGAATAATTGGAACGTGAACTTTTGTACAACAAAAGATGTGAAATTGAAGAGAGTGGCCTTTTAAATTGATGTCTGGCTGAAAAACCACCCTCAATGTTTTGTTAATTTCAATGTTTATTGTATGTATCAGTTTTTTTTTT
>JXOR01000991.1:0-44515 GCA_001014335.1 Coboldia fuscipes | reverse complement strand
GTTTCCGGCCTCAATTGTGAATAAACATATTTGTTTTTAACCATCGCCGCCAGATACAATTGAATGTATAAATGAAAATTGAAAATCAAGATCAGAATCTCGGGGGTTCACGTAAATACACAGTGATTCACAAATAATACCGATTGCATTCATGGTTTAATGGGAATTTGCTGATCAAATCAAATGAGATGATTTCAATGTGTTTTGATTGCAAAAAGAAGTTCCACTTTTGTGGAGTATTCCTAACATATACATACACTATCGACAGATGGTAGCAGTGGGTGAGAGGTAGTACAAGTCAGTATTTTGTAATTGGAACAAAAACCGAAAACGGCATAAAGATTGAACCCGTTGAATTACAAATTCATTGTTGTTACTAAATGTGTGGGATGAAGCATAAAGAGCATTGCAATCAAATAAAATCAATTGGTTTTGTGTATATGAAGAAATGTTGAGAAACTCTGTGTATTGCTATTGAAGAACTAAAATGAAACGTAAAATTATTTCCAAATGGTTGAATATGTAAGCGTATTTNTGTTGTTACTAAATGTGTGGGATGAAGCATAAAGAGCATTGCAATCAAATAAAATCAATTGGTTTTGTGTATATGAAGAAATGTTGAGAAACTCTGTGTATTGCTATTGAAGAACTAAAATGAAACGTAAAATTATTTCCAAATGGTTGAATATGTAAGCGTATTTTTCGGTGAAATTAATAAATACAAAAAAAAAATAAAGAAAAAGAAAAAAGCTGTTCAGACTTTTACGGTACCATCGAATAAAATGAAATCAGGAGGTAGAATGAGTTCAAGAAAAGCAATGTGAAAACCAGAAAAATATTACAATGTCAGTGGAAATGAAAATGCGAAGTCATTTTTAATGTTTTATAGTAAACGGATTTTTTTAACAATTCTAAGGCGATATTGTAACGTTACTTTTATGTTTTTATACTTTTTGTTTGTATGTTGGAAAAGGCATTCACCGCATTTTCTGTATAAATAAGTTTGAATGACCTCTTTTGGCTCCTTTGAACCGAAAATACCAAAACATAATGACTCGTTACCTATCAAAAACAGTAATTTTGACACCCAATTCAGAAACTATACGAATTTTCAATCTAATCTAAATCGATTACACAATAACATCGTATTCTTATTTCGTCATTTCCTAACCGTTTTTACATTATCCCATTCTCTGCAGTGTATTCGTTATTTCACACTAATTATTTGCAGGAATTATCACTGAATTTGATTGTTGGATATTTTTTCATTATCACTTATTCCATTGGATATATTGAAAAGCTGGCATTGTTTACACCTTTCACATTGAATCAGTAAAAAATTGATTTGAATTTTCTAATTGAAAATTACGATATGTGATGGATACGGAGTTATTGGTGGCTGATACCAATTTATTGCCAATGGATTTTCACATATTTTTCATTTAAAGTTGGGTAATGGGTGAAAATGTCAAATGGATTTAATTGAAGTATCCACTCGGATGGTATTCGTTATCGGTACACTGAATCACCCAGAATTAAATCCATTCGAAATTCATTTATATCACGTTCTACGAATGCTAACACATGACAAACTGTTTACATTCACACTCATTCGTGATGTTTATAGGTGGTTTAATTGGGTGATGAAAATCGAAATCAGCATCAAGTTAAAGTTATTAAGATGACATTCTTCTAATCATACAAGACACCAAAATTCATACACATAACTGTTGAATCATAATTGAATAAATAGATAACGTTTAAGTTAAGCAATTTAACTGTCGCATACCCTTCGGGGTGGATGAGAATTTAATTCATTATACATATTTTATTGTCGGGGTAACTACAACATACTTTTCGTTTTTGGCATTTAAACTCACCAGAAACGTTTTTATCACGTTCATTAGAATCAATTCAAAATTGTTTTATTCGAAAATTAAACGAATAAATGTTTGCATCGTCAATTAAAGAAAATAGAATTAATTTGATGATCCAATTAAGAGTATTCTATTATTCAGCACATTGGTTAGAAACTAATCCATCATAAATCGTATCAAATCGATTAGTGTAATTGTGGAAGTTTTAATTAATTCAACATGCCTGAATACACAACAAATTGAATATGTCACCTGTTTTTTCAATTCTTTTTTCTTCCTTTTATTTCATCTTGTAAAACATTGTTCAACAGTCCTCAAGAATTAGATAGAATCTTATTCTTTCTCACACAGTAGTTGTAATACACGTACTTTCAATGTTATTCTTATTATCATTGGGTATTTTATGGATATGATCCTCCAAACAAAAAAATAACAAAATATTAAAATCAAACAATAAGCATATAACCATTTTTGGACTAAATTTACGAGCATACCATGATAAATGTGAAAAGATAAAAGTCGTCAACGGGAATTTCCACATTCCTTTTTTTCTAGTTGTTTGGAAAGTATTCTTCTAAACCAATTTCGATATTACGATGGTACATAAAACAGTGGCATAATCATTTTGATAACATGAAATTGTTTTAGCCTCCAGTAATGTTTGAATATTGCAAATGAATCGTATGAGTGTACATATAGAAATTCTATAATAATTTTTCTTTCTATTCAGTGTATCTCTTTGTTTCATACTGACTGTTTCGATATACATTATACTATTCGATGTCTGCCTATTTGGATTACTCGATGATATCTATACGTATGTGTGTTTTATTCGCCTTGTTACCAAATGATTTTGAAGACGACTTGGATTTTAACACGCGATGATACATAATTCCATTATCACATATTCATGTTGGTATGTGGCAAATGTATTGTCGTTTTATGCGCTTTAGGGAGATCCAAAGTCCCCAAGTTTATGAACCTGAAGGTATCGTTTGGAATCGAAATGTATATCAAACATTGAATTCCACAAAGGCATTTTAACATCAAATGTGTGGTTGCCATTTATCGACCCACACCCCCACATCAGTGTCTCATCAAATTGAGTGAAATGGTTGGGGGAAGAGTGTAACTAGTTCCCGCCAATTGCTGCCTGCTTGTTGTTGGCATACATTGCACAGCCACATAGTTTCAAATGTTTATTTTTCTACAATGCCAACATTTCGTTTGTCGTTTTAGCGAATCGGTGGCACTGAATGCCCAAGTACTTGAATTTCATCCTTTTTATATGGATATTACGTTGGATATGGTAGCGCTTTTCTATTCTTAACGGTATAAGTGTAGATGGTATCCCCCAAACCAATTTCGCAACGGTTTGGAAGCCAACAGGCATATAAATGTGAATAATCCGTTCGATATCGTTAGCATAATCAGTGGAAAACAGCATATTCGATTTAGCATTAAACTTGATATGAATACAGAATCATACATTTATTTTAATCGTATATGTTGTATAATGTAAATTAAATTTGATATTATTATTGTTATTATAATGCCTTTCAGCTATTTACAAAATCAAATTCATTTCCAACAATCAGCTAAAACGTAAGATATGTTGTGCCTCTTAAATTTATTCAGAGTCTTCATGACTGAATTTTATGTCACCTTATATGTACACTATCGGAATCTAAAAACGTATTTATTGATTTTATCCTAAAGCATCTTGGATGTAATTGAAACAGAAAACTGTTATTCATAGTAATACACTAACAGAATTTCTTTTCACCAGGAAAATCTCGAAAAAAAAACGGAAAGAGAGGATATAAACCCGAATTCTCGATGTATTTTAAACCATTGAATGAAATAAATCGACAACCCAAAATCCGTTAGTGTATAAGTTTTGTATGTTTTCTCGTAACACTCTACCTTCTTCTTATTTCATGGGCTAAAGGACAAACATTTGAAAATGTATTCTTTAGGGTTTCCGTGTCTTTTTTTTTTTTCCTTGCCATGCCAACTCGATTGAACAAGAGTTAAGAGTTCATCGGTTACTAGGAGTAAAAAAGAAAAAGAAAATATACACTGAATCACATTGATATATTTTTTACCCATTTGCTCATTTCAGAGTTGTTATGCTTGCGGCTATTTGCTCTCTCTAACTGAAATGATTTTTCATCATTTTATCATATAACTAGCACTGACTTGAATAATATAATAATATGTACAATTCGATCATTTGAAATTTGAATTCCAGTTATCGTTTCACCACAACATAGAGGGATGATCCATAATGAGGCAAATATAATTATTAGCATCGTTTAAATATTTAATTTGTTGGTAACATAAAATTAGAATGAATTCATTTAGTATGAATTCTATGTTATGGTTTATTTGTTATTAGCGGTTTTCAGGCAAAAAATGTCTACTAATCATTATATTTAGCAGAAATT
Source organism: Coboldia fuscipes (assembly GCA_001014335.1). Lineage (NCBI taxonomy): Eukaryota > Metazoa > Arthropoda > Insecta > Diptera > Scatopsidae > Coboldia > Coboldia fuscipes. Next base: position 40,188 of record JXOR01000991.1, on the reverse strand, counting down.
GTATTGCTTTTATTTCAACATATTCCATTCTTTGGTTATACAATTTTTATTATTCACATATTTTTCTGATTTATGTATTCCAAATGAAAATCAAGCAAGAGCATTAAAATGTTTTTGAATTTTCTAATTAGCATCATTTCTCTGATGTTATGATATTAGGATGCTGTATGCTGATTATGATGATGAGGTGATTTTAAATAAATGTTAAATCCAATAGGGTAGGAGACCACCCTGATTGCTCTGTTAATTAGAAAACATTAAAAAATATGATACAAACTTATTTTATAACGTGATTGAAACGATTAATGGTTGGGAATAATTATAATGAAAATTGTGTGGTTTTACCAGAGTTTTTACGTTTCATCTGGAAAATGTCAAAAAAAAAGGACAAAAAAGTTAATTACAATTTCAAATATATACATACATAATTCATAAAACTGGTTAATTTGTTCGTAAAACCAAAACGATTAGTTCAATGTTCAGTCTGATTTCAGTCAAAGGCTACTAGTACAAATTGGCCTTAGAGATTTGGTGTGCTCGCATCCCAGCACCATACAAATTTCCACTGTGTCACCGTATACATACACGAGATCACATGCTGATTGCGACTCTATTGATTATATCCCCCAGCTGCCCGGTATTGGATCACTCGATGAGCTGATTCTCAAGCGAATACAAATGTGAATGCACCCGGCGGGACTCACAAATGAAGGAAAAGTGAACATTTAACTGTTAAACGATTCGACTATCATTGATGACAAAGTTTATTAGTCCACCAAATGATAATTAAATTACATTTTCATTTAATTCCCTTTTAATTCTACTAATTGCCATGACTTGAGATGATGCGTTCAATTACTGTACAATATAAGAGTGAGGGTGCGTTTATACTAAACGAAGAAGGTAAAGTTAAACTGGAAATAATACGAAGAAAATTTGAATTTCGATGTAATACCAATAAACTGGTCGAAACTCCCCCGAATAATTGAGTTAGATATTAAGCGTAAAGTCCAATAGTCCGTGTGAGATTATTCAGCATCAATGAATTCCCTTTTTATATTCACAATCTATTTACAGTTTTTTTTCTATTTATTTCTCGGTTTTTCTTTAGACTTAATGGTATTTTGAATATATATCGAACCAATCGAAATGTATTTTATCTGATATTACCATGGTCTATTTGACTTTACTCTAAATTCCTATATAAACGCACACCGATACAGAATAACTAATATTATCCTTTTGATTAATGAAGCTGAATTTGTTTAAATGTTGGGTTTAATTGCTAAACGGGTGAAAATAATTTCACACATTAACTGGGTATATACAATTCGAATGAGTATGGTGCATTAAGCAATTTGTACAAATCGTTTAATCGATTCATCTTAATGGATAATGGATAACCAAACAAACTGTAGAATAGCAAAATAAATAAAATGTTTTTTTTAAAATACTATATGAAAATCACATGTTTATGTTATTCAAAACAGTGCGTAAAAGTACACTTTTTGAAATCAGTGTAGAAAAACAAAAACAATGCAAATTACATTAACAAAACATGCAGAATTCGCATAATAAGCTAGTCAATTTATACTAACACTTCATAAAAATTATTCTGGATGATATTATCATTTCGGGGAAATAGAAAGGAGTGCATTCTACATAAAAGAATCTCTTTTGTGTTAACAAATGGTACTGAATCGTGTGCTTCAAAACCGCCAAAATCGTCAAAACTCATAATGGCATATCAGAAATATATATGGTGATATATTGTTTTAAAATCTTTAAATTAAGCGATATATTTTATTTTTGATGCATAGTTGTCAGGCATTGACTAAACTAGAAATGTCAATTTAATACACTGGTATTCATTAGAAGAAAATGCTGAAACAGTATCGATGATACTCTTATCGCTATTTGTCTTAGCTTTCGGGCGTAACCAATAGTATTCCTCACGATAGAAAACTGCTATTATATTGGTTTCAGGTGAAATTCTATGTGTACACACGATAGAATTTAATATTTCTGTTGCTGTGCATCTTTGGTTACTATTTTCATTATACGTTTGAGTACGTGTCGCAAAAAAATCTGTTTGAACCAGCATTGTTTAAATTTCATAAAAATTAAGGTGCATACGACCGACCGTGCCACAGGAACCATTAAAAGAATAAAAAATGTATGTGTTTGGGTTGTTTCGGTTTATTTTGTATTTATTTTTTCTTTTTGTGTTTTTGGCGATAGTAAAACTTTTCGCAAACAAACTCATTGCTACCGAATTACCGTTTTGCGGATACAAAAATTGAATATATTTGGTAATTATATAACTTTTTTTTTCAATTAATTTAACAATGCAAATGAATTGTAATAAAATTATTAACTGAATTTTTTATTTACCAAATGCCATTTATACACTCTAATTATTTTTGGTAAATTTTAATCGAATTTGTCAACATTTTCATGCAAATTAAAATTGAATATAAAAAATAAAAATAAAAAATTAAATTAAATTTAAAAAAATACAGAAAATGAATTGAAAATAAAGCGAATTTACATTTTGTATGGATCTGGTCGTTTGTGTAATCAAATTTACTGGATACAATATGGCTGAACGAGATACTCATTCTATTTTTTTATATTCTCGTTATGTTTGACTTTTAGTTTCCCATTTTGGTGAGCTTTTTTGTTGTTTCACTAGAGTTTTCCTATCAATTTGTTTTTCCTTTTTTTTGTGTTGTGTATTTTAAATTTCAGTGTAGCCTAACTGAAAATTTTCGTTCTTATTATCAAACCGAAATGTGTATTCCAATGAGTAAATAAATACGGATTTCTGAACAATAAAATTCAACAATCGATAGCATAAATGAAGTTAAAAGTGCACTAAAAGTACATACCATATACTGGAGTGACCTACTTCATTTGAGATTGTAACGAGTCTGTATCAACAGCAAGAACAACAACATACATAAATTTTATATTCATACAATCTTGAAAGTACTTCATCAAGTTGAGCACCCTTCAACATAGAAACAGACAATTATTATATTGAAATTCATCAAAGACATTCTAGTTATATCAACAGATATACGGATGCAATTAGAGATTCCTGCTGGGTAAAGAATATGGATAATATTGAGTACAATATTCTTCATCTACTGTATGTGATCAATCCGACTAGAATGCTGATTATGTCGAAAACAGTTAGATGAATTGGATCGATTCATACCAAATATCAATTTAAACTTAATAAGTTCTTCTGTGCCATACTATACGAATAATATAATACAGATGATAGTAAAATATTTTCAATATACTGATAGACCAGAGGTGGATATAAAACAGTAAAGCCACGATGCTTGACTACAACATTTCGTAATCGAAATTAAATTTTACTAATCAATTCTACAAAAACGATTGTAAATTGTTAATTAAATGCATGACCCAAAAATGATTGAACTGCCATTTGGCCAATTCCAAATCAAATGTCATCATAAAATTAAAGCATAATTTTTATCCATTAAATTAAATGCAAATATAAAATTCGCCAATTGATGAAATCATGTTGAATAAGCACTACATATTTGTGTTCATCCTGATATATGTACATTGATGATTACAATAAAAAGAAATGGAGAAAAGCATATAATAAAAAAAAAAATTAAATCAATTCACTATTCATAATTGATAATGTCTGATATTACACTAGAGAAATCAGAGATAGTTGATAATCGTGTTCTGGTATAACAGCACTACTTTGTATGTAATTATGGAAATTTAAAAATAAAAACGAATTTATAAAACGAACCCAATTCAATATTATTTCCATATGGAATTCACTAGCTACTAGTATTCCATACCATCTAAATATTTGTTGCAAATTCATGAGAAAGCATACATACAATCGATAATATAATAATTTTATTATATTTGAATTTGCTCTCGTTGCTTCAAGGCAAAATATGAAAGAATTTGAAACAAGAAAAGAAAATATTTTCACATACATTATCAAAGTGAAATCAGAGATCAATATATGAATATATTTGTTGTTGTACATTTGAACAATCTAATCTAGCTAATGGAAAAAAATTAGTTCATATTATCCAGTAGGAGGATTCAAACATGAAATAAATGGAACAGAGAACAATAATATCTAATGGGGCAGTATAATTTATTTAATGAATATGGTGTATAATATAGAATGGGTAGCATCCATACGGAAATGAGTATCTTCAAAGAGATATAGAAAATTTGATCAGAAGATAAAATCATCTCATGAATGGACCAATATAATTTATCGAATTTTCAATTGAATGCACTCAATATATTGACCACCTGATGGCATACACGTATACCGGAGAATAACAGAATACATTTTTTTTTATAACTCTGTAACGGTGTTCACCATAGTTAATAGTTAAAATAAAATGTTGTACTCACTGATTTTCTCATATAAATTGTTTGAATCAATTATAGTTACATGCAAAAAAAAAACAAAAAATCAAACACAGAACACGGTAGTAGCATCGAAATAACATCAATTTTTTTTTACTCCCTGGTATTAAATGTGTATCAATATGAAAATCCAATCGACCTGAAAAAGATTGAAGGAATCAATTCCATCCGTTTATTGTTATTTTCATATATTTTTTGGTGATTGGCGAAGAACATTAAATTGAACGTTTATAGTGGATCAATGAAATTATTGAACGATATAAATTTCATTAGGAAATATCATAACATCGACATATTCAATGAATACAATAAAATCAAATAGTTGAATGCTGTTGGGGCGAAATCATTATATAACTGTTGTTAAGGGAATGGGTAGATGGGAATGGTCCATTATTAATTGAAAATTTTCGATATAATTAATCGAACCAGTCATCCCAATGGTGCCCATAATTAAATCATTCGGATACATTCATATGCAATTTCATGTCCATATGTTTTATTCGTTTGATACGTGTATTCTGTATTCGTTATTGATATGCATAAAACAATATGCATTGTGTCTTGGAGATTTTTGGTATTGTCTAACCAATCAGACAATCTAATTTTCTCAATAATTCTTTTACTTATAAATATATTAATCAATTTTAGATGGTAAATAAATAGTCTGATAACCTTAAATGATAATATATGTAGACATTATATTTAATCAACATAAGAAAATTTCAATCATGTTTCATAATTCATCGTCCGTTCATAGCAAAAGCATAAAATTGAATTCCCTGTATGATTGAGGCCTCGTAATTAAACTGATGTGCAATATTTTATTCGGAAATGACACCAAAGTGGGAAAAGGAAAACCAAAAATAAAAAATGTTATAAATAATCGGGTTGGGTCTTTAGATATTGGGGAGTGGTCTCAATGGTGACATTGACAGCAAAACCAAATTACTCTCACCCAGGTGAGTCAGAGATATGCCAGTAACACTCAATATGGTACTCGTAATGAAGTTAATTTTCATTTAAACAAATTAAAATTCGGAAGATTCAATTAACGTGCAATTATACACTCATTACATTCCACAATGGCACATAACTATAGAAAATCGTAAAAGTAATGACATTGAGATTATACCCCTTTTATGTTTCCACAAATAATACAGACAATTCCTGTGGTGTAATATGTAGGACTGATGATTTTAAAATCGAATTATCCCCATAGTTTTGATGCTGTATCGCAATTGTATAGAAATTATCATTTACATCTTCTCTATGGCATAAAATGGTTAACAGATCTCCTTGGTCTGTGTGTTTCTAGTTGTTGTGTACTGATGATATCACACTCTCTTGTATTTTTTGGGGAGTAATTGTTGAACAATTCCCAGTTGGTGAATATTTTGTTTGCCCTAGCAAAAGGGTATCAAGCCAAAGTGATATCTGCGAATGTTGTTTGTTAATTGGATGTTGAATAATATGACCCATACTATCGTTAAAATTACACATTCAAAAAGACGATGGGTTAATATGCTATTTAATTCATATACATAAATTTAATTGGGCCAGGGAATACACCATACACCATATACAAGCACAACGAGAATATACTGAGTTTTTGTATACAGAGAGAATTATGCAGACGATCTTAACAATTACAGTTGAAAAGTTTAAAGTTTAAAGCCATAATTATGTGACGAATTCAACATGAATATCCATGAATAAATTGTCCACTCGGTTATGTTTGGCTTGTTATTTTTTCGTCCTAGTATCGTCCTATTGGGTGGCTCACATTTGCATTTGAACACTGATGAGAGAGTTGAAAAAATTCATACACAACAGTGACTATTTGTCCCCAGTATGGGGAAGGGGGTTAGAAAGTCTAGTTAATTCATAAAGAACTTTTTTGTTCAATTCATTGTCCTACCTTATTCACATTTCATATTAAAAGTTAAAATCATAATTTTTGTTTTACAGAATTATGTGGACTCTCTAGTTCGGTATCTGATCCAAAAAAATAAAATATTCCAAAACATTTTTTTTTCTTTAAATTTTCCCTAAAAAATATATAAAATAGCTTTTTTAGCACTCAACATAGTAAAATGATACTTTATGTGTCTCATATTAGAATCGAGAAGCGACATTTTTTAGTATTCCGAAAGCAAAGTAGATATTTTTGATACTTGATGACAGAAGAAATTAGCAAAGTAGACATCTTGAATTCGTACAGTTATGAAAATAATTAATAATTTTGTATTTTCTTCTACTGTTAATCACATTTTACTATGTTTATGCTAAAAAATGACATAAGCGTCTCGGTTAGCGCTTCACTTTTCAGATGAGAGAGAAGTTTGCGAATTGAAATGAGAGAGAATGAGGCGTAGTCGAATGTTTTGCTAACCTAGGCACTGAACTATCAATTTCTATCTAGGAATTAGTGCTTCCGCAGGCCCGAAAATAAAATAAAATAGCAGCATGAGCACCAGCACCAGCTAAAAAGAGCGTTTCGAAAATTGCACATTATTTATTTCTAATGAATAACAGTGTAAATACAATCTATTTGCTTCTGACATTTGGAGTTAACTGCATATAAAAAATCCCAAATTACAGGAAACACTTTCATTAGTTAAATAGAGTTTTCTTTATATTATAAATTTTTGTACATGTTGCCAGCTATTTCATTTCCTAGTTGAATATTGGATATTTAGGACGAGCTAACATTGGTGTTAAATGGAAAAACTCTTTTTTCTCAAATCTATATCAAAATCAGATGTTTTTGGTATTCAAAACAGTGCGTAAAAATAACTTTTTGAAACTAATGCTGAAAAACAAAAACAATGCTAACACTCGAGGTCCAATTCACTACCTCGACCTCGAACATTTTATCGTACTGTAAAGAAAATTTTGTACAAAAACCATCGGATAAAAATACCCTTAACGAATATAGTTTTTATGTTTAATCTATTTTTTTATCCACATAATTTTCGAATAATTTTCATTTTTATTTATAAAAAGGATAATATTGCCAATGAATATAATATATGCAAGAATTAAAAAAACAATATAAACTCTAACTGGTCATTAAAGGAATAAAACAGTTTAGTCAAATTATTTGCATAATTAAAATTTTATGTTTCCAAGAGTTAGAGTTACTACGTGTATGTGTATCCGACAAAGTATTTTTTTTCCACTTCTCATCTATTCACTTGTTTGGTTGGGAGCTTGATGGGTTTTTGTGAGTTTGATGGTTTGCTTGTGTGAAATTTAACCACATAATTTTAAATATTTTCACAAGGGATTTCCGTAACGATAGCAATTTCATCTTCTATTGTGATCAAATGCAAACATAAAGCTTTAATTCCATCTGGTCATTGTATAAAGAGAATGTAGTATATGAAAGAAAAAAAAATGAAATTATATTTTCCCCCTTTTATTCTCTAAACCTCATCCACCCATACATATTTTCGGTGTTGTATCACAAAATGAGTAAAAATAAAATCTCCGCCACAAAACATGCATTTTATTAATTCTTTATGTGTTTTATGCTGAGATTTTTCATCGGCTTAAAGTTGATTTTAATGGCAACCAATGTACTTTCATATTCATCATGTTGATTTTTCGTTTATTTTTTTCTTTTTGTTTTTTTTTTTTTTGATTTTCACCCACATTTTCTTTATAGCGTATTCAATTCGCATAAGAATTTTATGCTGAACAGTTGATTTTATTCTTTGTGTTGTGTACCAGTTCTTTGGGTACTTATAATATTTTCCATTTTTTTTTCAACTTCGTTGGTGTGTATACTCACTGTTTGTACCATTTTAATCCGGATTCCCTTATTTGCTTGCTGTTCCGTTTTTCTTTTACTCATTCTATATGTATATATTTCCTTTTAATAATTCTTTTGAGCAAGAAAAATAATTTTTCAAAGGAATAAATTTGTATTTAACTTATTCTTATATCAATTTCTTTTACAAATAAAATTATGATTTTCAAAATTCCGTATATTATAAGGATGAATACATTTGGCTCTTCCATTCAGTTATTATTTAGAGTCAGTTTTACCTACTCTATATGGTTTGGTATCCACCGTAGATAAATCGTTTGATTATATTTGGTTCTATTGGTATGATGATGACTGCATGATGAAAATGTGAACAGTATACATGGTTGGGACCATGGGGTACAGTGTGCATATCATTAGGACATTCCTATCATACTTCTCCTTTGATATGTAAAAGGGTCTATTTTCGTTCAAATTGTTGCGGTATTTTATACGTTTATATCATATGGATATACCCATCACACAGAGATATAGTCTCATAAAATATTTCTGTTCATTCAAATGATTTAATCTTAAAGTACTAAAAGCGTTTCGGTTGAAATACTTTAATATCTCCCACTGTGTATTCCCTAATCGGTTCTCGTATTGTTTCAACCCTTTCAATTGCTATTCACATTTTCTGTATACATTATGCCATATTCATATTGATTTTGGGGGTATTTAATTCTTGTTAAATGCTTTAAATTTTTTATATATTTAAAATGAAAAATAAAAAAAAAAACCAACAAAAACCTCATACAATTACTCAATTCTTCAATTCTATTAACGTTTCATTGTAATACATTAATTATGAACGAAAAACTTTTCTCGTTTCAACTATAATTTTTCTCTTCATTTAATGAACATTGAATTGAATGAAAACCATCAAAACATATTTTATTCATCCACTGTTGCATGCTGCATTAAGTGCAAAACGGTGTGATGGAAACGAGCATCTATACATGTATTCCATTTGAATTCAATTAGATTCAAGCATCCACCAGACCAAGTGGTACAGTAACATTTACTAAAGTACCAAGAAATTTAGTGCATTGAAATAACGAATTGATGAAAAAAAAAAACCAAAAATAATCATCAACAAAACGAAACCCTAATACACTCTTTAACTACTACGATACATTCATTTAAGGAATGTTACAAAAACGACTGAATGGACACGACACAATCACACAAAATCAAGTGAACTGATAAAATGTACTCAGAATGTATAAATGCTATACCATTTCAATTGGTATCAGATAGATTTCTTAACAAATAGCTAAAGTCTTCTATTATTTTCTTAAAATGTTTTTTTTTTCTATTTCCACTTTTCCCATGAAACTCATTGCAATGAATTTACTATCTAAACGGACATTTTTCCTATTGTTCAAATTCGAAAACTTGTTTCATTAATATGATTGCATTTTGGTTCACTTTGTATTAAATTTTATCCGAACTTTTAGTCTGAGGCATGATGAGAATCTCTTAATGATTATTAGTTCTAATTAAATACCATTGGTTCTTTTTTTTTTGTTTCTATTTTAAGTATACCTGTGTTTTGGAAATATTCTTATACTAGGTAACAAGGTGGCTGTACAAAGTATTACTAACCAATAAATTGTTGGGTCTTATTCTTCAGTACCGATTAGCCGTAACATCCCCCACTTCCACCCAAAAAATGTTGAAAGGAAACAGTCGTTATAAGATGGATATTTGGTTGTGTGTGTGTGTCATTTTAACTATTTTAGAAACGTGAGATACAGTGACAAGACAAAAAGAACAATACAAATTTCTATCAGGTAGATTACAAAGTTTACCAACAAGTATTGAATTGTGTAAACTAACTTTCTGTATGATTTTATACATAATTTCTCTCTCTCTCTCTCTACTTGCTCCATGTTGTTATTCACTTTATCAATCTCTTTAGTTTGTGGTATGAAATTGTTCTTTAGATATTTCTTATTACATTCAGTTTGATAAAAATCAACTAGAGATTTTAATTCAGTTTAACTTCTGTTAAGTAAATGTTGTAACTTTGTACGACTCTGGTCAACATAAATGTTATTAAACTGGACTTTAATTAACTTATTTTATTTCTCCTCCGCCTTGTTGGTTTTGCTGGTTACCCGGTTAGTATTTTTGTATCGCACACAATGTAATTCATTCGATATAAAAACGTTAAAATATTCTTGTAATCAATTTGTCTGTTTTTTAGTTCATAATCAAATGCTATTTTTTTTTTTGTGAATTTCTCATGTAACTTAAGTGGTAGCCATTAGTTATACACAATATTAGAGAGCAAGACATACCATAATATAGTACAATAGTAAGAGAAAATTTTGTAACATAAAACTGTTAACAATGTTTTATTCAATTTCATTCAATATGTGAAAATATAAAATATTTTGGCCATGACGAAGTTTTCCTCCTGATTTTTGCACTCGATGAAATAATATTAAACAGGAGTTCAGGTGTTTTTTTGCCTGTTTTTACATAGAAAAAATATACATCACAATCACGCATTTAATCAACCATGGGATTGGCGTTGAAAGGTACATAATTCATCACTTGGTTACGTTCAATCAAAATTCAATTTTTCTCTTCTACTGCTTTTTTATATAGTCACTGGTAATAAATTCATTCAATACATTTTAGTTTATATACGATGTGATGTGTATTCGTTTATTTTTTTATTTTGTTCCTATCGTATGGGGTCGCTTTCTATTCCGTCATTTCAAAAGTTTTTCACAAGTTCCATTAATTGGACACATTGAACAAACCACCGTTGCATGAAAACATATTTATGGGTGCATGAATGGTTAAGCTGAACAAAAATAATAAGTGACCATCATTTAGAAGTTGTAATCGAAACTACTTTTAAGTTTCCGTTTGATTGCAATTTATTGTTCAACTCAATAATCGCTGTTACAGAATAGAATAACTATAAACGATAAGCACTTTTGGTATAACTACATAGTTCATTCAAGTGCTGTTCTACCTGGGATAAAAATATGAAAATAAAATAAAAAGCAACGAATAATACATAGTTATTGCTGGAGTGAAACAACTATATGAGACCATTAGAGTTACCAGTGCACAGTTAGTATGCATACAAAAGAAATGAAGGTGGAAAATTTATGTTAGTTTCAAATTGTCATAAATACTCGTGGAATACTTCTTACTTCACAAGTAGGATGATCAAACAGAACTTTTCCAAAGTGTTTCGTGAAACTCTGTACCAATATCAAATCAAATGTATATAAGAAAAAAACAGCAAGGAACAAAAACACGCATTGTATTACAAAAACAAAATAAAAAGGACTGTCAACCATGTCCAGTCTTAGGAAAGAAAAATAAAAATTTGTTTTTTAACTGGTTAGTTAAATAATCGTAACTTGGTACCTCATCAATACCAATCATTTGATTTGTTTTTTAAATCATAAAAGTTAAATGTTTGGATTCTTAGAGTTTCCGCTCGTATTTGTCAATCTAATGAATCGCAAAAATTTTACAAACTTTCTGTATTTTTTTCTATCCTATTTTCATTGATTTTTACCCTACTTGGTTGGGACCCCCACCGAATAGAATCAATAGGGAATCTCCTGGAAATCAGTTCAGTAAAAATACTGAACAGAAAATAAATTTGTTCAGTTCTATGCTACGTGTATACCATGATTCGGCTCAGTTGGAAACACAACGGTGTCTAACAATCTGAATAGTTGACAGCAGAAATCGATTCAGGTCTGTTTTATTCATTTTATTTTTATTTTATTCTTGATGTTCTATATCAAATCCTTTTTCTTTTCGTTATTTTTTACTAGCAAATGGATTAAAAGTTCTGCACCAAGTGAAACTTTTGGATAATCGGTGACGTATTGTAGCAAATAACTTCTGATATTTCACTCGTTTGAAACGAGAAGATCCTCATCAGAGTCATTAAGGAGCTTTTAATGCTAAACCAGCACCCACTGTGCTGAGTAACTCGAGATGAATAAATGCAACAAAGAATAAGGGAAAAATATCAAACTCGTTTTTATCAGGTAAATGTAGTAAAAACACCAAAGAACGAATAACCATAGAATATGGGAGGAAAAATACATGCATACATACACACAAACAGTAGAAGAGGATAGGAAAGTTTATAAGGATTACTTTTGGGGCAAATCCTAATGTGTGGCAACTACATAATTTATATCTTTAAATCTTACTTCATATTTTATGCATACATACGGGCACACCATTAAATGTTCAAAAAAAAAAAACAAACGAGACTTCATTGGAAGATTCGTTATTTTTATTCTTACAGTTTTTCCATGTTTCTTGAATAAGTAAATGGTTGTAACTCCTTTCGTTTCTACTTCTTTTTTTTGTTGTTCCGTTAAGGGTGTTCTTTAAAATAATTCTTTTATATTTTATATTTTTTGTTTTTTACCTACAAAAAGTTTTCACCGAAGAAAGTCCTGAATAAATAGAAAAAAGAAAAAAAAACTTATAATAACCAGAAACTAAATGATATTCTGTTTGCTGAATATTTTTATTCAACATTAAAATCATAAGTTGAGATCTGATGACGCTTAAACGTTACTAAATTTTCCATTTTTTATTCCATTTAGTATACATTTCTCTTCAGATACCCAAAGTAGAAAGAATTAAAAGTTTCAGTTTTCCTTTTGTAAAAGTCTGCTATAGAATAGCAACGAAATGATTCTTTGCGAATTCTGTAGGCACACGTAAGCGAAAATCTTGAGTGTTTTCTGGCAGTTAATTGTGGTGATTGGTTAATACGGTGTAATATACACATAACTGAAAATATATGTTGATGTATAATGAAAATTCAAAACAATTTTTCTCAAAAAACGAACAACAAAAAAGAAGAGACGAAACGAATGTGCGATATGAGCTTTTCCGTTTTATGAATGATGAAACCCACTTTTACCCCATGCCAAAATTTGTATTAAAAACTTTTAAAATAATATTGAATCAACGACAAAATACATATTTCAGCGCTTTTGCATTAAAATTTGCTAGACATATATGGATACAACAATAACTATGGATAAAATGGTAAAAAACGATAGAATGAAGTTGGGAAAAATTATGTTCAATTTGATTTGTTTCACTAAAAGAAAATTATTCGTTTATGCTTTTATCCTTCCATTATAATACTCGTATCAAATGTATGATATTGATGAAGTCAATTTAATAATCCACCGTCTTGAACAAAAGTATACACTTTACCAAAGCACTATTAAAGCACAGGGAACAGAGTACTACAGATAACAGAAAAGTTCATTCCGTTCAATTCGCGAACTTTTTAAATTTCTCACTTAGGTTGAAACGGTAACTTGGATAAGATAGAACTATCCCAGATTGCAAATATTCCATTTTACTTTTCGACTGTCATAGCAAAGTTATGATTAATATGGAATTATTCAAGTGAAGGTAAAAAAAAGAAATAAAACAGACACACACCGAGACCATAGAGATAAAAGAGCATAAGTTAATACAGATTGACTTAAATACATTGCAGAATGTCGATAGAAATTTTCCAATTTTGAATTGAACTCTCTGTGTGTGTTCTTTGTATTCCGTTTAATGCGAATGATGGTATGCATTGGGAGTAAAAATTATAAAGAATAAATGTGAACAAAAAAAAAACATTTGATGTTCTACGGGTGAGGTGTTAAAAGACAACGTCAAGTATGGGGAGTGTGAATCCGCTCCTTTGTTGCTTGTCGCCCCAGGACAGGTGTAACGGAAATTTTTTCTTCTTTTATCTTCCACATTATTCTTTAGGTATAAGTATTACACGGTATTCATATCGTCAACTCTTCTTCAGATTTTTTGTTTCTCTCGTATTTCATTGTATAATGCAGCATTTAAAGGTGTTCATCTCACCTGCTAGTTTCCTTCAATGTTTCAGAGTTTTGTTGGAATGCAATTCATCTTATTAAACTGCAACGCCTTTAGCAATCTTATGTTGAATAAGATTTTATCCATATTTTTCTAGTTTTACGGGTAACGGATTGGCTTTTTTTCTAGTTAATAATGAGAAGGACGACTTTGGGTACAAATATAAATTGGTATAGAAATTCGATAAGTTTTTTTTTTAAACTTTATTTCATTTTTTCATTTCTTGTTTTTTTTTTTACCAATCAGTATCCAATAAATAAGATAAAGATGAAATCTTGAAAGCATAGAGACAGAAGATAGAGTACCAGAAAATGGAATTAAAAAAAATTGAATGATAAAAATAAATTTTCCAGAAGAACATTCATTAAAACAATTCGTAGTTATGCAATTTTTCTATAAATTCGATTCAGGTAGCTATCGGTGATATACCAATTCATTTTTTTTTCTGTTTCTTTGTTGCCTTTTTCTACTTTTGTGTTTTCATAACCCCAAGAGGGTTGAACGAGAGAGTTATATTTATGGAATTAGATTTGAAAACGACCAATTCAGTATCATTTTGATAGGATATAAAATTAAATAATGTCCCATGATGATTTATATTTCGAAAGGTGCAAAATATACATACATCTACATCTACATAGTAATTTTATTCCTAACAAAATACTAGTTGTATGTTGTTTTCATTTAAATAATATTTTATATTTTTATAAAAAAAATGGTTACTAACGCCAATGTTGTATATAATTCGTTAAGATTTATTATATGCTGACACATTTACAACATAAATTTATGTAATATCATACTGATGGATTTCTTATTCAACATTCATGTTATAAATTTTCTCCGGTATTAATGTATCTCATAACTGTGAAAATAATCATTGCTGTACTGGCATTTTCTGATTTTAAAATAATTTCCTTTACAATTTTAAACGTTTTTAGTCTCACACTTTGATTAATACACGTATTATTATAGTGCGAAACCATAGTCATTCTCAACGAAGTGCAATGATTCTGGGTATAATAATTTTATCGTTAATTACTTGCTGTTTATTGTACAATATTAAGTGAGCGGGTTTTCGTTTGCCATAGAAAATGTATACACATAGAAACATACACACACAAATCTCTCTTAATAAAAATGGAAAATTCTTAAGCTATTTTGATGCTCTGTTTTGTATTCTTAATGCTGTTGCTGTATTTCAAGTTATTTTATTTTATTTTTATTTTTTTTTTGTTAAGAGAATTATACAACAATTTTGCTGTACAGATAACAGATCGTGGGTCAAAATTCATACCAATATATACATACATAATTAGAAACGCCCAATTAAACAGAAACTTGTTAGTGAACTCATTGGAGATTACATCTAGTTAATTTTAGAACTAACATTAATTTGCATTGACAATAATGAATTCAAATTAACATGTAATTTTATTATATAGTGATGTTTTGCGTATTCGTATTCGTATTCATAAAATTATGTATAACTGTTGTTATACGGAAACATACCAAATGAGACCAGAAAAATGGTTTTAATACAATACAAGGGTAATGCTAGTGTTGCCACAATTTACCATTTGCATATTTGCTATCTGTCTAACCGCCTACGACCAATATGATAATTTTAAAGGAATTCTTTACAATACATACACTCTGATAGCAACTTCTTAAAGAGTTTCACTCCTTGAAAAAGAATTAGATTATTGTAGTAACCATTTTCTAAGGGCGGTTGACTATACTTTAAGAACTTTAACCGACTTTAATTATTATGATGGTATTACTTCAACTAGATGTACACTCTCTGATTAGATGAAATAGTTTTACGTTTTTATGAAAATTTCATTTATGTGTTGGGTAAATAAAATCCAAAAAGTTTTTACCCAACACTAATTAATAGAGTCATTAATAGTTAATCACAAAATAGTTTTCAATTATTCATACAAATGGTACAAGTTATATGAAATTTAAAACTTAATTCTCTGAATAGAAGACATCTATAAAACATCTATATTCTGATTATGAATGATAATAATAATCTAAACGCTTTTCATACAATTTGATTGAATTTTAGTTATCCTCTAGTGACAATGAAATATGGTAAATAGGGAAAACTTATCATTTTATTGTTCATCGCCTATACCAGACACATAAATCATACTCGAAAAGAGCTTTTGCGCTCTGTATCGATTCAAACTCATTAGAATAAATCAAATTTAAATTAATTTTATTTTTAAATATTCTTTTTTTTTTTTGGTTTTGTTCAAATAATTCAATCAATTCAAATTGAGATGCAATTATTTTCCATAAATTCAATAAAATAGCATTTTATATCTCCTGTGTGATTAGTGGATATTTGGGATGTTTGCGTAGATTGGAAAATACAATGAAATGAGAAAATATGTCGATTCTGTTTTTATATATTTTTTTATGTATGGCCACAAATATACATATAAATTTTAGTTCAATCATAAAAACCAATTTTCTTTATGCAGATATTTTGCTATAAACCGATGATCCAATTCACCAAAATACAAAAAAAATAAAAACACTATAGAATGGTATGGAATAAAAAATCTCTTATAAATAATTCGCGTGATTTACATCTGAATAGCGTTTATACCAGTCAACCAGTCAATATAAAGGGAATTTTTGGCCAAGACCCATTCAAATCCAATTTTCGGTACATTAAACATCATTTTACATTAGCTTTTTCAGTTATGATGAATTCTTATCGGATTCGTTTCGATTCCGCATTTAACAATGAAATATTTATATTGTTATTAACATCCGCATATGAATTTAATGTAGTACTACACCCTTGTCGTACTACAGTGTGAAAACTGTGTACAGACATACCGACATACCGACATATTTGGTAACCATCATAATCATCATCAACATCATATCTTTGAATAGTTTTTCTATAAAATATGATGTTTTGTTCCTTTGGTTAGTTGTTAAGATATACTAGCACCTATTCATTGGAGGGTTCCCATGAATTTTTGACATTTCCACTCGAACGATAACTTTAAAATGATTTATAAAATATAATTACTGATATAAATGGTGTCAAAATATAAATCATTAATCTATTATGGATAAAGATTCTCAAAGGATTAACAGTCAATCTTTTAATGTTGCCTGAATGATTTTCGTGATACAATTTTCTACTGAATCATTTGATTGCAAAACGGATTACTAACCATTCACGAGAACTTTAGTGGTATCCGAGTGGACGATATACCACTCTCTTTCGCTTAGAATTATTCTTTATTCTCTTATAGTTAAAAGAAAATAGTTGAGTTATGCGCCTTTGCGTTTTCACCAATATTTTATGATTTTCCTTCGCTTACGGTTGATGCCGAGAGCGAAATTCTATTCTCAGTTCAAGAGCTTTCAGGAGACAATTAAGGGGCCTAATTTCATAAATGTGACCAGTCGGAGTATTGAACTGTTAAAGACAATTTCCGAGTTCCATTTATAAATCCGTTATGCGCATTTCGATTTGCGAATGTCAGCGGAATGTTTGAAATATAGAGTTTGCGCAAAAATATTATCGAATTTCCCCTCATGGAGAAAAAATCCTGCGCGTTACGAATTTAGAATGCATCTCTGATTTATTTTTAATTATTTCGTGGAATTTTTGACTGAAATATTAAATTTTTATACATCGTACTCATAATATACTAAAAAACGAAGTAAAATAACATACATTGTGTAGTAATAGTTAAATTAAAAATGTGCTTTTCGAAGATCAAATTTCCCCACACTGGCAAATGAAAGTGCGAGTTGGAGAATATCTTTATTCAACAATTTGACTTGCGCAAATGATTTCTATTTTACTCAAGTTAGCCGAGACTCAAAGTATTACAGTTCAGTTGAGTTCCACATAAAGTGAGTGAAAAATTTTTATATAAATAAGCGATGAATTGTGCAATAGCCTTTTTTGGACGAAAATGTCGTAAATATCTTCAGGGACAATTAGAGCATACCGTTTTATTTGTCTGTCATGATTCGCTATAACATTCTTATGATTGGTTGCTCTTGCACTTAATATTATTAACAATCTTTTATCATTCATTGTTAATAACGTTTCACCAAAAACGAAAAAAATTAAATTGATTTCTCTTTGTCGATAACAAAAATGTTGCATTCATTGTATGTTTAAATATCTTCAACAGTAAAAATTTTCTGATTTAGTTAGGCCCCGTTAACTGAAACTACATAGGAGTTGGGTGATATTTATTTATTTAAATTCATGTAACTAATCAAGAATGCTGATCAATTATAATTGGGTAAGTTAATAATAAATCAATTAACATAATGTCTCTTTAATATATATCAATCCATTTTAACAGGCTTGAAATATTTTTATTTACTTCTATTCTTCATAGATGTTTTTGATTGAAAATGATTTAATTAGATTTCTACATTACTATTACTAAATGGTATTTGTTTATAAAGTCTATTTAGTTTCAATTGTTAAGTCCTTTGAAAATTTAAGTGTCTGAGTATTCTATGTTATGACTGAATTCATTACCAAACAAAATTATTATGTGTATGCTTTGGTAATTATACACATTTTTTCTATTAATTTTTTGAATGAAATACATTTGATTAAAATCTTAAGATTTATGTCTATTAATCGGTATTACATTACAAACTAATGCCTACAAATCTGGTAGTCCAACACCTACACGATATACCGCGGATTCACGTATTGTGAGTGGCCGATTTGGATCTCGTTGAATTGGTGTGTCGGCATTTAATTGTATTGTTGATTGAAGGTGTCTATGGGCCCGTTGACGAGCTTCATTCGGTGATTGTGCTTCAACATGTTTTGGTTCAGGCGGCGAATACGGTGTTCTGTTGGATTCTGTATGCGATGGTCCAGAATTTCTTTTCGGTGTCTCGTGGTGGGTTTCAATCACCAACGATGTGGGTCGCTTAACATTCATATTCTCCAAATTGTAATTATTTATGTTCACTGAATTATTCTTATCCTTAATGGGTATCGAAACACCATCGTTCTTTTTAGTCATCTGTCGACTCCTTGAAATACCATTGATATCCAATTCATCGATTTTATTCACAATATTTTGATTGTATTTTAACGAGTGCGAACTTTTTGATTCAACATATTCCTCAAACTTTTCAAATCGATCCGCTGAATTCGATTTATTTATCAATTTGGAATGGGTTAACTGTTTGTTCACTGATTTAACATTATTCAATGATTCTTTACCGGATGATAAAACCGCATTTGATTGTTGTTCACGTTTTACAGGAAGCTCCCGTTCCATTGGTTCGTTATCGTAAAATTCAATTTTTGAATTATGTACATCCCGTTTTTTCAAGTCATTCACCTTATGCAATGTGTCGTCATGTGTTTCCAATTCCTTACTATCGACCATATCGTAAAATTCAATTTTTGATTTTAGTTGTTTATTGAACAATTCTTTAGTATATGATTTATTATGGGATTGTACATCCTCATAATCTCTATTTTGCGGATGATAATTTGTTGGTTTCTTCTTTGCACTTTGTAGCGTATCATCACGAATGTCGTCATCGTTTGGCCAATACAATTGACTTCTCTGATTATTTAATTTCAGCTCAGTAGGACTTAAAGGTTCATTCATATGTTGATTATTTGGTAAATCATTTCGACTATTTCGACGACTGCTACTACTACTACTGTTACTTGGTCTACTATAATCTGTATCGTCCTGTTCATGATCATCTGGCCAATAAAAGTTTGTCTTCAAACGATCTGGTCCGGACGCTGTACGATTTATCATGTTATCAGTTAATCCACTATAAAATTTTCTGCTCATTTTAATCACAATTAACCCACAACGTTTAATCAAATAATAAATGAAATGAAATGAATTGAAACCAAAACACCTATGCGATGAAAAAAATACAATAATCCACAACTGTTATCCAAATGTGACTGAGATGAATTGATTGTTCAGCACAACGTAATAGATGAAATAAAAGTTTTGTTTGCAAATAAGTCGTTTATTAAATGTATTGGTTAAAATTGGTTATTGCTTAAGTTACTTTAAATGGTAGTTTCATAAAATTGATATTTTGTCATACACATTGAAATTGGTTGGTACACGTATATTAAGCGTATAAATAAAAAGAGTGGTTAAATAAATATACGATGACATTATACAATAAGATACCACAATACCGTGCACACGTGAATTATAAATGTACCTCTATCCAGATTAACAAGTACACTGATATTAAATAAAATTAATAGTGAAATACTTCAAGCAAAACAATTATCTAGTTGAATTCTAATTCTTATTATGTTCATTGCTATTGTATGAAACTTAAAAAATATTCAAATTATTAGATCAAGGTAAATTTTCAAGTCTTTACAAAGTCCACCCACAGATTTAATGCGAATGACATGTAAAACGTGATTATGTTGGTAGTGGTGCCACTATTATTTGAATAAAGAAAATCAACTTTTATTAATCATGACCAAAAATTGGTTTTAATTGGAATTGGATTCAGTCATTTCGTACTGTATGTTATTCATTATATTAAATAAATGTACAAAATAACAAGACGTGAATGTTGTTAGTTTCTTAACCGCATAATATAACAACTTCAACAGCCAGGTGAATAAAACACTTCTTCACTCTGAGGTTTTTATCATTTTTGTTATTGTATTGTTTTATCGATTCATTTAATTGTACAATACTCATGTAACTAAATAAACAAAAAATAAATTTCAAACATCTGGTATTCGCAATTATTTTGCATTTTTTTTATATTCGAGTTAAAAATATTAACAAGAAAATTAAATTTACAACATATTTAACAATGTTTTCATAGTAGATGTAGTCATTTAAAAATTTTACGTGAATGAAATTTACTTATTTTATTTTATTTAATATGTATTAGATGGGTATCTGATGAAAGGAAAACTGAATTGTTTACAATTTATTATGTACTTTTTCGATGAATGGTAAACACCAAGTTATTATTACACCATCGGCATAAAATTGTTAGAGCATTGAAATATGCAGAGGCTAACATAAAATATGTACAATGTTTTAAATTGAAGAGTTTTTTAAAAGATAATTAATCAGAAAGAATGCTGATACCTGGAAAATTAAAAACTTTGTTCTTTTTTGTTTTTTTCCGTTTAAAAAATAAAAACTATTTGGCGATTCATCCATCGTTCGTCAAAGTTCAACGGGTAAAATTTCGTAACGATTGATGGTGGGATCAAAATGCAAATAACAAACTTTCATTTACCCTATTTTAATTGTTCTATTCAAAGGGGTTTTTTCCTGTTTTCTGTCCATGATTAAATTGAATGCAGAAATGAAAATACCTGGGATTAAGGGTTAACATCATTTCGCATAAACTAATCTCATTATAATGTAAACAAGTAATTACAATTAATGATTCTTCGATAGCCAACATTATACATCCGGAGACATGGTACATTCTATTTTTTGATCACGTCCAGTAAAGTATAAACAGTGTTCAGGATCGCCTATTACCATAATGAATTGTTTGTCTTGATTGCATTATATGGTAAAAACATGAACTATAATCTTGTTCAGTGTAATAACATGGGTTTTAAACAACAGAATTGTGGAAAACACACCTTTAATTTATAGATTCTTATAACATAAATCCTTATAGTATATCATTTTATTGGAGCCAAAATTCCATTCCTATTCACTATTCAGGTCATATTCAATATGGAATTTGTTTCTATTTAAAACATTTTCCAGTGATTTTAGCCTTTATTAATTATTAATCAGCTAGATACATGAAAATTAAAATTGTTTATTATTTAATTTCATTGTTGTAAAAACAGGGATTTTCAAATGCTTCATTATATGCTAATTAAATTAATTTATTGCATAGTTTTAGCTGGGCGCCTGAAAGCCTTACATAAATAAATATAAGAGTGCAACAGAATAGTATCCACAACGTACATCACGTCGTATAGTTATCGTAAAATGTAGAATAATTTCATATGCAGATACACTGTTTTAAAAAAAACATTTTCTTTGTTCAATTTGACACTCTTCCAGTATATCAAACCAAACCCAATTTTATTAGGTGGTAAAGAAGAGTTAAATAAACAACATATTAAAATTAAAAAAAAAATAAATTTCGACTCTTCTAGAGCCACCCTTAATTTTTGTTCGAGGGTAACCAAACTTAATGGGTATATTCTACTCCGGATGAAGTATCGTCTGACCAAATTTGGTTGCATTTGGATTACTGGTGTCCTCAATATATGGTGAAATACCAGCTGGTGAAATACCACTGGACACCGGACGCGGGACAAAAGCTTTTTCCTTAAAGTGCATTTTCTATCCGTTTCAAGGCATATACAATCCGAAAATCATATTCACCCAAAATCGATTTTTGGGGAGATTACAATATACACCCCTTCTAGAGTGATGTACAAAAACAATAACTTAATATTGAAACTCTGATATTATGAATATAAGTAATGGGATTATTTACGGAAGTATTAGCTGAATTGAATGATACCAAATCAAAAAGATGAAATATAAAGTGTAGTATCATACGGAAATATATTTTTTTCGTCATGCTATTTCGCCCTCGCAAATAAAAAAAAAACTGTAGTTACACAGGTTATTTAGAAACTCAATGTTATGCTTAATATAATGTAGACCAATGACTACTAAAAGAATGCCAATAATCAGAAACCCAAAAAACAAAAAAAGTAATGTGTTTACCTTTGCAATTTGACGGGAGCCCATTTCATCCTGTCCAAAATTATCTTTTAAAAATTTATTTTCTTTTATTGACTCCATGCCAAATACGCCAACAGTTACAATATTCAAGTTAATACGCACTTCACAATTAAATTCTTTTCAGTCATCCATTGAGTCAATGGGTCTAATCAATTCCCTTATACTCAGTGTATCAAACTTTCATTGAAGTTACGTAAAAGAAGGTACCTAAAAATTTGGAACGTGTTATGTAACTGTCACTCAACTATTCCTATTAGTTAGATTAATTACCGGCCATCGCCACTTCTTGGATCTTTTTCTGCAACTTTCAACATAATCGGTTACATCCCCTTCATTCCTATAATGATATCAAACAATATGAATGCTATAGAATCGTTACAATTATTTTATGAATAGTGTATAAGTAGTCCGGGGATTCTATTGAAAATTTAACTATTACTAGTAATTTATTGGATTTATACTCCCCGAGGTACAAACTTTGCAATGAAAATTTGTAAAAGTAATAATGAAATCTATTTATTGGTTGCTAAAGTATATAATCAGTGTAGAGAAAGCTAATTTCTATTGCTACGTAGTAACAGCAATAATCGTACTTCCAATTGCATCGGTGGGTATTATAATACATGAATCAATCAAAAAATCGTAATTCCATAATATAGAATGAATCTATCCCCGGAATATTTCTTGAATTATTCCTACATATGTATATAGATTTTAAAAGGAAACTAACGAATCAAAAATTATCTGCTATGAATTTACTGGTAATTTCATAGATATTATCAATCCAATCTTTGTAAAGTTCAGATATTGAGGAAGTTATTATCGATGGTCTAACTATTCAAATTGATATTGTGTTATTAAATGAACTAACAATCTACTCAGAAAATGACGTGCAAGTATAGTAGTTTGGATTAAGAAATCAAAAACGTAGTTCGAATTGTTTATACAAAAATCGGGTTGAAAAAGGTGGTTGTTTACCATCAATCGATGTTCGATGCCAGACAACAAATCGTCAGAAAGAGTATTTAAGCATGTGATAAAGTCTTCAATGTTGATGTGAGAAGCATTATAAACAGTTTTTTTCCCAATCTATACTTATCTGGATTACAATATGCGGTAGAGACATGCACAGTACTCGTCAGAATTTAAAGTAGAACATTTGAATCAATATGTGAAAGGTTAAAGAAAATCGTAAAACCCATATTATGTTAAGCACAGAAAACATTTTTAACTTGGCCATTTCCAACAATATTTTCCTAAAACTACTCTATATTGAAGGTATTCAATTTAGGTAATATCACTGATTATGCTTCATGTAAATCAATGATTATATTGATTATAAATGTGAAATTTTTATAACATCCTTATAACGCCAATACGCCTTATTATTAGAGAATATATATTAATTTGCAACGATCATAAATATTCACATTTCACTTGACATTTAATTTAACTATTATTTCTTTTCTGGAACAACTTTTTATGAGTGAATCTGATCATACATATAACAATTTGATAAAATTATGGAACTGATATTCTGTCTGGCAATAATTGAATATTTACAGCATTTATAAATCTGGACGATACTTAATAATCACCAATAATGGTATGGCAAAATTCAATAAGTTTCACTTAATGTTATGTTATGGCTGAATCGATAAATTTTATATTACTAATGATATCAATAACAACTGCAAATAATTTTTATAAAATGTTTTTGTTCAAATAACATCTGTAAATTAGAAATAATAAAATTCACATGAACTGTGATAATGACATAACAATCGTTTGTATAACAATATTTTAATACATGTAGATTTTTGTTCCACTTTAGACGGATTTAACATTGAATTATACAATAAATAATCCAATCTTTTGATACCATTCAATCTATTAATAATTCATTTTAAACTGGGAATTACTTCAATATCAATCTTCATAAGTGAAATATTAGTTGAAAGAGAATTATAAATTCGTACATTAATTTTCTGTTCTGATGAATGCATTTAATTGGCATATCCTTGGGTAGGGAATTAAATTACTGAAATGTAGTGCTACTTAACGAATTTACTAATGTAAATTCAGAGCTTATAATTGATTTAAATAGCAACTATATTTAAATTTTATTAACTACCATTAGAACGTCTTTATATAAACTTAAAATATGATAATCGTATGACTCTTTGAGCTACTGAATACCATTACAAGTTAATTACTACACTTATTCTAACAGAATTTATCAAAATTATTGAATAGAATAACGAATTTTTCTTATTTTTTTTTCAATATTTTCTTCAAAAAGAAAACCATTAATAATAATAATAAACAAAACTTATTATTAGTTGAAAGAATTAATATTATTAAACAAATTACATTAAATGTTTCATAAATCTAAATGTGTGTTTATTAAAACATATTTGAAATTTTTCAATTTTCATGTAACAAAATAACAAAATATGTACAATAGAATTTATAAAGTTGAAAATGTATTTCGTTTAGTAAAACTTCAATATACTTTTTGTTTGTTATGTGAAAAGTTAAAAGGTAGAATAATATCCTAATAAGTTTACTGCTATTTTATTAGGAGAGTGTTCCATTCGATTCAGTAATATCGCATTTGTTAAAAGAAAAAAAACTTCAATCAATATTATATTATGCTCTAATATTCAACATAGACTGGATGAACTAAAAGGCTCATTACATCAATGATGCTTAAAACTTAAATGTATTACACGAAAACAATATCGCCACAATGAAATAAGAAAACCACATTATAAACCAATGTTATCAAGTTCACATGTACATCCGTGTTATTGGAACCATTGAAACTAAAAATGTTCTAAAATGTTATCGTAAAATGTTACACTCTTGTCAGAGAAATAATTACAAAATTATTTCTTTTATGGTGCATTTCATGAGATATCAAAATTCGGTAAGTGGATAGACTTCATATAATGGTAGTGAATAATGCTCCAGCTTTTCACCATCGCAAATATAACAATGTAACTGATATACAGGCAAACTGGATTAATCGTTTTGTCCAATAGATTCTAAATTTAAAATGATAAAAGTATTGGTAATGATAAACAAAGAGATAATATTATATATTAATTCTGAAATTACTTTTGAAGTTTAGCACGGGCACTTGCCATTGTATTTAGATCATCCTTCAATATAAATTTTCTTATTCCAATCATATACTCTTCCAGATAGGAATCCCAATTAAGTGTGCTCACGTCACAATTAAATTCCTTTCCGTCATCCGTTGATTCAATGGCCCTAATCAGTTCCTTAACATTAGATACATCAAACTTCCACTCGTGTAACGCAAAGAAGGTACCTGAAATTTGGCAACGTGTTATGTAACTGTCAGTCAACTATTCATATTAAATTAATTACCGGCCTTGGCAACATCTTGCGTCTTTCTCGCTACTTTCAACATAATCGGTTTCATTCCCTTCATTCTCATAATGATATCAAATAAATATGCTGGTAGGTAATGCAAAATCGTCACAATTATTTTATGAATAATGTAACTAGTTCGATATGAAAAACCAGGATATAGCATCACATATTTCGATGGATTCTTTATTGAATATTTTACTGTTAGTTTTCCATATTCTTGCCAATTGATTGGATTCATACTCCCAGAGGTACAATTATAAACTTTCAAATTTGATTGCCTAAAAGTAATAATAATCTAGATTTATAGTCGATTCTATTATAAAGCGAATATAAAGACCTCTTATTCTGATTATACCAAGCTGCTGCAATTATCATATTAGCAGTCAAGTCCGCCGGAATTACATCAATCAAACAGTCGCGATTGCATATAATACTGCTAATCGTACCTCGGGATATCTCTAACATTATCCCTATGGTAAGCAAACCGAACATATGAAAACATAAATTTAAGTTTGGAAAATATTCTATTATGAACTCACCGGTTATTCCATAGATATTATCAATCCAACCTTTGTATGGTTCTGATATTGAGGCAGTTATTATCGATGGTCTAACTATGCAAATTGGTAATGTTTTACTAAATGAACTAACAAGCTGCTCAGCCAATGACTTCGTATAAGTGTAGGTGTTTGGATGTTTTCCCTGGAATTAAGAAACCAACAAACGTAGTTTGAGTTATTTATACTAAAATTGGATTGAAAACGTTGGTTGTTTACCATCAATCGATGTTCGATGCCAGACAACAAATCGCCAGGAAGAGTGTTTAAGCATGTGATAAAGTCTTCAATGTTGATGTGTGAAGCATTATAAACAGTTTCTTCCACCTCATACTTATCCGGGTTGCAATAAGCGGTTGAGACGTGCACCATACTCTTCAGAATTTAATGTAGAATATTTTCACTCAATATATGTTTATGAAAATTTAAAATTCATATTATGTTTAACATACCTTAAGCTTGGTCATTTTACAGCACAAGTCGAGAAGCCGTTTTGTACCCAACGTATTCAAATTAATGGCATTTTCCAATTTTTCATCAAATCGTACAGTGGCTGCTACATGAAACACAATATTTACATTGTCGATTAATACTTTCTGATCGAATTGAGATAATCCAATATCTTCACAAGAAATATCACCGGCCACAAATGCAATTTTATCAAGTAAATTTTGATTTGTTGAACGTAATAAATTAAAAATAGGATGTTCAATGAATTCTTTGAACCGATCTAGACTGCTTACACCTCGTTTTGTTCGTATTAAAAGGAATATTTTCCTCATTTCGGAGCATGACCTCAATAATTTTTCTATAATGACTTTCCCCAAAAAACCTGTGCCGCCTAAAATATATACATGTAATTGAATTAGTAAACGAGTCCTCACTGATCAATATCTCGGTGTTACTTCATGGTTTCCTAACCTGTAATCAACACAACACTGTCTTTATAAAACTCCTTAATAGCACCCAAATTTTTTATATTCTCATTTTGTTGATATCCCACATTATTATTCATTTCTGAATGATTTTTTATTTTATCAATTGTCGATTGTAGGAATGGTTTATCATTACCAACATCATTCTGTGTCATTTTTAACATTTATTTCGCAATTACACCTGTGAAATAAATAAATATTAACATAATATTATTCACAGATGATTAATTTTTTTACAATATTTTATATAAATAATAAATAATAATGTGCTGATGTGAAAGTCATGTAAACATAATGTACGGAAATCACAAGATGTATGTAAATCTAATAATTTATCTAAATAATTATTATCGTTGGAATTATTAATTTGAATCTTTGCATGCATTCCATGTTATTCCAATATGGTGAGGTGTAAAATTACAATTATAATTCGTTAATAATGTTACATAAAATTAATTCATATAATTCTTTTCTAATGCATACACATACACAAAGAAAATTAAACGTCACAGAAGAAAAATATAACGTATTACTATAAACCGGTATTCAATTATACTTTATGTAATAAATTTCTAGTAATTGATTACACCTATTATTACCTGGCAATTAAACTAAATCAACACCACAATTTTCACAAAACAACACTAACAAACAATACAGAATTCCAATCAATGTGAGCAATCAAACGTTGAAAATTATTTTCGCAATTGATCGTCTTATCAAAAATTCAAATAGTCATGGACAATGTAATTTGATCTATTTTTTTCGTTTTTCAATAAAAATTTTTGAGATTTTAATAAGAAATTAATGTATTTAAATGAGATTTAAAATGTTAAACACACTCACTAAAATAAAATGAACAATTTAGCCCTTTAAGACAATTTACGTTGAATATCTGCAACACTTGAGAAGAAAATGAATTTTTATAAAACGGATATAATATTATTCAGTTAACAGTATTCTGTTACAGAGTATTGCTTTCATATTTGAATTATACTGTGTTGAATATAGCAAAACCGATATCAAACGAAATTATGCATTGGGTTAACAGAAACAAATAAAATACAATAATTTATTTAGCAACTGAGTGCATTTAAGATTTCAAATTATTATATAATTATTCAGAAATATTTAATATAAGACTGTTTTCACTGTTGCTGTACGTGTATAAACGGCGATCAAACACAACCTGTTCAATTGGTGCTGTATCTATCTTCTGTCTTTTCTAATAAAATGAATTCAACAAAGTAAAAATTGAATAAAGAAAATTACATGAGAAAATGATTACAATATAATGGAGATGGATATACTATTAAGCTTTTTGTTTTAACCAGATTCATAAAAGTGCAATAAAATGTTGTACAGGTAATTTGTGTGATACAACGTGATTGGTGTGAGGTAGTGAAAGTTCTATTAATAATCTTCTATGTAACGGTTTGAATGCATTTTTTTCTTTATCGATTTATTACAATTTTTTATCTAACATTACATTTCTTCGTACATTTTCATATACACATATGAATGTACGTGTAAATACAAATCATACGCTGTTATTACGAATTAACGGTTCCAGTTTATAGCCAAGATCGACAGATGCTCTAATATGTGCCAATAGTGGGATTGTACCATTTCGAATATTTTCTTGTGTTAAAATTTCTTTTAATGTCTCCTCTTTAATACAATATGTTATATTATCATGCATCGGTATTTTATGCTCCAATTCCAAATCCATATTATAAATTACCAATGCTTGTTGTCGATTATTTAGCTCGGTTGCTAATTTTTCTATACCCTGTAAGAATATTAAATAAACTGTATAATGTTAACTGTTAATTTAACTGTAGGAATTATGTAATAAAAGAATTCACCTGAGCAGCTGAATAGTCTAAACCAATTAAACGATGACAAAATATAATTACGGGTAACGTATGATCTGATGTATCTGATGCTTTATTGATTTTATATAAAAGATGATCAATGCCTGGAAAATAAATTCCTGATTTTGGTGTACAACGGATGAATTGCATCCCATCAATCTCATCAATTGTAATATGTACTTCTGGTTTAGCCCACATAAATAGAATTGTCGTTAAGTTGAACACTATACCAAATAGAAGGCCAGCATCAATACCAAATATGAGGCATACCAACAAACATAATAACCAATTGTAGAAATCTGGACGGTTATTTTTCCATAATTGAACTGGTGTATTTAAATCAATCTACAATAGATGAATACAATTTATTAGTAGTAACCGTATATCAATATAAAATTTCAATGAGACTAATTTCATTTATACTGTCTGTGTATACCAAAAGAATAACATTTGCGATGAGTATTGCGGCAACAATAACCTTGGGTATTAAACCGATATATGGCATCAGCCAGGCAACCGTAATACCAATGATACCAGCTGAAATGATGCTAGTAAAATTTGATTTAACTATTGTTTTGCGATGATTTTTTAATTCATTGCATTCTCCATTTAATGGTAATGAATTTAAAAAGGATGCTAATAAATTTGCAAAACCTAAACACAATACTTCCTGGTTTATATCAAGTTTTTTCCGGTCTAGCCATAAAATGAAAAAAAATATCAAAACATAAATGTTTAGTGTTTACATCAGTGTAATAACATTTAATTATAATGGTAAATATGTGTGTCTGTCTCACTTACTATAAGTTTTGGCTGTTTGGGCATTTATTGATGCTGATATTAATGAAACCGCAATAATTCCAACACCAAATTCACCAATTAATTCACGATACGAATATACTTCATCATCGTATTCGATTTGATAAAATGGCAAACTGATGTTACAAACAATTTCCAATTCCGTTGAATTCTCTATTATACAAAATAAAATTAAAAAATAAAATTCGATGTAATGAGATTATTTTCTTTTTTAAAATATTAGACACCCCATGTCCCTTGCTCGCCATTAACTACACAATAAATTAATTGATACCATCATTGTATCCAACTCTATAATAAATTATAATTCTCACTATTTTATCGATTAATATCAGTGTGTTAGCTTAATCTCCTATATTTCATTTAAATAAAAAAAAAACACAAAAAAATATTTGTTTGATAATTTACATGATATTAATTAACATGATTTTAATCAAGATTGTAAATGTGTTCATTAGTTGAAATAAAATTTTTATAAATAACAATTTACCTTTATAAGTTTGAAATAGTTGTTGTCCTGTTAAAAATGTGTGAAGTTGAATTGAACCAGTGGCGATAATTAGTATAATTAAATCTAACAAATTATTGATTTGTCTGAATACGTTATGTGACTTTAAGTTCAACAAAATCTACAACACAATAAATATACATAAGTGAATCGTACAATATTAATTGAATTCAACTGATTTTGTATTCGATTACTGTTTACCTTAATTACAATTAGGAACAGGCAAGTACATGTGCCTAGTATACCATCACTTAAATGATCAAATGTTGCATTACTAATGATTTGTCTCATCGAATCTACAATATCGATAGATGAGTATTTAAAGCCAATTAAATGATGTAATTGTGAGAACACGATAATCAATGAATGAGCCAAGACAAAGGCACGAATAATTGGTATTGATATAAAATTCACCAAGAAATCCAAATGAAAGAATGCCCATATTATTTGTATGCATCCTGACAAAAAGGTAAACATTACAGTAAATTTTAATGGTTTATGTAATGTGTAAGCAATTGTTAATAGTGTAGTAACACTCGTTGGTCCCATATTTAATTCTTTAACGGTTCCAAGAAAAAAATAAACAATGTGACCTGAAAATATGTATTGATTTTATTTAGAAAAAATTCCACTCCAGTCATGAAAATTTCCATTGTCCTACCCACTATGATGCCATAGAATCCATAAATTGGATTGATATCAGCAAGCAAAGAACAGCATAAACTTTGCGGTATTAAAACAAGACCCATTACAATGCCCATTAATAGATCCCATATTATGTAAGTCACTTTATATGTTTTAATCCATGTAATAAAATGTAAACGACGAAAAATACGCGATCTTAGTTTTGTCTTTGCTTTGTGAAAACTTTCGCGCCGATCCATTGGTACACTGTAATTGCATTTAATTCAATCGTACACTGTTATTGTTATTAAATCTTAAATTAATTGAATAATGAAATTCCACAATTATGAACGAAAATAACCATTAAATCGACAAGCACCACCTAAAATGTTAGATAAAGAGACACTGATGTAAACTACATAGACGTTTCATTGCTGACTGACTTGCTACCCTAACATTTTGGTGAATCAAATATTCTTGTCTTATTAATTAACACCTCACAGGTGTAATCAATGACAAATAATAACGACATTATAGTAAATCAGTATTGATATATATGTGTTATATGAAACATATTCATTCACATATAAATTAATATTGTATATGAATTGATTTTGATTTATTAATTAATTAACTATTCTTGTTCAAATAATTTTACTTTCTTATTACTCTTTTATTCCATTAGTTTCATCATATTATATTCCATTTTTTATTTACCAAAGAATTCTTAAATCAGTTAGAATCTGTATTAAAGATCTCCCATTAAAATATTTTATACGTAATACTAATTAACAATACATATTAGCAAACATATTGTGAAAATAATAGTGTAAGAAACCAATATACTTCCGTGTGTGTTATGAATAATATGTTTTTTAGGGAACTTTCTTTGAAATTAAATCAACAAGTTCATCAATTCGTGCACTTGTACCCTTGAATGTACGAGGATGTGGACCAATCATTTGTATCAATTGCGGAATATCAGCAGACACCTTATAAAAAAAAAACATTCCATTATAAATTTAATTATTTACTTTTAAAATCCCATGATAAAATATTAACTTACAGTAACAAATTTTGATAATGCCTTTAATGTGCGGTACAAGAATTCTTCCTTGGGACTGTTATTGAAATATTGTAAAATTGCCATAGTTAATTCAACGGCGACATCATCAAATACCTGAAAATCAAATTGGACCTTATTAATTTATTGATCAATATATTGTTTTGAAAATTGTAGCTGCGATGTTTTAATGCATTAATGCTCCAAATATAACAATTTTGAATGTGTTCCAAAATGCCGAAAGCATTTACATATAGCATTTTAGCAATCACACGCTGAGCAATTTAATAACAAAACACTGTTCAGAAGCGATACAGACCACTGTTTTTACCTCCTTGCATGCCAAATTATGTAAAATGGCACTACCAATATCCTGTAGCATCTCATCTTGTCCCAACAAACAGTGTACAGCTAATTTTGTGGTTGCATGAATATTTGATGTTTGTTGATTTTTATAAGACCATTCCGAGATGTATAATAACCATTCTGATGGATTTGGATGTTCAAACAAATTGCACACCTGAAATGCCCATAAATATTAATTATTTCAATTCATTCATGTTACTTATATTTGTACTTACAAAGAGCCCGAGAGCTTCTTGTTCCTCTGGCTTCAAAGTATCGACATCTTGAATATAATTCATGAGAGTATGTTCACGACGATCTTGATGTAAAATTAAGATTATATCATCTCTTAAAGCGGCACACGCTAATGTTCGTAATAAATGGACTCGCGATTCAGTACAAAACTCTTCTCCACGTAAAATCTTGCCGACAAACGTTAGAAATTCTTCGTTCAATGCCCATGAACCTTCACCGTCTATTAAATATTGATGCAACTCTTCAATACACGTTTTATCTTGTTCATTCACCTTGTTTTCTAGAAGTATAACCAATTGCTCTAACTCTATTTTCGTCTAAAAAAACACATTTTTGTTATTTTATAAACAAACATTTGATAAAGTGAATGATCTCTTACATCAATTGTACCGAATATTACAGGCGGTATCCGATTACGTCTACGTTCTTCCTCTTTTTTCCGTTCTTCAGCTTCCTCCTCTAACACTTGTTCCGATGGCAACATTTCACCAGGAATCTCCCGGATGGTTGGCATACTATTAATTTCTGATTCTAACTCAGACATTGGTACAGTACTTAATTCCTTTTTTCTTTTTTTGTCTTTCTTTCGGTCTTTTTTAGCGATCTTCTCTTTTATTTCGTTCCGCTTTTCGTTTAACGCTAATGATTTAATACGAGCTTCCTCTATCTCTATATTTAGTGCATCAAACCCCGGACTTGAATCACGTATAGCTGGCTGTGGTTCATACGAAAACGTTGACTGTGAGCTACTTAATGAATCTAGAACAAGGATCGATTCATTCTATAAAATCTTTAGTGAAAATTTAATTAAATTACTCACCTAATAAACCAACAATTGATTGTCCAATTGGTGTAGATAAAACGTCTTGCGGTAAATCTAATATATACTTTGGTATTCCTACGCCACACAAAAATTGACAAAGATCTTCGGAAAATGTGTTACAGTTATGCCGCAGTAAATTATAGTTGGATCCTCTGCACATAAAATTTAAACAAAACAACGAAAAAATTTTACACAACGAAAATCAAATTCTAAAAATAAATGAGTGCTCATGATATTATTCGAGACTCTTACACTCCAAAATCAAAGTAATATTATTGCAACAAATAATATACATATCAGATTGAATAATAATGCATGAATACTCACTTAAAAGTGCTTTCTGCTAATCCACGCAAATAATCCCTAAATATTTGATATGGTACAAATGTATTACCGATATTTTCAACTTTAAGTGGTTGTCCAAGAACTGTGCCTCCCTACAATAATTTGTAATTAAATTAATGGTCACACTTTAAAAATTTTCAATTAGTTGTTTTCAATTTGAATGATTTCTCTTACAAACGCAAAAGTAATGTTCACAGTTTATTATAATTTCTATTTACACACTCAATGCTGTTACCCCGGGAAATAAAGTTAAATGGTGAATTGTAATCCTTGAAATGATCCAATAAGTGAAATTTTTTCACATCTGAAGAGATAGTAACTTCTACTCAGACTAAATTTTCCATCGAAATATTTCTTTATTTCTCGCACATAAAAACCGAAAATAGATTAATCACATTTCCAAATTTAGATTCATATGAAAATGTTCGGTTGAATTTTATATTCAGTGAGATCAATGTGTAACTGAATTTTATATTAACTTTGTTATTTAAAATTGTAACCGTCATTGCAATAAAGACGCATTTTAATGATATTGCTTATTAGTTGCAGTCACAGGTTCAAATTTAATTATTAATAACACCGGAAAATATTTTTCATGAAATTGTAAATAAGGAACTTGTGTAATTTCGCAATTTAAAATATGTTCTTAAAACAATTTTATGCGTCATTTTTTGATCACGTTGTAATTTATGTAGGAGGAACGTATCTTTACTATATCAATTCTTAATGAACTATAAGTCAATTAACTAATACTTCATTGATTCAGTAACAGATAATCAATTAAAGCATTTCCTCACCGGAGTACATGATTGAATTCCAGCTGCACCGAAAAAGAATTCTTTTCCATATATGACGACCGCTGTGTGCCAAATACCTTCAATATGTCGTCCTGCAACGAAATTATGTGATTATTAATAAATTTTGATGAAATGATCTTAATAGTTAACTCACCAATTAACATCTGAGACATCATTTTCGCCATACCCTGGGTCAAGTCATAAATGTAAAGTTTAACTGTCTGTTGTTCCAAATCCATCTTAATAAATGCGTTATTACAAGTCTTCGCAGAGTTTTTGAAAATGCCTAGATCGAACTATTTACTATCCCAGTTCACTTCAATTTTGAGGTGTAATTGCAATCAAAAATTGCTTTGTAATTCACGAGTATGATAATTACTCAGTGTTAACCTATTCACAAGTGACCATTCAGGGTTTTGATGAAAACTATATTATGATAATACTAATACTAATCTAATGTATCAAACTCTCAAAATCCACCAAAGAGACTTGGGATAAGAACGTCAACACGAATTTTGTCTCGATATGATGAGATTTAATGTAGCTCAGGCACTAAAGGTATTTATAATTAAAGAAACATAATTCTCTTGTGATGAAATTTAGATATTGTTTTACACAATCTTATCGTCTCCTCAATCACATAAGGTCGTAGGTGTTACTTCAGAACTTTTGAAGGTATTTCACCATGGGATGTAGGACATCAGTATCTATATCTTGTGTAAAAATAGTTGCATATTGGAGTTATACCACCGTACAAAGTTTTTCAAAGTTGATATACATCTTCTATCTTTTCCATATATTGTACACTATTTAAAAATGTCATACTCCAATATCTCAAAACTCACTTTTGCCACTTACGTTTGTATACATATTTCAAACTATCTGTTCCATATTGCAAGAAGGTTGTATTAGCAAAAATGTAGTTTCGAGATAATCGTATTTAAAGACTCTGTTATGGTGGCTGTTTAACTTTAATAAAGTCGTATACCAGATACAATTAATATAATCTTACGACTGTTTTTGTGTAATAGGCAAGGTAAATAACCTTTTGTAAAACCATTTTATTTCAAACGACATACAAAATTCTTTAATATTTTAATGCAGTTATATAAAGTCGAATCTTCGCTAACTACTGTATCAGTCAAATACAATATTCTTGCAATTAGGTATCAATACATATATACTTACATACTATTTACACCATGCAATTTACATACAGGCAATATTTTTACGTGTGAACAGCTGTAATTTATGAACGGATGGAATTTTACATACAAGCGCCTACAATTGACGTCACACAATGTGTCGTCATGCCACTAAGTCTACAGTCCTCCAACAAAAGGATACGACTAACAAATCATACCTTATTGAATACGAAAATACGAAAACTGATATAAGTTAAATCTATCAGTGGTATTTTCAAGGTCGTGAGAGCAAAAAGAAATTGTGCAACAACGTCGTAAGAGCACGATATTAAAGACTAGAATATTATTAGTGTATTGGTTTAGGTTTAGTTTTAGCACTGTTTGTCAGCTATTAGGCGACTTCATATTCTTGTTTAGCTTTTGGGTTTTTTTTAATCTTGAATACCGCGTGGTCATGGAATGATCTTAGCCGTGCCACTGCTCGATGTTTGATATTTCCGATATTATTCAACAACTAGATATTACTTTTATATAAATTGGTTTCTTTAATTTGTTAACAATTATTTGAATTAAATAAGGGGTTTACTATTCAAACTTTTTTTAATTCTGCATGAATGTTTTAAATCAAATTGCAGTTACATGAACAGAATATTAAATGTGGGACACATAAATTTATTAGTATGGAATAGTATCTAAGCAAAATACGAAACCAATGAAAACTCAAAAATGAAAAATAAATCACCATTTTATTCGAATTTGATTTGGCATGGTTGAGAAGTATTAATTTACGCCAACGAACTTCCCTCATTGCCATTGGAATATTGTAAATGTTAAAATCTAATGTTTAATGGAGACTATAACACCTGCCTAGAAATTATGACAAGAAAAATGAATTAATAAACTATTTGGTGTTTACTTAATGAATAATTGTTTACCTCATGTTACCATGCGGCAACCAACAGAATTACGAGCTTCAACATATACTCCTTTACATTCTCTTCATTACTTAACCTAACCTAACCCAATTCTTAATTAAAGATAAAGAAAAATTTAAATTAAAAAAAGAAAATTATAAATATTTGGTTGAGGAAAAATCTTACTGTTTGACCGGCGTTGAATTATTTCGTGGGCATTATCGATCATTCGCTCCGTCGTATCTCTCCTCTCCCTGCTCCCCATTCGCTAGATCCGCCTTCTATCCACCCTCCGATATCTAGTCTGCTTTATTTCTTCTATCCTTTTCTATCTTCTTTTATTATTCTTTCAAAAAGTCAAAATATTTTTTCAAAATATCAAAAAAGTAAGTAAGATAACAATTAAAAAAATTTATAAAAATCTTACGTAGCGTATCTCCTGTCATTATTGCTGTGAAAAAAATAAATAAATGTAATAATTATAAACGTTTTCTTTTCGGATTTTCAACAATTTATTTATAATTCAATCACTTATTCTAACAATTGTATTTTTCTTTCTAATCAAAACAAATTCTTTATATCCTTTTTGTTCAAGGCTCTCTATATCTGTCTGACTTTTAATACGATGCAATTAATTGAGTAATTGGATCGCCTCCTCACAATCGGCCTTTCTGCCACATATTCGTCCCGAATATTCGTCGCTAATCAAATCGACTTTAGCTTTAATTTTCGTAACTTTAATCTTAGAACAAAACACATTCTTCCACCTGATTCTTAACTTTCTTAATAAGACTAAGCTTATTACTTTCTTTCGTTGCACCGGTTTGCACCGTGTCTTCTTAATTCGTTGCCTAAATTTACACCTAGGTCTTTCTTATGGGTTTGGACAATACCAATACCCACTACTTTCATTATTTGAGTCAAGGCGAAACTTAACATCAAATACTTAATACTAAATATGGGCGAAACCATAACTTAGCATTACGTTGCATAATATTTCGACTATGTCTTTCGTTGCGAATATCGGTACCAGATATTCGTCTTTCTTTCCTTATAATTGACAGAATGCATTCGTCTTAATTCATAAGGTTCTTAATTTTCAGGTATCAGAATGGCTAGGTTCTTAAGACTTTGCTTTAAAAAAATCTTTCAACATTTACTTTAAAAATTTAAATTCGTTTCACGTTGTCGAGAGGAACTATTGTGTTTAGTGGTCCTTCGCCACTTAACTTTCTTACTTTTACTTGGTGTCCTTTCCTTTCAACTATTTTATAAGGACCCAAGTACTTTGGTAATAATTTCGAGCCTTGTACAAATTGGGTTCTTTTAATCATTACCAAATCATTTATATTGAATTCATTTTCTATTCTACGCTTCTTATTATAACTATTAACATTTTTTAATTGAGCTTTCTTAATACTAACATCGGCTCTCTTTCTTAATTCATATCTTTTGTTTACAAAGTCATTCTTTAATTCTGTATTCAAAATTTGTATTATGTTTGGATCACTTTTAATTCTCATTGGGATACCAAACATTAACTCATATGGAGTACATTCAATCGACTCCTGATAAGAACTATTGATTGCAATTTGCAATTGACTTAAATTTTTATACCACATATCTGGTTATTAAACCTAATTTTCTTATAAACTAACTTATGTTTATTAAAATTCATCACAACTAATTGCCAATTAGTTTTCCGTATATATTCTCGAGCTAAATGACCACGTTCGTTACATTTGTAACATTTTGGATTGAACTCGGCCCTACAATTTCGTGTTGCATGACCATTCTTCCCACAATTATGGCATTTAATCGCATTATCGTTTATTTGTAGCATCTTGGTGGTCATCAGGTATGTTGTTGAATTCTCTCTTTTGCTGATTATGTCTATTGGAGTTCGAGTCGTTCTCTCTAAAAGAATTAAAACGTTTTAAAGTGTCGAGTAAAGATGTAATAGAGAAATGTTCGTTAATTTTAAACAGGTTTCTTAAATTGGAACTGTTTAACCCTTCAATCGCATATGTGACAATAGCTGCTTCCGAAACACCGTTCTGTTGGCCCATCCTATGGCAAACACAAAATCTTCGTCGGTCTCGGTGGGCTTCTGTCTGCGTTCCGACATCTTTCGGTGTACTGCCGCATCATTTCTTACTGGTTTAAACATATTACACAAGTCGTGTGTAAAATGATTCCAATTATCATGCACAATTGATAATGAATCGTACCAGATTTTGGCATGGCCTTTTAGTTTTAACAAGGCTGCCACTAATATCATTGCTTCATTCCAATGATGAGCATTTTTTAGTAAATTGATCCGGTCAATCCAACGTTTAGCATCTAACGACGTTGGACTTGACGGATCGAAATCGGGCATCAATGATGTCACCTCGCATAATTTAAAATTAATTATCGGCAATGAGGACGTAAATGTACGTGCATGGGAATCATTTTCATTGCGAGATGATGAAATGCCCAAATTCACATTTTCACTGATATTCTCATCACTGATTACACTAGCCCGTCCATCATTAACCATGTCACCATTATGTCCTTTCAGTCTTTTTACTAGAGTCAATTTTCTACCATTGGTAGAAAGACTCAATTCTCTTAATTTATATTTCAATTCTTTCACAGATAAATTTTCCATATTAATTTATTTTAATTTTCTTTTTTTATAATCACTGTTTCTAGATACTTATTTTTATTCACTATCCACTAGCTTCTATTCACTATCCCACTTCTGTCACCAATTGTAATAATTATAAACGTTTTCTTTTCGAGTTTTCAACAATTTATTTCAGTGTTTAAAAAATCCGAGTA
>JXOR01001001.1:0-72633 GCA_001014335.1 Coboldia fuscipes | reverse complement strand
AAAAAAAAAAAAAAAAAAAAAAAAAATGGTTCATTAAGTGTCCATTGCTGACAACATGTTAGTCTTGTTTTTTGTCTGTAACATAAAGAAACACTGTGTTTTATGTCTCAGCTAGAGAGTCACTTTCATATCGTTTTAATGTTATGTAAATCATTTGATAAATAATCAAGAGAATTAAATACTCTTTATGAGATTTATTGAAGTGAAACTATTGAACATGATCTCAAATTACTTAATTTTTCACATAATCATAATTGTAATTAATAATAAATCAACATATAATCGTATTACGATGAAATTTGAGTCATTAATTTTCTTTTACTTAGTTCCCGCCACTTTTAATTATGAATTTTATTTATAAAAATTTAATATCTTTAATCGTTTGTATTAAAATCGATTAAGTATACCTAAATGCGNAATCATAATTGTAATTAATAATAAATCAACATATAATCGTATTACGATGAAATTTGAGTCATTAATTTTCTTTTACTTAGTTCCCGCCACTTTTAATTATGAATTTTATTTATAAAAATTTAATATCTTTAATCGTTTGTATTAAAATCGATTAAGTATACCTAAATGCGAATTATAATTTCATTTAAAACAAAAAAAAAAACAAAAAACGGTTTTATGAACAATCAAAATCGTTATTTCTCACACATATCGAATTTTAATTAAACCAATCATCCATTAATTAAATTATTATATTTTCCATAACTAATATTGGTATTGTATAACCGAAAGTAACTGAATTTATTGATCCATACGATATACTCAATTGAAATGGTAAGCTAATTATTATTAATAATACGATTATAAAACATTATAATATTTTAAGTGTAATGCAATGAAAATCATTTTTATTATTTAAATAAAAAATTTGATCTGTGTTGCATATTCATAATATTTAGGTGTGTAATTTAATCGATTTATGTCTCAGTTTGAAGTCATAGTGAAGAATTTTTTTTTCATTTTGTACTTTGTAATGCAAGAAAATTTCAAATCATTCAACGGTTGAGTTGACGCATGACCATAACAGTGAAATAATTCGCAATAAACGAAGTAACAAAGTATAAGGTGAAAACCGAATATACTATTCAAGATTCATGAATATCGATTTAGCCAAGTGAATAAGATGAAATGCACTAATATGGCTACCCAAATATATAAACGGAAGATTAATATGTTGCTAAGCAACCGGTTTACCAGTTTATCATCTGGTTATAAGTCTGAGATGGTATACATATGGAATATATGTACCAAACAAACATGACTGCCAACAGGAAACTCACATACATATGAATATTATATCATACACATTCGACCCCAAATCAGTTTTTGATTCAATGGCCGTATGTGACTGTATAAATGGTATGCCATTTCTATTAAATCTTTATCATCTCTCTAACCCAATGGACCGGACTACTAACATTCATAAATGGATGGAAATTCATTGATATACTGAAGAATCATTTCATGAATTTGGATTCAATATGGAAATAAAATTTTATCCTCTTCCATGCAAGTCATTTATCCAATAAATATCCCAACGAATAAATTGACAATAAATATTGTGAATAAATGCACATAAATTGTATTGCACATAATCATCATTTCAATCATTTATGATACAATTCATTCAATATGATGAACAAGTAATATTTCAATCAAAATTTTAAATGAATATTATTCACCATCAATCATGGACCAAAGTATCAAATGTTTAATAGTACAATTTTATTAACAAAAAAAAAAAACAAAAACAAAAGTCATCATCTCTAATACATTTTATACAATTTATTTGATCATTCATAGTATACCGATTAATATTTCAAAGTGTTTTATTATCTTCATCTCTCTTTCTTGAATTTGAACCAAAATAAAAAAAAAAAACACTCATAATAATAACAACAACGAAAAAAAATCACCATTTAAATGGTGAATACAAATCGTTAAAATAATGATAATAATATTAATAAAATTAATATTAAAAATACAAAAAAATGTGCAATAAAAATCATCTTAATGAACCATAAAAAACAATAAAAATAATTTCACATTCATATAAACACCAATCGTGTTACATTTAATGTTAGGCATTCGCGATTTTTTTTTTTATTC
Source organism: Coboldia fuscipes (assembly GCA_001014335.1). NCBI lineage: Eukaryota > Metazoa > Arthropoda > Insecta > Diptera > Scatopsidae > Coboldia > Coboldia fuscipes. The sequence continues at coordinate 70,509 of JXOR01001001.1, read as the reverse complement.
TGTGAGTTAACTAAAGCACATGGCCTTCTATCGCTCTCCCCCTCGACAATGAAGAAATGAGGAACAACCAGAAATAAAGAGACAAAACAGAACTCATCAATAGGTCCAACTATGGTTGATCTCTTCTATCACACATTTTAACACAAAATTATAAATAAGATTAATTCAAAGTATAAAAATTATAATTAAGAAAAGACTGGCCTTTGGTGGCCTCTGATTATCTTTAACAGCTACGGACCGGCACATGATATTATTCACACAACAGTTCATAATTGGTTTTTTTTTTTTTCTTTAAAGAAACATACGAGATAGAGACTCATAACTAATGGAACCCACATAATAATTTTTAAAACAAAACTTAAAACATTTACACATTCATTCACGTTTCATATATCTTTTCCATTACAAATATGAAGATTTTCCTTTCTTGACCAATCTAATACGCATTTTTTGTTTCGTTTCGTTTCTTTTAAATTTCAAGTGAATTATTTGTTATTTCTGTTTATAACTTAAAATTATGAATAAAGATTATTTTTGGCATACAACAGAATATTATAATTTTTTTTTTTTGTTTCGTTAAACCACACGAGAATTAAAAAGAAAAGAATTTTTGTATAAATTATTTATATTTTAGATTCATTTTGGACTGTTGAGAAGCTTAAAGGCAAAAAATCCCAATGGTGTAAGCATTGAAGTTCTATGACTTTGTGGGGAGAGCCATGGATCTTAACGTTTTTCTCATTTTTTTTTTGTTTAATCAGCTAAAATATTCTAACCTCAGATTTCAGCTTGTAATGGAATTCATTTGAATTATTTTAATGACAAAGGAGCTTAAATTAAAGATTCATTAGCTCATAAAAAATCAGCAGCATGTCTGGTTATCCAATGAGGATAACATAGACACAGATTGATTAGACAGTTTTTGTATCAGACACTTTATGGTCTTTTATAGTTTTTAATGGCCTTGTTACAGTTAAAATACTCAAACAGTTTGAACTTGACTCAATTTTTTTTTTTGTGTTTTAGCCGACGCTTTTAATTGTTCTTATGTCTACCTCAGTGACAAAAAATTTTGAAAGAAACACTTAGAATTTTCTTAAACATAACCGTATTATCAGCTGATTATACATTACTTTAATTGTATTGTATGGAATTAAAATAGTCTTATCAATTGGAAATATTCAAATTATACAGAAACATTTGTTTAATTTTAATTGGTTTCATATCACAATCAAAGACAAGAGTATAAAATGGGTAATTGGTCTTCAAATAAAAAGTTATAATCACAGCTTTGATTGAAAATTCACATGATCCACAGTGTTAATAAAACAAGTGAATACTTAAGAGACTTTTGTAGTGTAAACATAATTTGTATACAATGTATGTTTAACATACGGCTATGATGTTACATAAAATGCAATAAAATTCATTATTATTTTATATGCGTATTAATCTGTTAGGTGTATAAAATACTGTACAGTTTATATGTTTATTAACTTCCCCCTTTACATTTTGGCTATTTTAGCGGAAAAGCCTAACACTTCTTGGGTTCTAAATTTTTATTTCGTTATGGTCTGTTAGATAAAACTAAAGAAACAAAAACCGAAATTAATTCATGTCTTATCAATGTAGTTGTAAGTCAAACACTTTGTTGTTTAAAAAACAAAAAATTAAGAACCAGACAGTATTAATTCTTCATGTTGTTGTTACACTATAAAATGAAAAAAAAGAAAGAAAGAAACTTTACTGATTTCGGAAGGAATTTTTATAGCTTGTTTATTGCCCATTAAAAATATTCTGTTTCTTTAGTATGATAATGATTTATAGTGTACAATTTAATGCATATTATAGGCCAAAGTGCGAAGTGTTCTTATTTTCTTTTAAATGGGGAACGATTATATTCTTTCCTGATTCTGTTACACGCTAGAGACTAAGAATTCTTAATTTTCCTTGGTTTAAGATGATGTTAACCATAAATTCAAATTAAATTTTAATGGGGAAAAAGTTGTACATTATTATAATTAGGAATTGTTAAATAATAAAACTGGAAATCAATGAATTTTCTTCCAATTTATGAGAAAGGATAAAATTATTCACCATATTCATTGGATGTGTGTAATCAATAACATTTGCATTAAGAGATTTCTTCTCCTTATTCAACTTGTATTGACTTTTAGTGACATTTCCAATGTAAAAATAATGATCGTTCTTATACAGACAATTATAACATTAAGCTCAGATAATACGTTCCTCTGTATTAGATTAGCTTGTTTATTTGGACGATCATAACTAAGCTTAATGGACTAATTCATCTATTAAGTCCACCCGCAAAGATATTCTAACAAAGTTACAATTTATGTCAATGAAATTGATTAATAAAAATCACTTACGTATATAACAAGAACTCAACAGACATTAAAATAAAGATTTTTATATTCGATTTTATTACCATTAAATTAACAACTTATAACACAGAGAAAATTTATAGCTGACAACAATATGATCAAAATTTTTTAAGTTTTATTATTTATTTATAACAAATCGAAAGTGTCTTGTATTCAATGACATATAATTTCTGTTAACTGTAAATGATTTGACCATTCATCACATATTGAATATAAATAATTTGCATTAATAATCTTCTCTTTGGTTTCCCATTAAAATCAGATTAAGAATAATAAAAAGATGAAATAATTCCCTAACGTTTGCTAAGAAGAAACCATGGAAAACATATGAAAGACAAAATGAAATGAAAGAAAATGGAAAAATCGCATAAGATAATTTTGTATTTATTTCGTTAATCCGGATGTAAGTGATTAGATTATATCAAATTTTTGTTATTATAAACCAATTTATGTGGGATAATCGTTTGGTACAAATCATAAAATAATTATAATAAGATGAGAGCATTCAGTCACTATTTACATTGAATTTTATTACATGATTCAGTTAAGATAAACTGATTTTTGATTCGTGAATTCATTTTCAAATTTGGTTTATGTTCAACACCATTAAACCAAGCCCATAAACAAATTATTTTATAAATATAACAAATTTATGTTTTCTTCTAATTTTTACTTTTGATTATCTACTTTAGAATGAAATTTAAGAAATAACAACAACAACAACAAAATATTTGTACCATAAGTCCCACTTCAATGTAAAGTAACTCTTTTATCGTTTAACTGAGACTATATAGAATTTCCTTGACATTAAACGAAAGAATGATAACCAAAACAATTATCTTATTTGATTCAATCCTGTGTAACATTTCATAAACGATCTTATAATTTATGGCATTTTCATCTTACAAATGTTTTAATTACAAATGAGCTGGTAACACGTTTGAAATTTCATCAATGGACACAACCTACGAATCATCCATCTTTTCATGTATTCAGAAATAGAATATTCTTAAACTCAAACAAAAATAGAAAGTTAATTTTGTATTCCAATAGGCATACAGAACATTTCTTTAAATGAAATAACTTTCTCATATCACCCATTGATAATTTCTAATTCTTTAACTCTTTTCATTTGATACATGATCTGTTTCAGTTATCTTTCTTTTAGTGTATTCTTTTTGAAAAAAAAACATAAACAGGAAAAAGCATATAAGAATTATAAGATATTGGCCCATAATATGAATGTTAGTCTATGCCTTATTCATTTTAGCTTCTTCTTTCACTGCTAGACAGACACTCAATATCAAATGTATTATATAAAACTGAATCACTTCATTTTGATGCATTTAAATTCATTATTATGATTATTATTATTAGTTTTGTCTCGAACGTACCAACAAATATTCATGTTGATTTCGCTTAAATTAAAACATATAGCACTTGCAGTTTTTCCCCATATAAAAGAATTTAAAGGGAAAAAAATAACAAAAATGTTTCCCAAGGCCAATAATAATGGTCACGAGACACATATTCATAATTTCACTGAATTGTCATTCCTCAAGTAAAACGAACATATCAAATAAAAATACCAATGAAGGAATTTCAAGTAGAAAAATTTCACAATTGTTTGCGCAGGAATATCATAGTCATTTGCCATAATTCATTCCAATTGCTACCCCCTTTTTTTATTCAAGATAATCAAATGCCTTTTGGAATTACACGACAGATTCTAAGAACAATTGGGGGGCTGCAAAATTTCGACTGTTTTTTTTTTATTTTGGTGTGCCTCGCCGTCTTTATTGTTATGTTATGTCACATCGAAAAGAAATGGCGCATAACATAATTCTCCAGGCTACAAATAAAAAAAAAAAACCGAAATGTTTGACTGCCTACGGACTTTCACTGTTTGGGTTTGGATATGTTCAACGGGAATTTCAAATAAATTTCAATCATGAGGGTGTTTCTTCTACTACAATTTCTTCTTTATCTGAATAGAAATTGGTTTTTAGTCTCCATTATATCAAAGAGCATTCAGAAAGAATTTCAAGAATTTTTATTCAATTGAAAATTATTTCTTAGTTTCTAGTTACGTTTTGCATATAGAAGACAACAGAGTCCGTTGACATTTATTCTCCCATCATGTTTTGTCTATTTTATAATAAATTTTATGAATTTATTCATTCAATTTTGCATATAAAATAAACATTCTAATGATATTGTTAACATTTTATACATATTAATAAAATAACCGATTCGTTACAAGGAAGTATCCATCATATAATCCCCTCACCAAATTGATTGTCCACGATGCAATTTGCCAGTTAAAAACAAATTGTTTTATGTAAATTCATGTAATTTCTTTAAAGATCTCATAACATTATACATCAAAAAGCAATTTGTATGAAACATTGACATGACTTCGTATTTACAGGATCCATCAAATAGCCTGTTATTATAATAAAAACAATGGTGTCACATTATTTGAATTGGTGTTGACACAACATGGCACGAGATCATTGTGGTCTAGAAGATCTTTTTGTATTTAAATGTATAACAAAACGTTTAAGACCAACAAAAAACAAGATACAATTGAATTTTAGTGTTTCAAATCGGTCTAAATACACCAAATAATTATGATGGTAACCACACACTTTTAGTATTAGTTTTTTTTTGTGCAAAATATAAGTTGCAAATTGATTATAGTACGATCTCCAACAGACTTTTGCAATAAATGCAAATAAAACGCCATCGAATAGAGAAAAAACAAACAAAAGACAGTACAATGTACTTGAGTCAATGATCACACATCTGTTAGACATTGCCAATACCATTATGATGTTCTAATATGTTTTTATAAAGTGCATTTATACAATAAAAAATAAACTCACCATTGAATTCACCACATACAACTCGATCAAATGGGCCCATCCAATCTAAATGAGAAAAACCCAGAAAATCAAGAAGAATTAAAATTAATGGCAAAAAAAAAAACCACTGAATTTATTTAGAATAAAGGTCAATTATTCTCGATTTATATTAATTAAAACAAAGACAATAAGTACAATGTGTTGGTGTTATTGCACTATAAGCGTCTATATATCTCATCATCTTGAACAGTTTTTTGTTTTTTATCACTTAACAATCAATGGAAGCATCTCTGTTAATTTTATTTAAAAAAAAAAGAAAATTCATTCATTGGAACAATTGAATAGTTTTTCATCATAAAATATCCCACAATTATGTTAAAATATTAAACATAAATTTAGTAATTTAGCATTTTATTATTGGTTTTAATTCACAATTTGTTTTACTTTTCTCTTGCATCAATAACAACTCCTTGACAATTTTTTATTCGCAATTTTCTCCGGAATAAATTCAATGATTATCATTTAAACGAACGCAAAAAAGCACAATGAAATTCACTTTCATTTTTTAATAAAAAAAAAAAAAAAAACAAAACAAAAAACCAAAATACTTTGTTTCATATCAATTGGTTCATTAAAGCACATAATAATGTTCATATTATCATTGAATTTCCATGTACATTATGAGATATACCATACACATTGTATCCATTCCTTTGAACCATTTTGCATTTACAATAGAACGTAGCACATCAAGTTCTATTGTTAACGGTTTAATATAAATAAATTATTAATATTAATATGTAATTGAGCCCTACCTTTGTAACCAGCATTATTCAAATAATTTTGATTAGGAAGCTTGTCTATTAGCCCTGCAAAATATATGAAAATTAAAAATATTAAGAGAAACAAAACATAATGTAACGTTATAAGATAGTGTTACTCATATGGCTAAAATACACTAAAAATAAAAACATTACATTACCATTTAAGTAATACACAGTTTTTTAGGAGCCGTTTATGTAATATGGTAATTGATAATAATAAATGTAATTGCGACAGTATTAATGACAATTTGTTATTTGTTTTTCTGAATGCAAATCATTAAAGAAATGTATGCAAAAAACAAAAAACTAGTTGGCCATTTCATAGTGCATACAGCATGTTTTATTCAGAAGTAAAGCGACATTTAAATGTATTTCCAACTAGATTAACGATAAGAAATGATTTTTTGTAGCAACATTCTTTTCTTTTATTTTTTTTTGTCTTTTAAGACTCTGATTTTCCGCAATTAAAGCAATAAAATGGAGAAAAAAAATTAAGCAAAAGATAATCCTAATTCGTTATTGATCATGATTTGTATATATCTTCATAAATTTATGGAAATCAAATTGTTAATTAAGCACTTCTTAATGGACTTAATATGTAATTTATGTAATAAAATTAAAGAAAAAATCAGATATTCTGTTTAATCGTTATCCAATTCGCTTAAAACTTTAAAAGAAACCAAAAAAAAAAAAAAACACTAAAGAGTCGTTTCTTTTTGCGGCACGGAAGTTGACGTCTTCTTTTACATATCAAGACAGAGTTAAAACAAAAAAAATGCCATTTGATTGAAATACTTTTAAAGCCATTAACATCATCGATACACTTATTCATTATCAATTCAATATCGACGTTAAAATTAACAAAAAAATAAGAATAACTTCGTTATGGAAATCCCAAATCGAAAGGAATAAAAGAAAACAACAACCTGGCCAATCGTAATTAAATCCCGTATTTTTGTTTCATTTTTCTTTTAATCTACTGTGCATTTATATAAGTGGCCAAAACGTAAAAGTAATTAAGATCAAACATAAAATTAACTCCAACATTTACAACAACAAATGTAAGAAAGAAAACAACAAATTTTTTTTTTAAATTAAATTTCATAATGAAAATGAAACAGTAAAATCAATAGAAAAGTAAAAAGTGAATTGAATTAAGTAAAATAAATGAATAGAGTTCACCACCTGTTAGAGTCATCCAGGGATAACGAGGAAGATCTGGTAGACCTGTAGCCGCTGAGCCGCCGGTTGATACAACACCAGTTGACGGTTGTGTACAATTACCCAATGAATCAACACCGACGCCAACAACACCGCCAGATGCTGCTGATACGGCTGATGCCGCCGCTTGATGATAAAATTGGGCAAAACTTGTCGCTGTACCCGGCACACCCATTGATTGGTAATTCATGACGCTATCTGAATATCTAAGAAACATTCCAAAAGACACAGTTCATCATGAAACATAGAATTTACATTGTAACTAATAAAATTATGTTCATCATTTTGTTTAAAAGAAATACTTATATTCATATTTCAATACACTTAATACCATCACACATTCAAAATTGAACTAAAATTAACTTCTACATAATAATAATCAAAAATGATATGAATAGAAGTGAACAGCATTAATATTATTTCATTTTAAAATTCGGCTAAAATAACAATCCATTAATAAGATTATAGTTTCGAAAATAAATAATAATTCATCAATATTACATGTTTGTAGTAAAAGAACGTCTTATGAACGCACAAAGAATAGACATTTAAATATTATTAATATGAAATTAAAATAAATGTAATCGAGCCACATTCCATAACATAAAAAGAAAAAGTTCTAATAAGAAAATTACACGCAACAAAAAGGCATTTTAAGTTACTTTAATCAGATAATTATAGGATAAAAATTGTGTTTTTTCTTTCCAAAGAAAAGTCTATATGAATACCATTTAGAGTATTAGAGAGAGAGAAAGAGAATAAAGTCACGAATTTTATACGATAAAGAAAATATGATACAAGTTAAGTTACAAAGATGGAGCAAAAGAGATATAGTTTATATGTGTTTGGAGAAAAATTTGTAACCAAAAAGAATTAAAAATAAATGAAACAGGTAAATCAACAACAATAAAACATTAAAATTAACTAAAATAAACTAAAAAAACATAAGAAGCTTTCACATTACCTGCAAGATTTATCCTCTAATCCAGAAAATCCTGGCATTCCAGTTAAACTAGTGTGCGATGACGGATGATTCGTCACATATGGATACATTTTATTTGACAACGATATACTGGGACTCCCTTCAGAACTGGTCAAAGGGCTGCCCTCCGAATTTGTTGTATTCGATATATTTGTAACTGAAGTAGTAGTGGAATTTTGCGATGAAATTTGCGAACTAATAAATTGTTGAAATTGTGGATACTTTGGTAGCATGCTAATTTAGAACACAAAAATATTGGACATTGCAATCACAGTATTTTAGTTTTTAGTTTCAAAACAATAAATTCATAAACTCATTCCAATGTTTCCGTTTGCATTTTCTTATAAATATGAAATTTATTGGCAAACAAAACATAAGACAAATCAACAGAAAAAATTAATTCATCTCTCTTTGATCCACATGATACAATTAAATGACTTTATTATTTTGATTATGATGTGTCTAATGATACATAAAAACAAATTCTAATTTCAATTGGTAATAAAATGGCATTTTAGTGTCTTTAGAATTGCACATTAGAGACAATAAGCTCAAATGGTAAACATTACATAAAATGATACATGTTTTATGTCATGTCCTGTAACAAACAAAATAAAAGAGAAAATAACTTGATCGGTTCATATAAAAATTTTGTTACAAATAATCATATTGAACTGTGTCACAAGTTACAAATGAAAGAATTGATTTTGTTTTCTTTTTAAAAATCAATTCGATTAGGTGAACTGCATCAAATGCATGAAAGTTTTCTCTTTCAATTAAAAATTGAAGAAAAACAATTCTTTTAATTTTCTTTTTCTTTTACTTAAAAACCAAATTGAAATTAATTAGTTTTCTTCTTTTATTTTCTTTAATGTTTATAATACAGTCATGCTCGAATATTAAATATTGAAATTGTAATAAAATCATAACAATCAGTTGTTTGTATTTGAATATTACTCGATTTTACTCCGTTCAATTTAACAAATTTTGAAAGAAAAACACAAATTAATATAAAAAGAAGTCTTAGACTTAAGTGTACAATATCAATATTGTACACTTATTCATTATTTTTATATGCAAAAACAACATCAAACATAATTATTTTTAATTTGATCTTGGTTTCACTCAGATATGATTGCAATTTTTCTCATATAAGAAACACACAGAACTATGATTGAGTGCAATACTCATGGCGAATGATTTTAATCGGCGCGACTTCTCATCATTAAAAATTTTTTCAAATCATTGATATGCACAAATGAAATAATTTATAATTCTTTTTCTTTTAACTCAAAAACTTGTAAAAGAAAATTGAAATTTAAAAAAAAAATAAATAAATAAGAAAGAAACAAAAACTACAAATCTCAATTACGCGTTTACGGTTATTTTTATTATTTCTTTATATTTCTTACAACATTACAGTGTTAGAGAGGCCAAAACAGCCAATTTGTAGGAAATTGAAATTTAAAAAAAGAAAACCGACTCCTTGGCGCTTACTCTTAATTCTTCATTGGTCACGATCAATTGTAATATGCCAAATGCCAAATTTCATATGAATGTATCTCATTCCCAAAGAGTTCTGATGGGTGCCCAAGATCTTTATTATTTGTTTTTACACAAGCAAATTCCATTTTTTTTTGTTATTAATTCTTTCACATAAACCGTGTGGTATTTGCCAACGGCAATTAAACAGCTCATTTAAAAGAGTCAAGTAGAAGGAAACCAAAACAACATACAAATCCTATAATTCAAAATTATGATTTTGTTCATGTTATCCTAATCAATGTTATTTTATAGAGCTCTTGTTTATGAAACAGTTAATTGAATTTGCCAATAGTTTCTTTAATTTTTTATAATTGTGATGCCATGAAACATATTTTATTATTATTCATTTAAATTGGTTTTATTTAATTTTTATTGATTTTTAATGTCATCGGTATGCTGAATTTGTAATTTTTTCTCTCATTTGTTTTTTTTTTTTTTTCATTTTTAATGTTTAGCCAAGTCATAATTGTATTATGTTTCATACAAAATAATATTATTATTCGTCAATTTTAAATAATGAATTGCATGTATTACAACGTATTTATAAGAAACTACAGTTAAACAATAAAAAACAGATCATAATCTTAATTGAAAAAAAAAAATAACTAAAACTAAAACTGTATTATTACTACTTAATATTCTCATAGATTCCATTAAAATGAAATCTTTGTATTTAGTATTTTCATTGTCCATAACATTAAAAATCAATTAAGAGATGAAAATTATAATTTTTTATTTTTTTATGTTTACCAATTCAATTACATTGAATTTGAATTTATTTATTAGTGAATTGATGAACTAACAATATGCAATGGTCCAATATTTTTATATGAATTTATAAGTCAATAACTAATAAGAATTGTTAATTATAATCTCTTGGTATAAAGTGAGCGGGATTAAAAAAGGAATTTACACATTGTAACTAGGTCTATTAATTATGACAAGGTATTCACAGTAAAACAAAACTCATAAAAATTAAAAATTAAGAGTATTGCCATATTAAGATTAGGTGACATGCATCAGACAATGTAATCAATGTATTACAGAGCAATTTTTCTGATCAACGATGCTGGATTAATCAAACGATCTAATATACATTAATCTCTTATTGCATAGTCATCGTTTATGATCAAAAAAAAAAATATGAAACCGTAAAATAATTAAACATTTCTCACGTGTATTTGTATCATTTTAATTATTACATTAGACATTAAAATAAGTTAATGGAAAATCAAACAGAGGATTTACATTAAAATTAGTTGCAAAAATTGTTTTTCTTTAAGAAAAATGCAATTAAAAATACAGTGAATAAAAAACACCTTTAAAATTCATGAATATGAACAATGTTCTGTATAGGTGAATATTAAAACTAAAGACCCTTTGAATCTTCTAAAAGAGTCATGCTATGCATATGATCATTTGGATGTTAACACACATGAGTCATGTAATATGCAATATAGTATCCATGCAATTAATAAAACATAAAGAATAAAAAACTTACAAAATTTTAAATTTTTATTTTCATTTAACATATTCGCATTTGCAATAGAAAATCAAATACAAAAAAAAAACAAAAACATAACAAAAGGTAAAGAATAAAACAACACAGAGATATACATAGCATGCAATTACAACATATTGTTTCATATAATTATAATATTTATGATTTACCTGAGTCCTATTCACGTAGTAAATATCTGAAGGTTTCGGATTGTTTTGTTGAAATTTTCTTTTAAATTTTTATTGAATCACACGTTTTTTATTATTTTCGTTTAATATTAAAGTTGTTGGTTAAATGTATTTTCAATCAATTTATGCTGGTCATTTAATTAAATTTTTATTTTATCCATTGTATTGATTGTTGTATTAAAGTTGATGTCATATAATGTTTAATCATATACACTTCATATTGTATATACGATTTAGTCACACTTGAACACTATAACTATCCCTTTTTTCTTATAATTTCTTCCTTTTTTGTATTTAATTATTTATTTGGCTCATTAAACTAGATTTTATCATTGATCACTGCACTATTGGCCTTAATACCACTGGAACTCTTATTCAATAACTTTTCTTTATTCTTATTGATGGGGATCTGAGATCTTTTGATAAATCACTTTTATTTTTATTTTTTTGCAATAAAACAATCACTTGTACCACTATAGAACAATTTAAACGCCTATAATACAATTACATACAATGAAATAATCATATGAAACTTACAAATTCAAGTTTCATAGTTCAACTAAGTAAAAATGTAAAATTAAACATGAACCATTGACGCATAATTTTATGAATTATTAAAATGGCACTGACTGTAACACGCTGTATTCTCTTATGGTTATTCTTTAATACATTGTATTTACTTTAATTATGTTGGCCGTTTACGTTGCATTCAATCAAATATGATTGTTAGGTGCAGCACAATATTATAATTAGCAAAATTCACCGGTTTATTTGTTAAATTACAAAAACAATTGATTACTTTCAACTAATAAATGTTCTCTGTTTCTTAAATGTTTACAATGTGTCTCTGTGTTCTAACAACAATTATTCATTTCACGTTGAATACTTAGTTACATTTCATACCAAAATTAACATTGAATCAATTAATATTGTGATTTATTAATTAAATGGGTAACTCTTCAGTATTAACTATTACCTAATTATAAACCGATACAAGAATTAATATCGATTACTAACAATAGAATAATTCCTTATTGGCACTGTGAATGTGTGTATTCGTGTTCTCTTATTTAATTGAATTAATAAATAAAAGGAAAAAATAACAAAAATCGTGTTACGATTTTACAATGAGATTATACACCCCGCCTAAAGATCTCATATGTAATTGTAATTCACCAAACACATTTTAATTCAAACATTTTTAATTATTTCTATTGGAAAACTTCTATGTCTTGATACCCCATAGTTTTTCATACAAGTGAAATTGAAATAAATTTTGTTATATCATCACACACAATACACTGGTAGTGTTCTTTGATGTCAAAAATAATGAAAAATTCTATTTTATATTTTAAGCGAATCACATTGCAATTACTTAATTAAAAATTGAAATTATTGACTAATAAAAAACAATTTCACTCAATTCTCTCGTAAACACCGAAATTATATTTTCCACTATGCACAGTAGATTTATCTTTTTTAAAAATTTTAATTGTCTCAAGGTATTGTTACGTTCTCTCTCACTTTCAGTCGATGGAAAACTATTTACACACGTCAATTACGATCAACAGCAGTGATAAACTGAATATGCAACAGACTAAAATTTATTATTAAATTTTCGGTTTTCGTATTTGATTCTTGATGAACAATTTTTTTTTATTTCTTTGATTTTTCCCCCAATAATTGAATGAAATTTTAACTAAAAAAAACGAGAAAACAACCAAAAAAAACAGAACGATTTTATTTTCGAATGAAGAGACAAAAATTATTTAATTTATTTCTTCTCTTTATGATTTTTTTTTTTTTATTTGGATCGGTTTTTAAGTATCCGCGATGCTGTTTGCGCTAAGAATCGGTTATGAATGTCGTTCAATAAAAAAAGCTTCAACCATTTTCATTCAAAAAGTGTTTGCGAGCCTCTCTTTTAGATTCTTTGTATATTTTGTTTGTTGTTCCTGTAGTTTAATTCGGGTTTTTTTTTTTTTTTATATTTTATTTTTATATGAATTTAGATGCGGAGTCACATGGCCTTATCGGTATATAATATACAATACAATCATATTGAAATGATTCTATCTCTTTCACACATCATTTTAATAAATACAAGAGGAAAAATTCCGAAAGCGGCGGAACCCGCGAAGTTTCAAATAATATGAATATCAACCTTATTCATTCTTTTCCATTGATTGGGGTAAGGTAATAAAACATCAACTGTTTATCTCATTCCAACGTATTGGATATGTTGGATGTGCGGCAAAATATGAATAACAACAAAACGAAAATCAGCACGAATTTTTAAAAGAATCTGATAGAGAAGCAATGTGCCAAAGCTTTAAGTATTTTAGTGCGGGCAGACAAGCCCCACATTATACCAATGTGATCCAATAGTGTGGCTTGTGTTACTCCAATGGGACCAAATCAATGGCAACTAAACAGAAAGAGAAGACATATTGGTACACACTCACACTATTGGAATTGTAATGCACATCTCAGTATAGAAAATTCATTTTAAGTGACTACATCATTTTGGATTAAGAATCGCATTATACGCATCTTCTTTTGGGTCGATCAGGGTAATGTCAACCGAAGAACTTTATTTTATTTTTATATTCGGAGGGGGTTGATAGAACATTTACCTTCTGTTGAGCTTTTTCTACTTGTCTTTATTGAACAATAATTCTTTTTTGTGTATTTTTCCATTCAAATACAGTTGACACACCAGACGATAGGTATCTGTTATGGTGTACGGATAAAGAGAATAAACATACGTTATGGATATTTCTTATGCTTTATGTTCATTCATTAAATGTTTTTTTTTTTTGAAATGTTAATTGTCACACCACACAGTAAAGAGAAACTGAAAGATAAAATATACAAAATTCAGTAGCTAAATATTAAGTATATGAATTTTGACTATAAAGACAGGTAATTTAAAACCATTTAGATTTTGAATCCATTTAGAGCACAATTTTTATTCGCGTTATTGTGCGATAAGAAATTTATCTAAATATCTTCAGTTAAAATCTATAATAATTCACATAAACTCAGTGCATTTCATATTGAAATAAAAATTTAAATTTTTTTGTTTAATTTTCATTTTTACTCTTCATGAACTAATTAAACTTAATTCGTATAATGTTACCTTTTAATTAACATTTAATAATACACATGATAATACTGTTACACTTTTTATTAAACAACACACGATTAAATGTAACACAATTGTAGTGTTGTCATCACCAACAAAAAAAAAACAGACAAATAAATGTAAAATGTCTGTAAATTACATGAAAATCATAAAATATTTTATCCAATAAAAATCAAAAAAAAGAAATTATTCACTTGACTACACTTTGATATGAAAACCGTTTAAAATAAGAAACTCTTTTATTTTTCTTTTGATGAATAACCGAAGGTGAAAATTTTTTTATTCATATCACTGGTTTAATGAGAAAATTTAAGAATTTTATTTTTTATTTTCAAGAAAATAAATATTGTGTGTGCGTTTAGACACAATAAACGGACTATAATGCACCACGCGATTGATAAGAAAATAACAAAAGGTCTGTGATTACAAGAATAAAAACAAATGTATATAAATATAACAATTTTATATATAAAGGGAATCCTAAATGGATATGATTACCCATTCGAATGCACATAAAAATCACTCCCATAGTATGAATTCTATGGGTTCTTATATCTTCTATATGAGTTTTCGTTTTTGTTGTTTTTTTGTATTTTAACTCGCTATCAATGTGTATTGTAAATGGTTGAATGCATATTATTTTTATCCTGTTCATGCTGCCATAAAAATAAATTTAACTATCTTTATCATGTCTCTTAAACTGCATACTAAAAAGTTTTCTAGTAAAACTTCTTTGGTTCCTTATTGAACGCTCTTACCATGATGTTATGCTGAGCAGCTTCTAGCCAAAAAGGAGAAGTGTAACATAAAACATTTCTCCAGTTCTTGTAAACTGATAGAATATCAAAAGCAATACGAATTATGTATCACGTGGAATTGATATTGTTATCTCAGTCACACTAACATTAAACTCACAGTCACACACTGTAACAGTATGAAAGCTTCTTGATTCAATGAGCAAATTACCCTTAAACAAACGCTTTTCATAACAATTACAAAGGGAGAGAACGACCCATTTTGGCCAACATAAAATTGTTATGTTAAAATCATAACAAAAAAAAAATACGCGCTGCACTGAACAAGACAGTAATTTTCATATGAAAATTGTATTTTGGGATATTCAACCAATTTAATGTTTTTTTTCTTTTTTTTTTTCGTGTTATAGTAAAAGACGAAAATAAATATTCGTTATGTTTCCTTTTGCACCTTATATTTAAATCCACGCCTACTTTACTACACCCGCACTATATAATCTTGATATTTGTTTTTTATATAGACAAATTATATTGAATGCTGTGAAAAACTGTTTGTTATTGCTATGGTTTAAAAATCAAAAGGAGTGAGATAGAACGAAGGATTACAACGTAGACGATTCATATACCAACAACAGTCAAAGACTTACATTAGATTGTACAGTGTTCATATTGTAGTAACAATTTCTTGTATTTACTTTCCCGTTTTCATAAAAACGATATCATTTTCCATAAATGTTTCCACTTATGTTATCATTTTCTTTCTATCTAACACAGAAAGCTTTCACGGTATAGCTTTCGTCTTGTTCTTCTTTGGGGTATTATAAACGAATGAAACATTTTTTTTTGTTGCCATGTTTATAAGGTAATACAATTGTTCTGTTTATACATTTATATTATTAATCTAATGGAGCATTTAAGGGTTTGCCATATTATAACACGGAACTTAAACAAAGTGAAGACACCAAAATGATAGTTCTACGTTAAAAGATTTGTTGTAAATGATGAGAAATTCTCTTTTATATTACGTAGATACGTTATAATAAAAGATGAAGAAAAGCTCAAGCTATAATTTAATGCATAAATTATGCCTGAAAATATTTGATAGGAATCTTAAGAAAATTTTTATGGTGTCATTCAAGGACTACAAATTATCTATTAAAATATTTTCCGGTATAAGAAAATTTGTTTTGGTTCATCCTTATTCAGAGTTAAGGAAACGAAAGAAAAATTATCATATACCCAATTCTATAATGGATCTTGTGTATTTATACTGTATAATGTGTTCTGATAAAGTGAAAGATAATACGATTCTTTGAAATAAAAGGTATAAATTCATACAATCACCCACCCAATAGAGACTGATTGTTGTTGTCAATTTACCATTCATCCAATAACGACTATACACCAATTTAATATAATAACATAAAACTCTGAATGTATTTAATGACTGTTTACCTTTGCATTTTCGCACTGTTATTGAGCGAAAAATATTTTATATTAATAATATTCCATTTGTATATCCCTTACCCTTATTGTAAACTGAGGAATGGTTTTCTGTCTCACTTTCTAGCATTGGTTAGTTAAGGAATTATGAATGCTTTGCCATAAGAATTTATCCAGAATGGAATTATATTAAATATCAATGTTAGCGAATATTATTTTCATTCTCTTATGATTCAGTGGGTGTGAGACCACTGTAGCTAAAAGGGAGAAAATTATTATATTCACAAGAAAATAAAAATTAGAATTTCTATGCCCCAATGGGAAATCATATAGTGAAACGTGCCTCGTTTACGAATATTAAATTCTCTTCATATTAAATGCTAACATAATCGTTTTTAGCTAAAATACCAACCACCAAAAATTCCATAATGATTTACCCTTACCCAAAATAACAGAACATTTCTGAAACGTTTCTATTTGTTATTTATATGTAAATTGTTGTTACCATTTTGCCAGGAACAAATTCTTTTCTGTGGAAATTTACGTAGACAATTAGGTGTTTTGGTGCCACCGGTAATTGTTAATTTACCCATCTAAAATAAATGACAATTTCAATTAATTTTCACTTCGAAGATGAAGACAAATTTAAAATTTACCATTTTCTGACAACAACAACGGAATATAATAAAATTATACGTTTCATCAGATCATTATTCTCTCTGTCTTTCTTCACTATGTGAATGTGAGTTAAAATGATCATAGAAATAAGGTGTACGGATACAGTTCTTCTACATTGTATGTTAACATTCAGAAATTTGTATAAAATTAAACGTAGCGTTAAATGAGTTTCTTTTACATGAATTATTAAACTACATAATTGAATTAGATTTTAACTAACAACATTGCATGGTTTATTATGTGTTTTTTTTTATTTCTTGTTACCATATAAATACAGTGTTACAGAATATGCCAGTTTGTTGTATAATATGCTATGGTTATTAGATAGAAATTTTAGTTCATTTAGTAAAAGCATAAAGAATATGAATTGTTTCACACAGAGCATCTTCTTCCAAATTAGAGTGCAAGGGTTGAGACACAAAACCCATTGAAAAGAGTTCAGTAAAAAGATCTCTCAAATATGAATGGAGAAAAAAGTGAAATCCACCAGCTAAAGAATTTCTGATTTTTTGTTTTTGCGTATTGAAAAGACAACTTAGAACTAGGAATTTCTTAGTTTTAGTTTCTACTCACCAGTTTCAAGGAGGTTCCCATTGCCATGTACATTGATTCATTTCATACGAAATGATTATGCACAGAAATTGCCATAAATGATCCGTAGAATATTGTAATTTACTAACATCCATAACTGAAAAGAGTGGAAATAAATAATAATTTTATTAATTAGACTGCAAAAGTTCCTTTTTTTGTGTGTGTTCTGTGCACTAAGTGATGGATATGCATTCCATTGCACCACATTATATGAATTTTGTGAATATTTTGTTCTGTATTTTTTTTTGTTGTTATTCAGAATGAGAATAAAATATGACTGATTGTAACATAAGACTCATTAAATATGTGTTTAAATGAAAACCAAAAGTATTAATTTATTACAATGTACTTTAATGTATTCGCTTTGATTTATATCCGTTACAAATAATTTTGTTTTTTGTATTCGCTTGTTTTTCCACTAAAATGATTTTTGCGAATATTCAGTTGATTTTTGTTCAGTTCTTTTCAATATAACGTCCATATGTGGAGAATTATAATGTAACAAGATGAAAAAACATCATTGGTTTTTGTATTAATTCCGATTTCTTGTAGGTTTTTTGATTTGTTCAATGGAATCCTACAATGTATCGTTTCTAAAATAAAATTATGAATTTAAATTATTTCCAGTTCTTTTGGGGTCATGCATTTATACGAATGGGCGCGCAATTTAATTTGTGTGACAGAATCAGTCAATGGACGAATGAATTTTTTTATTTTTTGTATCATTTATTTGCACCTATGGATGCATATTAAAACTTGAAACCAAAATTCTTATGGACTTATAAGAAAACTCTATAAAGAATGAGGTTCCAGTGATTTCATTTAGTTGCCACATACAACCCACCATTAATCGGGTAGACAACAAAAATTTTTATTAAAGTCATCCGTCAAGTAATAAATAATAATTTCGCCATCATACAAATAGCAACCAACGGAGAAAAAAAAAAGGAAAACAAAACATTTAAAGAACATAAAACAGATTTTTATTACAGAAACTAGTAATAAATAGGGTGATGGGACGTTTCCACTTTCATCCGGGGCCACTTTTGTTTCATCAAACATAATGCAAAAGAAAAAATACAAATACAATACACACACACAAAATGATTATTACTTCATGGGTACCATACACACAAGGATAATGACACTTTTCTGCTCATCATCATTCGTATAAGACGGATGATTCTCTCTCTCTATTTTCAGTTGATGTGTTCTACTTAAATTTTTTGTTTGTTGCCATTCGTAATGCATTTTAATAATTTTTATATCCACATGTCAGCCACATAATGAAAGTATAATTTCAACTTAAAAACCATAAATATCACCAAGATTTCATTATATAATCACTGTATAATAATTAGTCTTTTATTAAACACAAAAAATACTAAAATGAATTTACTGTCATTTTATATTCAATTACAATGGATATTTATAACATAAAACGGCTCAACAAAAAATAAGATGAAAGGAAATTTTACCGTTTCACCATATAATTAAAGTTCATATTTGTGATTATAATTTTAAATTGTACAATACAATTAAAATTAAATTTAAATGTAAAATATTTATAATTCATGTTATGGTTTTTATACAAGCAAATGAATTTATGGCTTAATTCGATGTGAACGCAAAAGGATTGATGCAGGATAGGTATGGTACACTGACGCCATCTCTGCTGAACAATGTTAAACTCAACACTGAATTGGTCGATAAAGTGGTTTTCTATGTCGACTTCAACATGAACTTTCAAAAGGATTCCACAAATACAAACAAATTGTTCTTCATACGTAACTTCATAAATGAGTTTATGTTTCAAGGAACTGAGTGGTTTTACCTATCTCGAGAGGGAGGTGTAATGAGATTAGAATCAATGTAACTGATTCATGAAATGCAAGCAATTGTGTGTGTTTTCTTCGCTCAAAAGTGACGATTTATCAATGAAACTGACAAACTCTATTCGTCAAAAGTACTTGATGCACTTCTAAAACGCTCACAGGAATCCTTATTACCTCGCTTACACGTTTGTCTTGCATTTTATGTTGGCGTTGCAGTGCTATGGTACCAACGTGGTATTCACTTCAATTGAATCTCTAATTATTTTATTAACCAAGAAAAAATAAATTCAATTTAAAAAGAAAATCACAAGGAATTACATTCGTTGTGTTCTTAATTTATTTCTATCAATATTAATAATTTGGTTTTTCATCGTCATATCATACCACTTGTAATCAAAACCACAAGAACTCATAAATATCGACTATCGTATGAATGAAACGTTTTCTTTACAAAAAATTTCATTAGTTTCAATTATTCTTTTACCGGGTGTTCAAAGGTAAAATTAAGTGCAAAAAAAAAACTAAAATTGATATTGAAATCATTCATTCAATATTGACTTTATTTCGTTGTATTTCATTATGTAGTAATAGTGCGATTAAAAAAAAAACTAATAATAACAAATAAACCGCATAAAATTTTTAATTCAGTTTTATACCACAACTCAAAAAGGAATTAAGAGCCCGCGAAAAGGTAAAGAGAAAAAACTGGCAAATGTATCGATTGGATAATTGAATTTGAATTACAATTTGTTTTTGTAATTGATGTTAATGCAAAATTGAATATTGGAATATAATTAAAAATGAAGAAAGAAAAACAGAATGAAATCAAATTGTTATTGTAATTTAACAAAAGCAATTAATATTTGGCCCATTATCATTAATATCATTATGAGGTGATGGTATTCAATTAATGTTTGGTATTTAGTATTCATAATGTTATATTTTATGTTTAATCGAATGAGATGTCTATCACTTTTATTTTATTTTTAATTCATTTTGTTGTTTAAATGTTGAATGTGTCTTTAATGGCAAAAGCTGAATGCATCCAAGTGTCCATTAAGTTTCAATAAAATCCAACAAAGATGTGTTGTTATGTTTACCATAAAAAGATTTATTTTTTGTTGTTTATTGATTGAATCACTTGAGTTGTTTTTTTTTTTGTCAAGTTGATGGAAATGGCACGAGCCAGTTCCATCATATAATTTTCATTTGATTAAAATCATCATAATTTTTAATAAGAAAAATTAATTGATTATTCTTTGGCGTTTCTTTTATAATGAATTGTGTTATGGATCCAATAATGTGATATACAATTAAAGACAATCAAAGTATTATTTGTTCTTTCTTTCTCTTTCATTAATTTGCATCAAATGAATTATGGTGTCTTGGTAAGAAGAACAATAAGTGAATGAGTCAATGAGTTTTAGAAGTTGTTGTTTTTCTTTTTTCGCTTTTAATTTTGGAACAATAAAACTAATTTGCGTTTTGTTTATAAGCACATTACACTGTTAATTATTCATACAAATTTCTTATGAAGTAATTAGACTATCTTTGGATTTTATTGATAAATTGACTGAATTATTCAATGCACAACTTCTTTGTAGACATCATAATACGATTAAGTTTAACGAATCGCAGGTAAATTCCGTATGATTTTAAAGCCAAAAAATTAAGAAATTCAAAAAGGATTAAAACCATCACATAATTTACTTAATTTTTTTTTTCGTATTTAAAATCGTTAAGAAAGTGCATTAAATTTATAATATTTATTGCAGTCATCTGATTCGATGGTTTTAATAATAATTTTTATCGTTAGTTTTGTTTCTTTTTTCTTTTAAAGTCAATAAATTACATTAAACCAATGATATTCAGCATACAATTTAGCACATGAAATTCAGACAATTTTCGGTAAAAAGTTGAATTAACATTGTTTCGAATATTCGGACAATCAAACAAGGTGGATCCAATTAAATATATTTTTATTGGTGAATAACTTCATGTTTTACTCTTTAAAGCCTTAATAAATGTAAATTAACTGATATTAAATTTAAAAAACTAAAAAAAAAAAAAATTGTCTTAATTTTATTCAGTTCTCACGTAGGCCGTAAATTGGTTACAGTTTAGTTTCTTCTTTTTGTTTTGTATATAAAAACCAAAACTTAATATGATAATTATTCATACCACCAACAGACAAAAAGAAGTTCAATGCGTCTTGTAAATAACAAAATTTATTCATAAGAGTTTAATTGACAATTGTACAATTAACATTTTATTATTATTAATTTATTAAATCATTGGATATTTATAGATTCTATTACTGTTATCTTACGTTTCCCATAATTGAAATAACAAAAACAAATGTTTATAATCAAAGTTATTTTTATGATGTCAAACAATCTAAGATTAAAGTACCTACTCTGTAGTATTCATTTAATTTTGTAAATTCATAAATCTTATGAGGGTAATATTCAATTCAAGACGGTATGAAATGCAAAAGGTAAACCAATATCCACCTGATTATGTCACATAAAAATAAATATTTTAAATGTCGAAATAACTAAAAAAAAAGAGATTATAAATATATAGAAGATAAAAGTGTATTCATAAATTTACGTATTTATTATCATAAATATCAACATAGATTCGTGTCACGCAAAAAAAATGTATGAAACAGCAACTCAATACAGTAAATTTTCATTCGTATATTATTAATATTCATATATGTATGCATATAGAGTCACCCAATATGGAATGTAATTCCTATGTATACCATCTTCAAATGGAAATTTTTTGTTATTTAATTCGGATTAACTCAACTGAATTAAAAATGACGATGGAATAAGAGACCCAAAAAGCAAAAAAAAAAGAAAAATTATCATTTTGATTGTGATCTCATATCAGACTGCAACATAAAGTTCAATGAATTATCCTTTTTCCATACACGAGTTTTGTTACAGCCAATGAATTTATTCATCTTGGTTTTTAGGGATAGAGAGAAACATCATTTTTACCTCACTATCATTCTTAATAAATTAATTATAAAAACGTCATTTCACCATTGTATTTAGTTAAATGGTTATTAAATAGGAAATTTATATGTGATTAAAAATAAACATTTTACTTGTTTGGAAATTTTTCAAATTCAATGGCAAATAAAACGTTTTGGTACAATAAAGAATTATTCTTAATTACATTTCAGCATCCAAATTGTAAAACTTCTATATTTCATAGTATGTTTGCATGTTTCATTCAATGATAATATGTTTCACATGCAATATCATTTGTAATTTTATTAAAGTTTTCAGGAAACATGAAATGTTTGTTTCCGTATAGAATCATCATAGTGGTGAATAATATTGGTTAAGGGAAATAGGAAAACAAATAGAAAGTATTCTATGATGTATAATGGACAATCATTTTGCACCGGTCGATTCCTAAGGTGTAATAATTGATGAGTTTTCATAGTTGATAAACGATTCTCTTTTGTCTAAGGACTGAAGAATTTTCAACAGAATATTAAAGGTACTTTTTTTAACTCTTTCAGTTCATTGATTTCTTTACTAAGAATTGACGCAATAATTCTAAACAAAATGAAAATTTCATATAATAGCAATACAAGGTGCCATATATTATGACTTGAGTATTTCTTAAGATTTGAATGGTGTGTTAAAGAGTTGAGTATTTAACATCAGTTTTTCGCTTTAAAATTGTATAATTTGGGATTGTCACCTTAGCAATACGATACCAATCAATTTTATAATCATTTTGTTTGTATGAATACATTTGAAGGACTCAGTCATGGGGTTACAAAGGCCAATAAAAAACAATACCACATTATAGTTTTATTGTGCACCACCATGTAAAACCACAGTTTATAGATGAAATATGTACAGGTAATACCTATAAATGGTGTATATTTTCCATTTATTTTATTTGATTTTTGTTGGCCAATCTCAATAAATGAAAAACGATTTTTATTTTCTCTGATTGCATTCATTGTATATGTACGAGTATGTGCATTTATGATGCCAAGAACGGCCATAAACATTGTTGCATAACCATAGCATAATATAAATGACGAAGGTCACGAATCAAATAAGATACACTAGAATTTCGATTTCTTAAAATCTCGTGGAATTGATTGTTTTGATACCATGAAACGATGCAAGTAAGACGACAAGAAAAACTGCCATTTTCTATTCAAGCGATTGATGAATAGAAGACGTTCTATTTTAAACCCTTTTTTCACGGTTTAATACATTTTGTATGCCCTTGTTTTCATTGATGTGTCACAGTTACTGCTGCGATACAAAAGGGTTACTGCTTGATGACGATTGAATACAATTTTCCTAACCAATTGTACAATCATATAATGGGACATTGAATCAACCAGAAGGAATACCAGTTGAATAAACATAAAAAATTGTTTGCAAACTTGTACACAGTGTGTGGACAATTGCAACACAATAAATTCATATGAATACAGTGAAATGAATTAAAGGAATTCTATTTAATGTATGACAAAATTCCTTTGAAAATATGTAAAACACATAAAATTCCTTTAAATTATGGTCACGTTAAATCGAATTGTGAACCCTTTTTAACTTATTTGCCGGCATTCTACTTAAAACCGTTTTTACTTGAAATCAAAACGCAATCAAAGATGCAATACCATTACATTGTAACGAGGTGGCTTAAAACTCGTAATGGCTTAAGTATCATCGACTTAAGAATAAAAAGAAAACAAAAAATCGTTTAGCATAATAAAGAATTGTAAAATGTGTTTTGTTTTCTTGTTGGTTAAATTCGCTACAACAAAACAGTCAAAATGGATCAGCCCCCATTTAAAAAGGAGTGTTGCATAAGTCCCTTATTTTTCTCTTTCGTATTAAACTGATATATTTCTTAGTTATTGTGGCTTATGCTCTTTGTATTTAAAACACTTTATGTGAAAGAAAGGAATAGTTAAATAAAATTGCATTGTTATTGGCCATAATAACAAGCATAAAAAAAGGAAAAACTGAGAAAAATAACTGAAATCCAATGATTATAATTGAATTTAACGTGTTCGCGCCCATCTTTTTGATGGCTTTAGAGAAAACAGAGTCATATATTTCTTTAGAAGAGACATAATTCGGATTAAACCGACAAAAGGTAAGCAAAAAAAATTAAATTTAACTAAAAGATGAAAGCCACTGGTTCCATGTAATCATAAAGTATTCAATTGAATTTATTTACCCTTTTAGTTTTATTCACTTTTATGTTGTTTAATGCAAAGAAAATGGCAATGATTTAAAACCGTTATTTGCTAATAAAAATAATGTGAATAAAATGAAAGTAATAATGAGCCATTGAAGTATGTTATTAAGTGCATTTATTCTCTGTTTTTTGTTTTGAGTTTCTTTAGTTTTCTTACAGGATAATCAAGCCGGTTTTTGTATTTAAATAAAATTAAAATAATTAAAATTATCATTTGAATGTGCATTCAAGTAATTCTGTTTCTTTTCTATTTTCTTCATAAGAAACATGAAGAATTTATTTTTATAAAATACATGAAAATTGAAAATAATAATGAGAGAAATATATAAACTAGTCGTTTGTTACCATCAACGATTATTAGCGTAATAAATGATTACGATAAAGTTATTTCGGTATAGAACAAGTAGAGGAAAGAACAACAACAAAAATTCATTTAAAATGGCTAATAACAATTTTTTATTTAATTTTATAATTGGCATTATAAGTACACTTGATTTAAATTAATGTAACCATTAATGTTGAACTGACACACTCATAATTACAAAAATTTCGTATTCAATTGAAATCAATACGTTTTAAGCCAATCATCTTAATTGAAATTACCTGAATGGAAATAAAAAAAAGGTCGAGTTCTCTTGTATTCTTTTATTTAAAATTCTTCGTTTTGCACGTATTAGTTATTCAATTATGTTCACAGTTTAGTTGATTCATCACCGATTCAACACTTAATCGAATACAAACGGTTTAGTCAAAGAAGAAAACTCGATTATCTTTCGTTGATTATTAGCAATAAATTTAATTCATTCATCTATTCAATAAAAACCGATCGATCATAAAAGTATTCAATCAATTTTATAGTCAAATTCTAATAAAAGTGAATGATAATATCAAATAAGAAAAAGAAAGAAAAACTGTACACAACGTTATATTGAATCAAACACAAAATATTTGATGGTATATCGTAAATAAATTAATTGATCATTAAATTAACATTAAATACGTAATAAGAGATCAATTTTATGTTGTGATAATTTACAAATATCCAGTTTCCTTTTTCTTTATTTTTTGTGTTGTTCTGTTTTATGTGATCATTTAATTGCATAAAATTACTTACACGAATTGGTTTATTATAATCCAAATCTTATACGGTTTTTCCATTCATTCACCATAGATTTACACATAAAAAATTAAACTATTTGTTCCGGATCATAAGAAATATTCATAAAAATACATAATTTGGTTTTGATTATTATCGCTTCATTTTCAATTGATCATCATCGGTGGCTACCAAAATAGAATTGTTTCGTTTTTTACAAATAAAATCGTCTACAATCATTAATGGCGCTAAAATCGAACTAATTCGTTGGACGATTAATATTAAAATGTTGTTCACCTTGCCTATCATTGGATACCATGATAATTCTCATATAAAGATTTATACATAAATCAATTGATTGTAATCTTACGAAGGATTGTTCTCAACATTGTAAATTGTATGTATAATACCGTGTCTGCTAAACCAATTGGAATTCAAACTTGAAGTTCAACAAAAGATATAAAACTACTTAAGTGGTGTGTCATCAGTAATCTGATTAAATATTATTGGAATATGAACATATAAAAAGAAATGAACAAAAAAAAATTTAAATTAAACTTCGGCTTGTTTTTTAGATATAAATTTGTGTTTGATATCAACTGCTAATGAACTGGAAAAGACAACGTGATTTCACCTATTCTTTACCATAAGATAAAACAGAAAAGTTTTAATTCTTTGATCGAATAACAAAATCATTTATCATTTGTATCGTTCTTTAAGGTGTGCTGTAAATGCACCATAATTACATTAAACTTGGAGAATCTCCAATTCCATTTTTACCCCCATAGAGTGATTGTAAACTTATCTTCTGCTTAATATTAAGAGAAAAATGGAATAAGATAAAGGTAGAAATATTTGCAAAAGTTTTATTCTTCTTTCACACTGTGTGATCTCGTTTTGTGCTTTTTGATAGCCAAAACTCTTATTCGAATAAAACAAAGAAATGGATTAAAGTGACTCTGGTGAATGTGTTTGTAATGAAAATGAAAAAGTTTTTTTTTGTTTCTATGCTTATGAGACCAATTGCCATTGTATTTTACTACTAAATTTACGGAAATTTATGGAAACTCTAATTTAGTGCGAAATGACATAAGGAAAACTGGAAATATGATTCTGTCAAAAGTTTTTTTTTTCTTTTTTCTTGTTTCTAAGTCAATCCAATAAGGAAATTGTTGGGAAAACTTTTACGCAATTAGAGTGTTGACAAATAAAAGATTCTTTCCTTCATGGAATGATGTATACATTGAATCCTTCAGGTGGTGGAATTCAATGGTTTCATTGATAAATACACACTCCATTCCACAATATTGAAGGTTTCAAGTACCAGTAATTTCTGTATTTCTGTATAATAATTACATTAAATGGTGACAAATAATTTAATATTTTTGCTTTATTTGAAAATTAAAACATAAAAATTGTAATGTTATAGAAAAACTAACCACATTATTGATATTATCAAAATGAATATTAAAAATATGAATGATAGATCTCTGCATGATGACTATATCCATGTATTCTATTATAACATAATTTTCAAACCAATCATATTGATTAAATGAAGAATTTTTTTAATGCAAACCACAATATCTTAATAATTTTCATGTTTTTATACATCATGATTCAATATTTTTTCTACAATAATTCAATGTATTTGTTGTTGTTTAATTCATTCATTACACAACAGAGTGTGTGAAAAATTAAACATTAAAAGTAAAAAAAAAACTCAATAAATCCCATTAAAAATATGATAATACCGTAAACCCCAATACATTAAAATTTCATTAACGCGCTATTTCACAATTTATATTAGAGTTTATATCTCATCCAAATTCATTTTAACTGATTATAGCTGGTGTTCTATGACCTAACCCATAGCAGCAATTTTGAATGGTTTCTAGAAGTGTTTTCTTAATGCCATTTCAGTCTCTTACAATTCTCTTCTTATACTGGCGTGTATGTTTCATCTTAACGATTATGTACAATCAAAATGTATTTGAATGGAATGAAAATAGATAGTAGAAGAAACTAAAGAAAAATGAAAAGTCAATAATAAAAGTCTATTTAAAATACTCTCGTATGGGTTGATGAGATTACATAAACATTTATTTCATGAACATATCATCAAACATTATCATTTAGAATTTCGTTCTTTTCAAATTTAATGCCGCTTCAATACACGGTACGCACGAATATTTTGATTATAAATATGTGATTCTAAAACTTAAATGAATTTCATGTGAACTATTGTATTAAGTACAAGAAAATGTGACATTGAATGAACACAGAACTATCGTGGAAATGTATAATGAGAAAATCAATGAAGGAAAACTAGTCAAACAAATAACCATTGAGACATGAGTATTAAGTGCAATGAAAACAATCCAAATTTTGATTATATTTTAATGAATTCCTTTTGAATTTTTAACACAACAAAAAATGACTTTAAAAAAAGATTCTTTTAAAACAACAATGTTAATACTGAGACTACTTAAAAGAAAATTCTATTTTAAATACTTATAGTAGCTAAAACACGAATAGAATTTTAGTTTAAATTTTAAACTCACTGTACTTATAATGTAACTAAAAACAAATTAGTTTGCTATGTTCTAATTAAATTATTGTATTTTTACATGCAATTTAACGATCACTTTATTAAGACTCAACGAAAGATCTCAAATAGTTAACATGATGATCAGTCAAAGATTCATTGAGAAAGTAGGAAGTCATTCAACATGATTTAACATTCCATCCCTTGTATAAAGCAGAGGTGGTTGAAGGTTTGGCTTCCAAAATAAAAATCATACATCAGCATAGGTACATTCTAATACAGTTAAAGTAGGTGCAAATACCCTCAAACGACCAGCCATTGAATGCCATATACAATAAGAAATCTAGTCCATTTTTCATGCACTCAACTACTAAGTCAATAAATCTTCAGTTGCTCTATGCCATAGTCTAGTTGAAATAGAATACAAACTACTACCACCCTTACAAACGTGATATATTGGAACACCTTCCCACCCCTATAACTGACTACAAATTGTACCAAATTCAACATGGAAACAAGGATATGCTATGGTTCTCAAAGTCAGTAGAATGGGATGTTTCAATTGTGTCGTTTCAACCGTAGTTCGCACACAATTTTTCAATTTTGAAATAATTTGATTAAAAGAAAATTTCCTAATTAATTAAGTGAAATTTTAATAAAACAAAAGTGTTTGATATAATAACAGTTAAGTGTGAATTATTCATATAAACAATAAGGATGAATAAATTGAGTGATAACATAATTAATAATGGCACAATGAATTATATTTCATTTCACTTATAATTAGTTAAATTAAATTATTTTATGTATTGTTGTTGTATTTATCGTGTGAAATTAATTGACTGTTATATGTTTATTTGGTGTCATTTTTATAGAATTTTTTTGTTTAAAAAAAAAGAATTTGTATGAATTAACTACAGTTGAATTAGATTATGTATTTACCAGTAGTATGGCCAACGAAAAACATAAAATTCAGTTTAATGTGTATGCGTGTCTGGGCTGTTTGATGACGTTTTAGCCTTTAGTGGTGTATTACATTGCCGTTTTGGGCGAGTAACCATAACTTATACTATACAATTTTTTGATATTAAATGATTATAATAAAATGTTTCTCTTCATTCAATTTTAATGTATTCTCCTGTCCCATTAGTGGGATATTTTATTTGATGATAAAATACTTTTGATACAAACGATAAAATACTTAAATATTTTCTTAAAGAAACTATCATGAATTTGCTTGAAAATATTTAAATTAAATGTCTTCCAATGTCCAGTTCAACATCTTCAATCTTTTTTTTAAAAAAGTATTCAATCTTAGATATCACATTTATATTAATTCATAAAGAACTGAAATAACAGTGTGGTACTCTTGGGGTACAAAATAAACTAACAAGACATACAATTTTTTTATTGTGTTATTTCAGTTTAGTTCTTTGTGGCATCAGGAATCAGTCGTGCATAGAATAGAGTGTCTATAAGCCATTTGATAAAACTTGGTTGAGTGTACAATACCGTCGGACTACTAGCAAGATGATTATTGTAAGTGAGCTGTTTCGTATCATTTATAAACCGCCTTCGGTGGTGTAAAGATTCAGGCCTTTAGAGATTGGCTTAACAGTGTCTTATCAAATCATTCATGGATTTTCTTAATACATCGGTAAGATATTCATCGTCTTAGTGATTTTTAAATGTAATCGGTTGTAAGAATTCAAAAGTACAATAATGATTTTGTTAAATATTAATTTATCTTATAATTTTATTGATTGAATGACATTCATGTAACACCATTATTATGTTGATCAAAGATTCTAAACGACTACTCATTTCTTCTCTGTATTAAATTATTTGGTCTTCAATAATAATCTATTCTAAGATTTTCTATTTGTACAATGTGGTACCATGGTACAGGGCACAAAAAACTCTTCTGGTTTGTATGTGATATTTTTCAAAATGATTTTTCATTTAGAAAAGACGAAACAAAAAAATCAGTTTCTTCATTTAAAATTCATTGAATTTATTAAAACGTGCCATAGCACATAAAGTACCCATAGAGAACATTGAATGAAGAAAAAAATATAAAAACTCCTACGATCTTTCTCATCTATTACAGACATTACAAAACACCCAAAAATGCTAAAGTTTTGTTTCATATTCTCAGTGTTCCATCTGTACTCGCCTTTAGAGTTTTACATGGGGGGTGTCTTACGATTCGATTATAATGAGCCAACAACTGTGCCAATTGCAACAAAAAAATTTTTAAATTGAACGAGATGAACATTTCTGTTTTAGTCCCCCCAGAAAATAGTAAGATAAAGTTATTTTAAAATTCTGCGGACGAAAAACGAGAAACGAAAAAAGAAAAGAATTTCTTCATTTAACATAATTTATAAGAAACTACCCGAGCCATAAGAGGCGAAACAGTGTTTGCATGGTTATTAGGATTGGATTACTTAGTAACGGTTCCTGTAATATACACAGTCTATGGTGGATGAGAATAACACCATGTGAAAATAAGAAGTATCTTACACAGTTTAGAATTAAATGTGGCTTTTCTCAATCATCCCCACGGTGTTGTTATAATGAGACCATCATGTAGCAGCTGATAAGAGATGACGTTCAAAATTACAAAGGAATTTTTTTTTTGCTGTTTAAAGGAAAATTCGCTTTATAGAATTAAACTTATCCAATTCGTTACGTTAAATATATTTTGTTTTGCATTCATTGTGATTCATTCGCATCACGGCTCATAGAAGATTCATCTGGTAAATTAAAAGTATCCATGGATTATGTGACCCATTCCACCAAAGAGCAGAATGAAAAAGTTTTCTGTTTTTCTTTTGCCAGTTATTTTTTTTTCGTTGGTTTGATGTTCAAAACAATTCATTAAAAGTAATATTTTGTATTAAACAGACACAATATATTTAAATTATTTATGTTTTATGGTTTTTTTGGTACTTCTATGCTACAGAGCTCAGTTCTAACGGCAAAAGATGATAAAAATCCATATAAGAATAAACTCTGGAGGCCACAATTTAAAATTAAAAGTTCTCATGGAATGGTCATTGGTGTGTGTGTGTGTGCATGTGTATCAATGAATACCAATGGCCATGAGTTCGTCTTCTCTTATCAATGGAACTTGATTGGAATGAAGAAACTAACAAAAAAACGAGTTTATCAGTGAACCAAAAGCAAATGGGCACAGAATCAAGCGCGTTTATGCTGACAGAAAGCTTAGAGTAGCCATGAATTTTATGTAACAAGCATAAAATGGATGCCAGAGAGAGATAGTTGAGTAGATGTAAACCGGTATAACATGTATTGTTATCTCACTTTATTCAACATGGCACATTGAATAATGTTGTACTCGTTTGGCCATGTTTTTCATGGGGTTTCAATTTCCCCTGTTTCATTCCTACAAACTTCTTTCGGCCTTTTGAATACTGAACAAATCGTAACACCGTAGGCATTCTCATAATACCAAAACCAGTGATTTCTTTATCGATATTTTCTTAGCCAGTTTATCATGCAGCTTTTTATTCTTTTTCCGTTTTTTTATTTATCAAATTACCAATAAAAAGCCACGACCAAATCTCAATTCAAATAAATTGCAAAATATTTATAGTCGAAAAAGCGATTCTCTTCTTGTAGTTATTCCATACAATCGTGAATGAGTAAAAACGAGAAACTGAAGGAAAAAAAAATAAAATTTTGCAATGTGAACGCCTTTTAATTTTATTTTGTTTGTTTTTCTTATTTCGAAAACGCCCAAATTACTAGTCGGCTTTTAGCTTCGGTTTCGAGTATTTTTTACTTCAGTATTGACTGTGTATTGTAATTCTCAGCTGCTTTAAAACGGCCAAATAAAAGAAAACATTTACAGAAGAATATTAAAATTGTATGAAAAACCAGAATGAAGAAAAATGTATAGCAAGAACATTAAGCGAAGTAATAAAAATAAAAAATATTTGCAACAATTTTCCAACATTTATGGGTGACAATTTTCAATATGTAAGTACAGCATTACAGTTAAAGCTTCTGGTTTAATATGTTTTAAGTTTTACTTAAGGAAATAAATCGATAATCCCAATACAAATTATACATATGAAACGATGTCCAATTGAAAATTATTTCAATAATGATTTTTCCAATACATTTCATGTAAACTGATTGTACCATTCAATAATGTTTATCTACCATTTATAATCCATTTTGAATAAAACTAAAAAAAACTTGCAAAACTCGTTTTATCTGAAACCAAAATGGTAATTGTTGTTTATTATAAATAATTGACCATTGATATGAGTCGGCTTAGAAAATGGACAAAAGAAAAGAAGTATTAAACGTATAAGAATCGTTAATCAGTTGGAATGGTTAAAACTCAACTGAGAAGACAATAATTTAGGATTATGAAATGTGATTGTGTACGGTTTACCAATTAAATGAATTACATTAATTGGACAATTTCATTTTATCAGGCCATATAGACGGTCTGCTGAAAAATTATCATGACAGTTGTAATTGATCCAATTATACGCATTACAATGTTGCAAGGGAACTTAAGACTCTGAGCTTTTCGCTGGTTTCGATGTTGAACTGTAAAAGCTCTACTTTAGATTCAGCTAAAAGTTAGACACACAACTGAAATGTCTCTAAGGATTTCAGCTGAAATTTACTACTACGATGGCACATTGAACCGAAGGGATCCTTGGTTCGTTTATTCAGTCACAGTTACTTGTAACTGGAAACCATGGGAAAACAGAACGCGTTTATGTGTCTGTTTATTTGAACATTTTTCCTTACAATTACATTGAAATTTTCTTTCATGCCGTACAGTATATCGTGTATGTACACAGTTGATTTTCTATCGGAAAACGGTACACCAATGTTGATAGTATTGGTTCTGAATATCGGTTTTGTATGGGAAACATTTTTATAACAATACACTTTGTATTTTATACACTCAGTGTTGTTCAATGGATATTTTTTCCTTCTTCTATAAAATTTTTGTTGAATGTGGCACCAGCGTCCCGACGCCCTTATTTGATATCAAAGCGTCTTCAAACGTGGCTAGGAAAACACATCATTTGGTGTTTGCTCGTCCAATATTAAACATAATTTTTAGTCATTTTATTTAAGGACATTTTAGTCCTTGGCCAGATAGACTAACAGTCAGTCAATCGTTTACTTTTCACTTGAAAACACTTGAGTGATAACTGGTATCTTCATAATTTTTTGAACATTTTCAAATAGAATTTTCAAGTTTCAAGTAGTGAGATAAACAAAATATTAAATTAAACAGTTTTCTAGTGTCAATTGAAAATTTTAATTATGTTTTTCATCAGTGAGAATATTGAAATAATGAAAGAAAAACTGAAAAATGGTAAACTTTTCAATTAATTTCATGACAATTAACTTTATTTACTTGCAGATAAAAGAAAGACAATTTTTAAATTGTCAACTTCTGGAGTCCTTAATTCAATAAACAGTGGAAAACGAAATAAAATCCTTTCAACATAAACAGATGGATGAACATTTTCGCTTTCATTTCAATTGGGATTGTATTGATTCCAATTGAATTCAATACTGACAAACAATCTAAATCATTTGAATATCGTTATATGGAGTGATGAGTTTGTGTACATAATAGAATTTTATATCCATATATGTTATATGTATTGAATGGTATGTAACATATAACAGCCGATTTAACATTCTTGTATTGGAGCAAAGAGGGAAAAAAAATTTCAATGTGGCCATACAAAAATTGAATTAGTATTGTTCCCATGTGGGATAGAATAGGTGGCTCACGTATGAAACAACAGAAAAAAAATAACAAAAGCCCCCCAATAAACACATTGACACCTAATTTATTGTGTTAGACTCAAGTGATTCAATTCGTCTCTGTTTCTAATAATCCGTTTGAGGTGTATACTAGACAAACAACGTTCAGTGACACAACACCAAATTGTAAGTACCAAAGCAAAAAAAAAAACATTTCATATTCTAATCTAATTTAAGAATTCAAATCATTTTAATTTTAATTACTTGAATACCTTAACCTAGTGAAGTGTTGTTGCTATTGTTATCAATTCAGTTCTTCCATCTGTATGGTTGCCATACATCTTAGACAAAAATAGAAATAAAAAAATCGATTTTTTTAAAGTGTTCCAATTGCCTATAAGAACATTACAATTAAAATTCATATCATTCTTAGTAAATTCTAATATAAAATTGCATTTAAAGTGATTCGTGTTAAATATCATTAAAACGAAGTTGTCTCGCGAAGTGGTTATTCACGTCATATTGTTACGTTGAACATAGAAAAAGGCATTTTCTCTTGATACTTTGGTTTCACACCAAAAAAAAAAAAAAATTCCAAAAGGCTGATAAAACTTAGGGTCGATTTTACGTCCCCATTGAATATTTGGTATTACGATTCCTTTAATTATAACGTATAGAATTCTATGTATGATATGTACGCCTTCAGAGACAATTTTTATTGAAATTTATTTGATTTTACTTTGGGAACTAAATAATATTTGACTTTTAATACATAACGATTATATATTGATATGGCAATAAAGGGCAATCAAAACTAAGGGTAACAATAAATATGATTTTAATATTTCTGTTCATTGCTATATCGAGGTGATTCTATTACCTTTTTATATAGAAAATTTCATAGTAAAAAGTTCAATATGAATATTGCACACGTTTTTCCCAAAACCAAAAATACAAAAAATGAAATAAAGTAGCAAATAAGAAGAATAGAAAATTATCATTTTGTATTTTTGCCCTAATTCAAACAAGAATCTCATATAAAGTTTTCACGTTTAAATGTCACCATGCTGGAAAGCAAAAGAATAAATAAAATGATATGAAACTGGTGCACCATGACATACAATTTCTATTCATTCGATATGATGATGCTGACGATAGTTAGAACTACCACATGTATTATCAGGGACGCGACATATGCTCACATAATATCAATTCACATAGATTGTGTATTAGAAGCAAGAAAGAAAGAGAAGAAAGAGGCAAACTTTAATCATTTTTCTGTCCAAGATCAACTTGATTAGAACAAAATTAGAAAATTGTTCATCAAACCAATTGATTTAAATGAAAATTTCATATTTGATGTTACACGTAATGAAGTAATTTTGGGTATAAAAACCAGAAAAATAGAGAAAAATGTTTTCAATTTAATCTAATTCGACAAGTAGTTGACATGATCCCCATCAATTCCACACAGTTGTTACATTGTATGAAAACATCACTAGTTCAATACGTAACAAGAACGATGAATTTTCTTGTGTGTTAACCAGATCTCATTGAACAGGTTCTTGAAAAGAATTAAATTAAATACAAGAAAACAGAGTGTTTGATATGATGCGTTTTATTTTCATATTCATACCATAACGTCAATTGAATTTTAGTCCTTTTTCTTAATATGGCAGTTGGCGTTTGTTGCACAGTGTAAAATAGTAAAAATTTGTAAGCTGTGTAAGATGGTAAACTGGTGAAAAAGAAAAGGCAAAGGAAAATGCCTTTAATTTGCAAATAAAATGTCTGCAAAACGGGAGGCAGACTCAAATTGAAAATCGATGCAGACGTCTATTACCGTTTCCATTAATGGCCATACACACTTCTATTGTACAGAATACACAATGTGTACAGTATGAGTGTTACACAAGGATGATGATGATATCCTTTCAATGTATTTGTGTATGTATTCCTTTGTATTTTCTCATTGTTATTATTACATCAAAAGGTGGATTTTGTTTCCCCAAAAATTTGAATTCAAATAAAACCGTAGAAGACTACTACTGTAAATCGTTAACTAAATACGAATTGAAACTAAGACCCTAATTTTCTTTACGTAACCAAGTGCAGCATAAAATCCATTATTATTATAATATTTTTCTTCATGAATATTTTCCTATTTCTTTGGTTTGAGTTTTCTTTACTGGCTAAAAGTGAGTGTACTTGATCTCTTCACCAAATTCATACAAAAAAAAAAATTTTGTATATTCATTGTATCCCTTTTATCCGTTTCAAAATCATTTATTTAAATAGTAAATTGTTGTATATATTTCTTTTATAATAAGAAATGGAATACACACATATACACACAAAATACGACAATGTTGTAAATTGAATGAATTCAATGGTAACACAATGTGGGTGGTATGAGGTAGTTCGAAACCATAACGAATCCACCTTCCATAAGTATAAGACTATAACTGTCTGTAAAACTGATATTTCTTTTATTTTTTTTATACTGTGTGCTTCTGTTTTTTTTTTGTACACTGAAGTATCCTCAAATGCTAAAAAGGTATATTTTAGTATTACATAATGGAAAAATCCATCCCCCATAACATTGCGAAATAATATCCAACCACCCCCATACTCTTAACCAAAGAATATCTTGAGAATAAAAGCCCAGTAAATGTATTGCATCGGATATTAAAGTAGAACACATTCATTATACTTTTTTATTTCATTTTATTTTGAAACTAAAACAAGATAGAATCATCATACTATTTCTTTCTAATATTTGAAGAACACGCGTTTCTTAGATTTCGATTCCGGGTTTTTTCTTTTATTTTTCTCTGTCAGTTTTTTTTTTTGCTATTTACTTTATTGGAATTAGGAAAAAAGCAGAACAGAAAAGGTGTTCTGTGTTTTACTGAACTGCTAACTATAAGAGACATTGTCCCTTAAAGACTGGCGCTTTAGTTCTTGTCTGTTATCAGAACTTAGTGTATCAGTTTTCTTTTATTTTTTTGTTTTACAATTCAATTTTTCGTTTCGTTATAAAATTAACTAAAGCACGTAAAAGCTTTTTGCATCCTACACATTTTCATTTATCGTTTAAACACCTTTTTGATATGATGCTGTTTATATGTTACACTAGATATTTTCCCTTCCATTGATACCAAAATGCAATCATTCGGTATTATCCATATGAAGATACCATTAAGAGGACAACGATCATCTTTTGTATAAACATAAAAATTGGTGATTCCCACATATTCCCAAGTGGTTAGGATTCAACTGGAATTGAATAACATACCGCAATGATATTTATGTTTTCTTCTTTCTTTCTTGTTCATTTAAGAGAATTTTTATGATCTTGTAAAGTTATCTGATTTATTTTATGCTCATATTTATTATCAATATCACAAAACCGAAGATGTATACAGTATTGCTATTGGACATCCTATAGATTGGTGATGATAATGTAATTGATCCTTGAACTGAACCGTAACGAAAAATGGTATAAAATGTAAATTGTACACAAGTCTTGTTAAGCGGCATCTCTGATACTACTGTTGTGTGTGTATCTCACCCCCCCTGTAACTGATTATGGACGATTCAGACTACAGTTAGACGCAATGAACCAAAACCATATTTGTCTCTTTTACACCGTCATTGACGTTTGCAAATATACCATGGGACCTCATCATTTGGTAGAAGGAAAAACTAATTCAAGCACGTATCCATTTCCCTAGATATTCATCTAACTATGTTGGTTTTTAATCTATAGTTCAGCTCATCTCATTATATATTGTGGGGGGGTATGTACCTCAGTGTTCAAAATCTCTTAACGTATTCCGTTTAAATGAAATTTGTTTTACTTTATTTTATTTGTGTATATTCATAGGAAATTATCAAGGGATAAATTCTCACATATTTTCACATTTGAATCGTGTCTGGTTGGGTCAATTGGTATAGTAAAACTGTAAAATGAAAATTGCATTTTTACCGTCACTAACAGTGAAAAAATTTAGTATCGTTACATATTTGTGTTGTTGAAATTAACAGCCAAAAACCTAAACTTACAAAAACCTAAATGAATTACAGTAAACTTTAACTTTATTAACGAAATTTTATTGATATTTTTCAGGAGCTGTGTATGCAGCACAAGAAACACAAAGGAAAAACCAGACATGGATATTTGAATGGGAAAATATTTTAATAACTAACCAAGTGTTTGGCATAATTGTATCACCTCAGGTAATAATAAAATTCTGTATCGCATAGTCGAGTCTCATGTATTAATCCAATTAATGTCATAATTCGTGTTATCAAATTTTCTCTGTGTTGTTTTTTGTCTTTAAAATTTTAGATTTCGTCTGGTGTGATGTTAAATTTATGTAAAACTACAATAATCAACTTGTTGTGAATTTAAATGAAGCGAAACAGCATCGATTAAACAATGATGAGATATAATGGACCACTAGATTGAATTTTATTCATATTTAAAATGGATTTTATCTTAAATTAATTTAATTCTTATCTCTAGTGGAAGGATTTTAGTTATTTTATAATGTAATTGTGATGCAATATAACATTATCGTATTTAGTTTAATTGTATAACCGTAAAGCAGTTTATGATGCAACATGCGCTGCTTCATGTACGTATACTGAATGTATCCTGAGTGTTTCCTATCCGGTATACCTTCAGTATACGTAACAGGAGACAGCACTTTCAACGAGGGATTATTTAACTGCTTTAACGATATGTGAATTTAACTTTAACTTTAAGAATTTTTTTTAAACGATTTTCCTTATTGTCAAATGCTATCCTTTGTATAATCACAAGTTAGTTCATTATAATGAGTACTATTTAATGTTTATCATAAATTAATAAATCAAGAATAATAATTTCTTTTGTAATTCAATTTATTCAAATTTCTAACCCTAAACAATTATCCTAATTGTTGTGTGCCAGTTACATAATCATAATCAATAAATCATAAGCCATTATTGTTCTATTTTTAAATACATAAATGATAAAAAGTATTATGAAAATTGATTTAAATAAACGAATGTTCCTTTTTAATCTATTTAATACAAAATCATATGTTGTTGTTATTCTATTTTTATTTCAAGAATTTTAAAGTGTTTTTTTCAACTTGACTTATTTACTACAACCAGACGTATAGTCTCAATCATACTGCAACAATGTTCTTATGTTTTCTGATTTTTCTCTCTTGTTTTACTTGAAAATTATGTTCGAAGATCGTTAACCAGACATTAAATTAATTTTACGATTTAAAAAAAAAAATGCCGATAATTATAATAACAGAAAATCCCAAAAAGTTTCGTTACGTTAATTATAAAACATCGATCAAGCACTGTATAACATTGAAAAATAATATCAAAAGATTTGTTTCATATTCATAATTTTAATGATTATTACAACATTCAATGTGGTGAAATAATGTGGTTAACCGAATTACTTACACTCAATCATAAGAATTAAGCGTAAGAAAGAAAACAATACTTTCAGTACTCAAGATCACACAGTCTAGTCACCTTAATGAACCAATTACAATCAATTGAGTGGGGTTAAGTCAATTCAACGGTTGTTAGTATTCAAGTACAGTAGTTTATCCATCGCCAATAATCCAAATCAAATTTGTATTCACCATACAACGGATTACAGGTTCAATATATTTCATTCTTTTAGATAAATTTTTTCAGGTGAATTAATTTACTGTACGTCAGATGAATTCAATGTAAATCATTAGCAATTATCGAATCATATCTTAAGTAAAGTAATTTTATTTCTGCTTGATTTTGATTTCATGCGATACATACTAATTGTAGATTTTGTATGTTTCCGGTATTAATAAGTGTTTGCATATGCAAAACGTGTTAACCAAATATCAAACACTGTAAGATCAAGGGGAGAAACACAGAAGAAATAATAACAAAATAAATGGTAACTCGTGTCCCAATGCGGTAAAAATTATAAGATAACATGAACATTTTGCACCATACCAATGAATAGAAGAAAAACGTACTGATAACAGCATAGCATTTATGTAAATAATTTATAGATGAAAATAAAGATGGGATGTGTCTCGTTACCATAGTTACACAGCTAGAAGAGACGGCCATTTTTGTTGCATTATCTCTTTTTATTCCAGTCTTTTTTTTGGTTTTCGGTTATACTTTCATGTCTCAGTTCGGATATAAAATTCTTTAACTCCGTTCAACTTTGGTCAATACGAAAGAAATGTTTCTTAAATTAGAATTTCTTTTCTTTTTCCCCATTTAGATTCACATGTATTAATCTCATCCGGTTTATGTCGACTAAGAAGATGGAAGGAGAAAGAGAAAGTTTCCATTAGAAATTTCTCTCGACGGTGGCGGTTCCCATGTTACCGCTTACACAGGTAAAAGGGATGGTTTGTATACGGCAAAATGAAAATAAATTACATTTCATAAGAAATGCAAACAGAGGGTTGTACCATGAAGGGCTGGAAATAACATATTTCGTTGCATATTTGATGGCGTAAGAATTACATTTCTTTCTATTTCATTCATTTCAAATTGCAGAATTTCTTATTCCATTTTATTGATTAGTTCCTTATTTGTTTTTGTTTTGTTTTTGCTTTCTAATTAACTACAAGAGACTCTGGAAAGAATACAGTTCTAAAGTTAATAATTCATTTGTTCTTATTACTGGGTAATTTAGCAAGACAATTTTATTAATTTCAATTAGTTACCTACTATCGTGTATGACTATTTTTAGACTAAAACCGATTGGCATCATATTGCAAAGAATAGTTCTAGCCAATTAATTGCAACGTAAAAAATATAAAAATTACATTAATTGGTGTCAGCTTCTTACTACTTACAAATAAAATGATTTATATTGCCTAACAACTGGTAATATCCAATCAAATGGACGATAAATTATGGTAAATTACAGTACTTTGGTACCAAATGTAAATAGGAAATTATTGAAATTTTACCAAATGCTCTCTATTCCGTAATGGCTTAAATTCATTGAATTGTTTTCCATAACGAATTTATTTGAACAAATAAAACATTGACATTTATGTTAAACAATCAAGGAAGAGGAAAAAAAAATAAATCGTAATAAAGGGTTGAAGACCTTTGAGACATAAAAAACTGAAACATAACGAGAGAAAGTAAATTCATAGACATTCAGATGGTCTTCCATTGAATTTTCCGATGAATATCCTTTATCACCAAAGAAGTGAAAGTTAAACGGCACAATATTTTGAATATTTCTTTATTTTCCAAAGACAATTATAATAAATTTTATGGTACCTATGGCATACAACAGCGAAAAGAAATCACATTTACAGAAAATCAAATAAAAGACAAGAAGAATAGAAATACCAACCCTTTGAGTTACATCATTGATGAGCTCAGGTGTATTATTACCGGTAGCCATAATAAAAAGAATAAAAGTAAAATTTTACGAAAAAAAAGCAGTTCTGTTTTGCTTTTAACCCATTCAAAGTGTATTTTTTTCATTTTTATTGGACAATTCAAATCCGTAGAATTACTCACTTCTGAGCCCATGAAATGAAATTTTATTACAACGTCTGAATCAGTGTATTCTCAATATGATAAGACTCACACAGCATCTGAAGTCAATCGTTGAATCTTTTATAACGCAACACTTTCCATTCATTCTTACTAAAGTTTTGCTTATTAATTCAGGTGAATTATAATTAAATCAGTTCAATCAAGTTCAAAATACTTCAATCCCAGTTAATTAACAAAACAAAATAAAAAGAAAGACGATTCATTAAGTTCTCAATGGAATTTTTGCTTAAATAGTCAGACCACAGGACTAAAGGAAATGTGAAACTTTCATCATAAATTTTCCGCTTAAAGATAATTGGCTGTCACATTTCGGTTTTTTGTATCAATTTTCCATTATGCAGTTTCAAATGATAATTATAATCATACATTTTAAGAGTAATTCATACATAAAACCGTTGATATCAACGAAATATAAAAAAAAACAGAAACTTAACATCAAACCGCATTAAGAATACACAATTCATCCATTTGTTTAAGGTATTTTGATTATTCGTTTATTTTATGTTGAAAAAAAAAATTTCATTTAATTCACGTTCAATTGAGGGGAGCCCACAACATTAAAGCCCATAAGTGATATTAATGTAAATTTATTGGATAATAAAAATACTATAAAACTAAAGGCGAAAACTTATTTTTCGTGTTGATATCAGACCCAATTCATGTAACTAATTCGACTTATTTTTATTTTTATTATTTCAAAAAAAATAATAAATAATTGTATTTAGTTAATATTGAATGTGATTGTATTTGATATTCTCGTTTACTTTTCCAATTTCATTCAATTAATAATACGAATAATTTTTTCAGGTGAGATGGTGTTTTGAGT
Organism: Coboldia fuscipes; assembly: GCA_001014335.1. Taxonomy (NCBI): domain Eukaryota; kingdom Metazoa; phylum Arthropoda; class Insecta; order Diptera; family Scatopsidae; genus Coboldia; species Coboldia fuscipes. Next base: position 27,414 of record JXOR01001001.1, on the reverse strand, counting down.
CGTCTGCTATTGGATTATCATTTGTGCAATATTCAGTTATTAATTAAAAACAAGTCACAGTATGAGTACCGTATGATAATTTCCATAATGTTTTGTGTAACTTATTTTGAATTTTAAAATTAGCATAAAAGGATTATAATCTAATCAGTATACGTAATATAAATAATAATGAAAGTATTCAATGAGACAATACCAATTGGTATTTGTCATATCATAAGTATTTATATTTTCGTTAGTTTCATCGTTAAATTAATGCATCTTTAAGAGAGAAAAGAGAAATAAGGATCCAATACAAATAAGCGTTTTCCAACGTTTTTTTCATTGAATTTTTGGTTAAGAGATACACCCCATTAACATTTTGACATAACCAATAAATATGATAATTAATGATACTTTATAATTCATTAAATTCGCTTTTATGCGAAATATTGATATTCTCTTATTTTTATTGATCCAATTGATTGGTTTTACTGCTTATTGGTTCTCCATTAATATGCTAAGGAATGCTTATATAGTTTTTATGTTGTTTTTTTTTTTTTTTGTTTTTGGTACATTCAATATTCATTCCTAACTGAACTTAAGGTTAAAACTTCGCTTTAAAAAGAAATAGTTAATGGGATACACTGATAATGTTTTCTTAGTAGACAAGACACTTTTAAAACTTAAGGAAATTAATGTTTAATTCTAAGTCATTTTGATGTAATTTACATCAACTGAATAAAGAAAATTCAAATACGGATGACAAATCTATGTGAATAAAACTATAATTCATTATCAATTAAATGAAGTAGTGTATTGTTTCCTTTCTTGTTGTTTTGTTATTTTCAATTTCAATTAAAAGAATTATAGTGAAATGATGAATGAAATTGTATATGATGATGATGATGGTTTGTTATTACCCATTAAGTGTTTTCTATAATGTTTTGTTTCTTTCTCAACTGTGAACTCTAATGCAATTTATAAAAATAAATATTGTAAATGGCGTTAACAAACCCATAACCATTGTACAATAATATTCAATAAAAATCTTATATGAAATGAGCAATAGAGTGAAAACAGACGAATGTAATGATCATTTATGTACAAAAATAAAACAACGAAATAATATTATTGTTCCTCTTTGCAATTGATATATTCTTTGGATATGGGGGATTATATGGTACTCCCCACCATTCGTTCATTACTAAGACCACATTTATGATAAAACAATGGCAAATAAATTATTAATAAAAATGGGTAATTGTTTCTCTATGTTATACACATTATTTTATTCAATCAATAATAATAAATTGAATGTCATACATGGTTATCCATTATCGTCTATCAGGATTGGATGCATTCCAATATTGATACGAAATGTTATAGAAGAACATACAATGGAAGTGATTTCATTATGGCTGAAAATAGGAAGAGTATATTGATGGAAATTACATTATTTTTTGTCATTTGTCATGTAATTCAGTTAGTTTCCTTAACAATTGTCTCATAATGATAAAATGATTTCCGTTTTCCTCACAACGTAATATGAAAATATATTCCTCTTATTGTCTACAATCAGAAAGAAGAAAATTAAACTTTCTGATTTGAGACAATGTTAAACATACATGAAAATTCTTTCTACCAGATGTACATGAAATAATAAATTCAAACATACAAACTAAAATTGATATTTGATCAACACATTTTGGATAAAAGAATCAATGATTCAATTGGTAATTTTATTTTAAATGAAAGATTGAAATACAATCAGATAGTTGTCATTGTTTTCAGTCACAGACAATAAGACAATTACTTTCAATCGACACTCTATTTGCTTTGCTACTTGTCTTATGCAATACGTCGAATAAAAAAAGTCAAACAAAAAAATCATAAGGAATATTAACGAATTTTTAGTGAATGAAATACACGTTCCAATCACTATACTAGAATCATAATCAATTGATTTTCATTGAATGTTTTCTCGTGAAGAATTGACAAAATTCCAATTTTAACTTTCGATTGGTAAGTCCAAAAGAAAATAAGAAACAGACACACTTAATTCACTTTTGTTTAATAAATTCTGTGTGCATATTGACTTCATGTATTTTTAAATTGATTTATGGTTTAATTATGTACACCTTATAAATTAACCACATCGTTTTAGTGAATTAACGAATCACCCAAAAAAAAAAATTCATTCAGAATAGAGAGAGAAAGAGAAGAGAAACAGTAATTTACATGTTGAATGATGTACAATATTGGCACTGAAATTTATGTGTATTTACCGGTGCCAAAATAAGAATAATAAAACTAAATTTAAGAGTAATCTGTTTGATGATGTTACCATTAAAGAAAATTGCAAGTAATTTGTTTTCTTTAGTATGATCAATCACTCAAATGAAGCCAGTAGTACTGAATTTATCTACATTCATTTGGTAACCAACGTATCACACCATCAGTGGAAAAAAATTCGTAATATACATTGAATCTGTGTTATGTGCGGTAACTTATGTTTTCCACCCTCAATTCTTAACTTTTAATCTGCAATATTTGTTATATGAAATTTGTATGAATTTCTTTTTTTCGCAATCTTAATTTTCAACCATCTCACCCTTAGATACATTACCATTCAATCTTGATTCAGAATGGCAATACTACACAACACCTCTGCCAATCGACTCGAAAAAACTCAATAACAACGAATTCAGAAAGAAGAACATGAAGCAGAAATTGTATCATTTTGAAGCGAAAAGAAGACTTCATCCAGAGTCATTGATGCCTCTTATGAATTCTCTAAAGGCCACCACAATGTTATAGGCAAATTTATATGCAAAAGATGTTACGAGCACGGGAAAAAAATTGCCACCTACATCATTTTGAGTTTCACCTTCTTCAGAGACCAATTCAATTGATTAAAGTTCCATCACATCAACTAGGTACACTTTAAAATGAATTAGAATTTCATACATTTTGTATTCTTGCTGTTTACCATCATGGATATACATTCATTTTAACATAATATATGCGTCAGAGGGTAAAAGACACAAAAAAAATTGATGGTAAACAACCGTATGTGACACAAAAGTCCATTTTGATAAAATAAAAAAAAAACAGAAGAAAATATAGAATTTTTGATAGAGAAAAACAACACCACATTTGAACTAAATAAGATTAAGAAATGCGCACAGTTTGTTATGCGAGAATATGGAAAACTTATAAAGAAGGAAAAAGACAATCGTCATCCCTTATTCGATGCTAAATATCTTAGGTCACATCAGACTCAAATATCAACTGGATTTTCATGTAATCTAACTGTTTTTGTTTGACTATATCTCGTGATCCCAGATACTATCCAAAATATAAACTATTCTATTGCTATTTTCCAATTTTCGCCATGTAAAATGAATGGTTTTTTTCTTACATTTCCCGTTACACTCTTTGCCATTTTGACATGAAATCGAAATATTTTCTGTAATACGGGCCCATCTTTTTTTTCTGGTTTCAAAATACATTACAACGAATAAAATATCATGCATTACGTGCGTTTTTCGATAATCCGTAACACGGAAAATTGTATGATTCTCTGTTCAGTTTGTTCTTTTTTTTTTGTTGGTTTCCTCCTGTTGTAAAATTCATTTCACCATGAGGGAATCGACAAAACCAAAATGTGACTATGATAACACCCAAGACGATTTATCTACCATTCCATATGAAATGCTCATCGAAGAATATAGAAAAACGCATTATATACACATTCTTATTTTCGTATGGAGACGAAATACCCATTTATAGAACGATAAATTTCACATGATGTTTAATCCCAGATGATTTTAAAGAAACACACAAAAAAAAAATATAACTAGTAGACACGAATAAACCATTGAATGCCAAAGGTGTAGGCAATCTCCGTATAGATGTTCAATTTAATGTCAATTTTGTTTTTCTGGTGTGGCCCCTATCCAAGTGGTTGTCTATTTGCAAAAAGTACATTGAAGAAACAAACAGAAAAAAATGTTTGGTTTTTATTTGCAATTCAGTCATATATTGCCATCATGGACCAATGAATTTTATAGGAGAATGCTTTTAATATTATACAAATATTTAATGGTTTCGTGATCCTTTCATCGTCATGTAATACACGCATGATATAGTTCTGTTACATCTTTCCTCAGAACTAGAGAGAACTTATAGTTTTTCTGGACTTAAATGATTAATCACTTCAATTAAAAGTCTTTGGTATTTCGTAGACCGGAAAAGAAATTAAGATTGACTGTGATTAATAACAATTTGCTGATGTCTTTTATCACTATATTCAGAAAGGAAGAAACTCATCAACTAGAGAGCATAATTAAGATGAGATCGTGAGACAATTTACTAGTTTTCTGTTCATTTCTGTTTTTCTTCTATTCCATAGTTTGTGTAGTAGCCGGTGACCCAACCCATTTGGAGACTAATTGAAATCACTTGAAATATCAATTAAAAGGCCATATTGAATTAAAATCTAAATATACAATAAAAACAATTAAATCAGGGGGACCCAATTTTAGTTTGTTATTCTTTATTCATTTAAAGAGGTTTAGTCAAACGAAAATAGTTAAATAAACTATCAGACAAATTAAAATAATAAACTATTTATTCCACTCAAGTTTCACTCTGTGATAAGCAAACAAACTAAAAAATTGACTTGAGTGGCTCTAGCGACGGGAAAAGAATCAGACATTCTGTATAGAAAGTAGAAATGTATTCTTTTAGTGATGGCTGACATTCAATGGCCAGTGTATCTCGGTTTTATTGAATATTGAAAAGAATTCTTTAACTATTGATTAAAACGACATATTGCTTGATGGCAATTTAATGATTAAATCGTTCATAAGAGTCATTTGCAATCGAATAACACAGTTGGTAGTCAATATAGAATTGGTTTCTATTCGTTGTTGCTAGTTTAAAATCATAAATAATCGATTTATTTAAAAATATTTTCGTTTCTTAACACTTAAGTATTGAAGAAATATGAAGTTTATCTTCGATTATTCATAATTTATCCAGTCAAATGTTGCTTGAATTTAATCATAATTTATAGGAAAATGAATTAAGAAACAGAAAAAAAAGAGAACTGAATTTCTGTGTAAAAGTTTGAATGTTATTTATGAATATTCTGCATAGTAACATTTGATGAACAAAAATATCTCTTCATTGGTTGCAAGTAACAATATCTATTTTCAAGTTACGTGTAATAATTTATGCAACCATTTCGATATTTACCTATCACATTAAAGGGAGTGCAAAGTAAAATAATCAATTTTGATTGGAAAAGTTTTAATGAGTTTCAAAAAAAAAAAAAATGGAAAGAAGAGAAAATCGAGAACTTTTATCACAATTTCAATCGAAATGTTTCTGTTTCTCTATGGGATTTTTACGATTCTGTTACTTTAATGGAAAACACGAGTATTTGTTGATTAGACCTAGGAATATCAGGGTAGAAGAATATCACAGCAAAACTCTAAATTTTAAAAAACTTGGCATTAATTAATTGGGCATTTTTTTTTGTTCTTCTTAATCTTTGGAATATCTTACAAAGTTTGATTTAATAACGAGGTTGGAGACGCCATCTCATGATGGGTACTTTGAGTTCTTTTACATAATTTTCTACTGCGAATAGATTAAGAGATAAAGAATATCTCAATCCTTTCTAAATTTTCACTCTTTCTTGAAATTTCAATAATTCAATCTTCATAATAACAACTAATTTTAAGAGAAATTCCATGAAAAACGACTCGTCTGGCATTCAAAATCAATCAATTCCTACATCAATTAGTGTCTTTTGATACATTCACTCCCTTTTCTTTGAATTATATAACAGAAGGCAATGAAAAGCTTAGAAAAGGACTTAAGAAGGAATGAATTTATAAGCGTCATCTAACAGTGAGATGGTTAAACCTCATTACAAAGTGCATACAGTTCACCGCACCGCGTCGCCCTCACACTCACCCATTTAGTAAATGGTAGCCTCTTCTCGTCTCCATAACATGAATCATCAGCACTAAATTCAATCAACTATCACTTAACTCCATAGTTTCTTAACAACTCAACTAATTAACAAAGTGAAATGAATCTTTCTAATTCAGCCAAAGAAAGTATAGACCGAAAAGAAAAAGCTTTCACTTCGTTATCATTGTGTGCGTCTGTTTCAGTTCGTTTGTATGCGTGAAATTCACTGGACTAGTGTTAGTGATAATTGATAAGAATGGTGATTCTCTTTTTTCGGTGTTCAGAGCATGTGTAGTATGAACGCATAATCCAAAAAACCGCTCTAGCCATAATAATCGATATCTGTTTTTACGGCCATTATGAAAAAGGTGTGGTCTGCCAACAGTATTACTCTGTTTCATATTTAAAACAAAATAATATACCAAAAACCATAAGAAATGACATTCCAACAAGAGAAAAAAGGAACTATCATGTCCAAAGAATATAACATTCACAGTATCAAGTAAAACCATTGATTTAAATCAGTTGATAAATATTATTTCGGTGTACAAAAAAAGGCAGCGAATCGAGAACCAAAGAGTTAAAAATAAGTGAAGAAATACAAGAAAAAGTCGGTTTAACTGTAGGATTAAATCCAATAAATTATCATATTTAATTTAAGTTTAATTCAATGAGTAAAGTATCGAAATTTATTTGGTATTGCATTGGCTTTTACAGAAAATAGTGTGTCTATAGAATTGCCTTTGATTTTCTTGTCTCTCCCAAGTGTATTTTTTAATCAGAATAAGAAAAAAAAATTTATTCTTGAAATGGGGGGAGAATTTATTTAGTTGTTGTTGTGTGGGCCATAATAGCCAGAACAGAAAAAAAAACCAGTTGTAATCAGTTCCATAGTTTGTTACCAATTACACTTTTTTTAAGATTCTGCGCGATTCAAGATTTAACCCAACAAGAAAATGAATATTGTGAAGTGTTTGTATTCTTTTCAATTTTTTAAAATAAAATTTTATTTCAATTGTTCGGACTGCTGCAACTAGACAGTTGTAGTCATACAGTCGCTAAGAATATCAATTGGAATAAAGTTTTTCCCACACAGTACATTAATACAATTGCCATTAAGATTCATTCAATAAAAAAAAAACGCGACTTAATTTCAATGATGATTTATTGAATTCAATCAAATTAAATATTTGACACAGATTTTCACGGTTATTTTACTTCCGTAGATACTTAACATGTTTCACAAACATTTTATTACTCCATAACCTAATATAACATACAAAATACTATACTTTTCCCATAGTAAAATTCAAATAGTACATAAAATGTATCCAATAAAAGTAATGTCGCTATAAAAAAACAGACTGGCAAAAAAAAAACAAAAACCAACACGAATAAATAAACAAGAGAATAAAACAAGACATCAATTATGATTGGTCAAATTGGGGGGACAATCCCTCAATTACAATATGAAATGAATGGGAATCAATTGGTTTAAATTAAAATCACATTAAAGTCTGAAATTACACATGTAATTAATAATAATGTGTCACAACGTGACATAAAAAATGAATTTAAAAAAAAAAATAAAAAACTTTATGTCTTTGTTTATAGTGTATTCTGTTTATTAATTTTGTAGAAGAACAATCATCATTCGTAATACTTGTCAGATACGATTCAGTATTAATTCACTCTTTGCACCATACAGTTTAGTATATTTGAATTTAATTTTTTTTTATTTTGTATCTATCCAGAAAAGTTATCATACATCAGCTGAGTTAACATGTCGTCAGAATTATTATTCTGTTTGATGACACCATTGGGAGATCAGTATACTGTGAAAGGAACAATCACTAGTTGATGTTGACCACCAGTCACATACATTGTGACACTCATCTTGGTATGTATGACCAATCATCTTAATCAGAGTACTTTTACCGGTAGTTAAACAATCAAATTAACACTTTTGTAAAACATTTTATTTTTATTATTTGTTTATACTTGTCTTTATATCAACTTTATTTACATAAAAACTGAATGAAATTTCATATAACACACCGTCTTTTGAACATTCTATTTGTTGAAGAAAGTGACGACCAAAGAAAGGAGTCACAAGTAAGGAAATTACTAAGAAAATCAGTATAAGCAATACATAATTTTACTATATGATTCTTATGCTTGTTATGTTTATTTACAAATTATATATTTTTTTTTTCACATTTCAAATATAAACCGCGATGTTATTTTTATCGTTACCCAGTCTAGTCGCAATCAAAATGCAATAACAATAAGTTTAAGAGTCAATAAAACATTTAACAGTGTGTTAATGATCCATCATAAAAGTTTTATATTATACAACGTGTTTTTTTTTTTTGGATTTTCTTATACGCGAATTACTGTTATATATACATATAAAGATGGGCTAATAAACAATTCCCATGAAGAAGAATAAAATTCCATCAAAAAAAAAAAATAAGAATAAAGAAAACCATAATGTCTGAAGATGTAACATAAAAGGAAAAATCATATTGAAAATCGGTAAGGTAGAATGAAATTACCTTTTCTTTAGTTCAATTTTCTTGTAGGTGAACATAAATCTTAATATGATTACCCTTGGAATGGCATATCATGCATTATTGAATGGATTCATATGAAACACCATTGAGTGACTGTGTCGATTATTCATTTGATATGTGATTAATTTAATGGCATTTTCATCAAGAGTATCATCTGTTGCATTATTATAAGAGCCACCTGAATCTTATTTTTAAAATTGAGAGTGTCATCATGTAACATGGTTAAGCAATATGCCGTCGATGAAACAAAGTAAATATGGCGTAATATTGTCAGCAAATAAAAATGATGAAATTATTAAATAATACCAGTAATGGCCGACGGCCAAATAAACGAAACAATTCAATTAAAAACAATTTTAATGGGCAGGTGAGAATCATTAATTTTACATTTAAATTATATTATCCTTTATCGCTAATAATCATTATTTGTTTTAGGTAAGAGACACGTAGTTTTAAATGGAATATTCATGGCAATTGTTGGATCTTGTTCTGCTACATTTAATTTTCAATTTAAAATATAAAAATGTTGATTCTGTGGAACCAATCCGATTAATTATTTGAGCGGCAATATTGTAACAAAACCGGGTTATCGTTTCAGTTTACCATTGATGCGATCATTATGGTGACATTAAATTATTATCATAATGGCTTAATTAACAGCCGACATTGATACCAAATATAATTACGATTTTTTTTTTGTTTTGCTTTGGCATCATGAGTTGATGTTATTTAAAACAAAAAAAAAGGTAATCAGCATTACCATATCAATTATAATTGATAAGTATTATAATGATCATACTTATAAATAGCGAGAATCTTATAGGAAAATCCAGAATTAAAAGATAAGGTACAATACGAACTATTTGGATTGATATAATCTGTAGATAAGAAAGTAATTTGCTTTAGAAAATGTAGGAAATCTATTAGCAAATTGTAATTGAAATTCAATTAATGATGTAAAATGAGCGAATTATTGCACACTTTCGTAGGCTGAATGAGAAGCCATTACTATTTAAATATTAAGTAGGAATGGTTAGAGTTTAGATTTATAGGTGATTTAAAATAATCATGGGGAATTTGATAATATCTTAAGAGTATTTGATTGTGCCTCTTGGGAGCATTAGGCGTTATACCATTAAAATCATCCATTTAACTAACGGCAAAAACCTTTTAAAATATTTTACATTGTAGCATCAAATGAATTTATATTCTCATACCACACTACTACATTGTCGATTTAAAGTCATTTAATGCATCAATTGCACTGTGATCTTATTTAAATTTATTTACATACAAAGTATATTAAAATGGTGATGATGCAACCATTACATCACTAATTGATTAAGAAATATTTTAATAAAAAATGATTAACTACCAGAATACTCTACATGTTTGATAGTGGAATGATTAATTCATTCAATGAATTATAATGATTGTGTAGATGTAAGTTGTTAATTTAAATCATTTGTAATTTACTTACCAATTTGATAGTGTGTCATCTCATAGAAGAATGTATCAAGTAATTCCAATCATATTTAGGCTGTATTCCAATATGCCAATTCCATACATAATCGGTTGAGTAATCCACATTGTTAACTAAAATGAAATAGAAAACACAGAACATTAATTAAAGTATTTGGTAGAACATAAACTAATTAGTAAAAGTGACCAATATAAGATTACCACTTGGCTAATCTGATCTTTATCATTGAAATAAAAAGAAAAATTTAAGAAATTCTCTTCTAAAAGATTCATGTTATTTGATAGACATTCTATTAGAAGAAAACTGATAGTTCTGTATGATTTGATGGGTGTACCCAATACCCTCAAGGGATTCCTCTACTATTTCTTTCTAATTCAATCATCTAAACTAATCTGATTATCGGTTATTATTTATTTGCCATCGATAGTATGTTTCGGTTTACTTTTTTCAAAAACGTTTTAGGGCCTTCGACACCAATGTGAATGACCAGATTCTATTTAGTATGAAAACCAGAGCAACGTAGAGATAATTTTTCAGATTTTATTTATTATTAGATGTTTATAAGGATTGCATACTGATTGGGATAAAAAAAAAAAAACAAAATTATATTGAAATGTCATTATGTACCATACGAGAATATACTCTAGATGATACCAAATAAAGACTCTGTAAGAAATTGCATTTTTGGTAGAAAAACGTGATGACTTGGAGGATTAGAATGTTTACAATCGACAACAGAATAACTAGAAGATTACGGTACCAATTCAGAAAATAAGGTGTCCCCTTGGTGTACTGTATATTCTTTGTGTATATCAACAACAAAATGAATTCATATTTTTCTTTTTCTTTTGCTTATCATAACCGGATGGCGGTGTATTATACATCATGTAATAATCCATAATGATATTGTTACATTTTGGCTGACAGACCAATTCAATGTCTCATCTCATACCAAATGCGTCATTTCCCTGCAACTTTATCCAATATTTACATTTAGATAAATGGCTGGGTACTTTCCTGTGCCAAAATGGCATGCAGATATGGTAAATATTTTCCATCTTTTCATAGTTTTTCCTTTGGCCCAAAAGAAGAAAGAGAAAAACATTGAAATTCAATTGTTGTCAACCTACAATTTAATCTATTTGAAACGGTCACAGATGTCACAGATGTATTGATAATAACAGAATCATCTTTGGTTTGTTTTTGTTGGTTGGGCCCTCCCCCACAAAACACCGAAACGCACAAAAATCAGAGGAATTAAATAAAACTAATAAGAAAACTTCCTAGTTTCATCATTCATGTTAAATGCCATGATAAAAATTGATGTTACACGGATTTAGTGGTTGAACATAAATTAAATGTTCTTGTCTTAAACAACAACATTGGTTATGTGTTGTTAACAAAAAAGCTTCTATTGGTATTTGATCCTTTTGTTGATTGCATTCATTATCCTACGTTGTCATGATTTAATGTCTTTGACCGTAAAGTTGAATAAAAGTTCATCGATTTGACAGCTTGGTCTTTATTATCGCATCATGATTTCCATTATTAAAATATTAATATTTGAATAATTTAACTGGAGTTTACTTAACTTGTAACGAAAAATTATCACATTAATATGCAAACTTCGTTATACACGACGTCTTGATTACATAAAACATTTGTTCATCATATCCTTTTTCAGTTGAATTTATTTAAAAGTCTAATTATGTTGTTGCCTTTTATCTGACGTAATAGTCACATTGATAACAGTGTAAGAGTGTCTTTGATCGTTATGGTTCGTAATTGCATTCACCCTTGGAACAATCACTTCTATAAGTTTCTTAAGAATTATTTAAGGAATTTTGACCAAAAAAACAACAAATTGAAATTTCAGATCAAAACACTTTCATTTTCTTTATGTAATTTTGGCCTTCGATTTAACCCTTTCCCACAGGCTTTTAACAGTTTTTTTTGTCTATAAAACAATTGATTTCATTTGACATACCGGCACAGCATGTTTTATTTGTTATTAGCATTATTACCGCATTAAGAATCTCTTTTCAATTAAAATGACATTTTTACGTAAAAGCCTTTCACTTTTCATTTAACTTCGTTTTGTATCCATCATTAGGTTTTTATGTGTAAAATTCACAACATGTTGATTCACCATATCCAACAAGATTTGTGTCTTTGAAGAGCCTTATGTGATACAAAACCTGAATTTATTTATAGTCATTGAATAAATATAAACTGTATAAGTGAGCGAATAATATGAAACAATAAATGAATAATAAATTACATGAAGATGTTCATGGTCATATTGATTTTTTTTTTAGGTTGGTATACAATCGTATAATGTGCTTTGGTGGATTTACTGTATATTGAATTAGTTAAATTATAGTAGATGAGTGCATCTATGCAAACAAACGAATTAAATGGTATCATAAAACCAATGATAAGATGACAATCAGTGATAATTCTTATATTATATTTGCATTACAATGTAAACGATGTACACATGCATTTCATTTATACGTTAGCATGTATATTGCTAATTAATTGTATGATATTACCCATGGTACTTGAATGTAAATTTACTCTTTAAAGTACGATAAAAGGCGTCAATTGGCATCATAGTTTGTTTTTCTGCAACATTTTCCATTATTAAATGAATGTAATTTAAATACAGCTACGATTATTCGTTATTAAAGTACTGTTTTTCATTTAAAATTGTTGCAATTTTCATGATTGTTTTATATAAAATGAATTCAATTGGAAACAATGACATTTAACGAGTTTTTATCAATGAACGTTCACTTCATTCGATTGAACGAATACAGGAATTGGTCAATAACTCTTTTCAATATTTACAATTCAAGATCAAATTATCAAATGACTGCATCAAATACCAAGAGATTCTACTTGAAATTCGCCTCATGGGATTCAAACGTATTTGAATTGAATCACTCATGCTTATCATTTCTCATTTCTCATTTCACTGCAATGCAAAAATGTTAAGTTATCAAACTACAAAAATTGTATAAGAAAAGTAGATTATTTACGAAAATTACTTCAATTTCTATGATTAAAAACTTTTCTGGTTTTACATTATTCCCCATTGTTGTTACAATCTAACTGAAATTGGTTCAAATAAAGTTAGAGGAATTGTAATGGAATGAAAAAAAAAACTTTTCAATCGAATGATGATTATCTCGCACTTTCTTTATTTGATTACATTTGAAGTTTTTTTTTTTAATTCTAAATTAGTTGAAATACCATTGATGCATTCATATAGAAAATTAAATTTCATTCAATTGAATAACGAGAACCAACAGTCACACGAGAGACAGTTTCTTCTGTCTAATAGAATTGAATTTGAAACTTTGAAAGACAATTTTTGTTCTTAATTCAGACGATTAGATCAATCAACTTCTGGTATTTTGGCAAACAAGAAAAAAGTAGAAGAGCAATTCAGTCATAAATCATTTGACGTTACTCAACACTGTTCCTGATCACCTTCATTGGAGGTGAAATGCATATTAAATCGAACAGAGGTGGATGCTGTAATATAAAGCATATTGCATCATATATTCGCAGCACATATCTCTAGTTAAAATTGAATGATTTTCCAAACGAAAACAAAAAAAAAGTGAAGAATTTAAACTAAAACGATTGAATCACTCCTGATGAATTCTAATGCATTCAACGGTTAAGAATGTGACTGCATATGATACACAACTACTGCCATTGCTTAAGTGCCATATATTCGATTCCACTATGAATGAAATTGAACTGGTTATGGGCAATGGTGATTTTTATCCGAGACGAAAATGAAAAAAGAGAACAAAAACAAAGTGCCATTTGGTGTTCAATCGTGTGCGTTACCTGAATTACAATTTAACCAAAAACCAATTCAATGGATTGAAATAAACAATATATGGATTTGGAAACAACTAAATAAAAAGAAGAATTGAAGAAAATAATGTGATAAAAATAAAAGTAGAGGTGGCCAAGAAATACTTAATCATTTTGGGTGGACTACTGTATTCGAATAAAATCACCAATGCGTTGAAATTTCAATCTATCAAATGGCAACTACAGACAATTCTATTAAACAAAAGTGGTGATGACCATAATGAGAATTGACGCAACCACCATCAAGATCTGAGAGAGAAGAAAGAATAGCACTTCAATTCCACCGGTGGATTCACAAATAAACACCAACCAAATAGAAATACAATGTGAATTGTAAAATAATAATCAAATTATGTTATACTTTTCCTTTACTTCGTCCAGACATTGTGCAATCTTAATGAAATTAAGGGTGAAAGAGGTGAGGACAAAAAAAGGGTTTTCATCACCTTCAATGGATTTTTGGCTAAGGAAATTGAAATGGGAATTTTCCATAAACCACCCAAAACCAATTTCATTCGCCAGATGAGAATTTTTACTCATTGTTTGAACAGCATCCGTTGAAGACCAGACCTTTTTATACATTTTATTTTTCATGTTTTTTTTTTGCGGCACATTTCATCAAGATCGCGTCTTTTGCCAAATGCATTTAGCTAAAAGAATACATTGGACTGTGCTATGTGCACACAATTCACACTAATAAAATATACCAAACAGCCATAGTCAGACGGATAAAGAATATAGCCAAAAGTGGGAATTTTCCTTTTGGATAAAATCGTATAATGTTTGAAGAGGGTAGACACGGATAAAATAACACAAAGTGAATTACAAACAATAACAGCATTCATATTTCTTGTCATTTTTTTGACTGAATTCGTGTGCCCAGGATACAATCATTTTGAAATACAATGGGGTACCTTATATAATACACCATATTGTACACCTTCCGCGTATATTTACCATTAGACGGTTATCGTTTTGTCGCGTACCATCATCAAATTGTTCCCTATCATTACTTTATTCAACCATTTGTCTTTTTACTCGAAAACAAAAAGAATGAATAGAAACATTTCCTACTATTCATATTATAAAATTGCCTGATATGAATTCAATCAGCGTTGCTGTAGTAACAATTTTAATAATAAAAAACAGAGAAATAGTCATAAGACACTGTAACTTCTTATTTCTTCCTTCAATTCTTATCCTATTTATTATTATCAATGAAATAAATATGAAATTTATGTAATAACTTTAAAGTAATTGAGACACCAAAAATAAATAAAAATTACTTCCCGAAAAGTGTTTGTTCAGTTTTTCATTTATTCATTTGATTAATCAAGTTTTTCTATTTTCAGCTAATTTTTTTTCGATATAATTTCGTTAAAATGTATAGCAACTGTTTATCTTACTATGCAAAATACTGGATTAACAGTTCACATATAAAAACAAAAAATTCATATATCAATGAACACATTAACATAATTGGATAGTTTCATAGAAATTCTTTTTCTTTATTGAGTGAATTCCGCCCGGCTTATTATCGACCATGAACTCGTTTATCAAGTGTTGGTTACATAATGTTACCACCGATACCACATACAGTTCAAATGGCCTATGAAGAGGTGTATTCTCAACTGACAGAGAGCCAGTTAATGACGTCACATTCCATATTTTTTTATTCAAATTTTTTACATCGTCACTAATAATGTTTTCATTGGATTTATCGTTGTTTTTAGTTCATCAATTTTTTTGGGGGGCATCTCTGAATATCCAAAAATAAAAAAGAGACCCACAAAATGAATAGGAAACTCATAACAAGAGTTTATAATAACATAAACGAAGTAAACGGTACCAACAATTTAGCATTAAAGATTTTACTCAATTATTATGAGTCGTGTGTTTAACATTCTTCTCTATATTATTTAGGTTTACCAATGCCTTTAATCGTATACCGGAGTGTGATTCAAATCAAAATATACCATTGAATAATGAAATGAATTGGAAATGGAATATGCTGAAAATAAAAATGATAATATACAAGAGACATTGTACATAATAAGATTTTTTTCACATATAAAATAACCAAAAGTGTATGGCCAAAGAGAACAAGATAGGCCTATGATTGTGGGGTGATTTATTAAATAAAAAAAAAAAACAATGTAAGAGAACTCGTACGGGTCTTATCACACTGTCTGGCCGACTTGAAAAATATAAGAAAATACCATGTGCAATCGTCTTGAACGAAAATATACATTCATTTACAATAATATAAGATTGTGATCCTCTCTTTTATATATGAACCAAAAAAACTCGAATAAAAATAAACTGAAATACATTTAAATTGGATGAAGGCACGCGAAAACCCGAAATAAGTGAGTCGCTTATACCAAAAGATTTATGAATTGGTAAAAAGCTACCACTCCACCATCAACTTCATAACAGAAACTGATGATTTTCACGCTGCAGATTTTTCACCACACCAAACGAAATGCTTTAGTTTCAATGGTACCAACACAATGATAATGATTTTCAGTGGTAGTGTGCCCCGCCTCGGATTTGTAGCAAGAAAACCATTGCTACCACTACCAGTGCAGCATAACTTATATTGGTGTTGGAAAATTCTCCATACCACTACATTCGAATGATTTTCTGCTTTTCAGTTTAAGCGAGCGACGACTGCTGCTACCTAGCTACGGACAACTGAAATACATTGATGCTAAGGTTTGTTTCCTGCCTTGCACCATTCTTTTGAGACAATTAATAACAAATCAATATTTTATTATAAGTAATTTACAAATTTAATGATAAAAATTAAAACGTTTTTGAAATCGAAATAGATAATCAATTGGCCATATGATTACGATGATAATGAATCATCTATTTTTGATTAACACTAGATTGATTTCTTAATAGTGTACATAGAATTTATGGCACACGATTCAGTTTAAGAATGAATGAACGAACGAAGAAAAAAAAAGGTTTTATGGCTCACACCCCCCTAAAAGTATAATGGCCTGGGAAATATATAAAAAATAATAAAAATAACCCAAAAAAAGAAACAACACAGCAATGAAACAAGACGAAGAAATTGGAAAATACGCTACCAAAATGTACATTCTTATACAACAACATTACGAATATTATTACTAAACAAATCGTTGAATTTTTGGTCTGATGGTAAGGGAATATTGTATGTATTCCACCAGTTATTCAGTGAGTTTAAGTTAAAGAATGGACCAACTTAACTGGTTTTATATGACCGATTAAAAGGCCATATAAATCAATTTCTGTATTTTCCGGTTACGTTTTGTTTGGTGGTATATTACTCTCACTTCTTTTGACAGTGGGAAAAGGTAATAATTCAGGTTTCTTGAGTATTACAAGACATTCTGTTTTTCTACATTCAATCGACAGCAATTTTCGATCAATTACAATTTACTGTTGTTTGTGAAAGGATTTTACGTGGGCTGTGTATTGGATCCAAGAATGGAATAATTGCATAACGACAGGATGATAACTCAAGGAGAATTATTCAATTTCCGCTTTCCGTTTTTTTTAAATGCAAAAGACTTTTTGGAGCTTCACATCATTGTATTTTTCACTGCAAAAAAAACAAATACGAACTACTCAACTATTGTGAGGATGTGGAGAACAAATGTGGGAGTTACTCCCCCCTTGGCAGAGAAAAAAAATCGATATTTTTGTTCAAAATGGATTTAGTTAATACGAAACGTGCCATAATTCTCTATGTTACAATTCCATGTTTTCTTTCTTTCTTTTTTCGTTTGTGAATGTTCATAATGCATTTTCATGAATTTTAGTTTACTTTGACTGTAGAAAATTTATTATAAATCTTCTTCTATTCCATCTTGTAAAATTATTCGGATATGTTATTCATCTGTATCCAAAAGAAAAACCATTTTACTTCATACTTTTCCCATTAGAAAATTTTTGCTATCTCAACCATTTTATTAAAATAAAATACACCCTCACGTGTTTTGCATAGACTATCATGCACAGTTATATAAAAGATTTGCAGTATTTTGGGGATGTTATCAAAGTTGAAATCCAACAGTGGAGTAAGCATAACGAAAAGTTTTTTTTTTACAATTTCATAATTCAACTTCTTTTCCTTTTTTTTTTTTGTTGGGGATATCCATTTATTCAGTTTAAGCCAGGGAAAGATACGATGCATAGAGAATACGAAAGTGGATGGTACACCTAAATGATGGTACCCAAAAAGAAGAAAAAACAAGAAAATATTTCACATTTTTCAACTAAAAATCTTCCAACTACTGAATGATAAAATTCAAAAAAAAAACAACTTCTATCGCATTGAATTAAGGTGGATACGGTTGACTCCCAATACTTAATTCAGTAGCATTCCTGTTTTCTTTCTTTTTCTATCTAACGGAATTTGATGCTACTGTATTATTACTGGAAGAGAAATACAAGATTGTGAATTCCGTATCATAGAAAATCATAAGAAATGAGATATAAAAAACTTATTTAAATGAAAAATTGAAATGGAATTCAAGTGCGTTGAGTTTTAATTAAAATCCCATTTGAAAATTTTCTCTTGTTTCTTTTATTTTTTTGCACAAAATTTTATTTGTTGATTACGAGCTAAGCATCTTTATTATTTCATATAAATTTTGTGTTTGCGTTTCACTATATTCTTGCTGTTTTTTTTTTTTTTAGAAAACTATGCCAGTTTAGCTGGTTAAAGTGTCTTGTGAATAATTTAAATGGAAGAATTTTAATTCATAAACTTCATGTTTTAATTCAATTTAGAGATAAAAGAATAAGAAATGTACATAGAGTTTTTTGATAAGGAACTGAAATATAATTTTTAGATTTGATTGAAGTACAGAAAGAGCAAGTCAAAAAGGTTAGTTAGAGTTTAATCAGTGAATGTAATCATACTTGGGGACTGTTGTTGCATTGAATTGCATTAGCTCCAATCGAATTGAAGAGTTTCAGTTACTGAATAACTTCAGCTATAGGATAATCCCATTGGAATTGAATCGCAGAAACTATCAGAAATGATATGGTAGAGATAATCCAAGTAAACTTCATATTCTCTTATTACAGACTCATGTGTACGTTTCGATGTCATATCAAATTGAACCATCAAAATGAAAGAAAATTCGTTGAAATTACATCGCTATGAGGGAATGTTAAATGGAATTTGTACTTTAAAGTTTTCCATTTTGTGTGAAGTAATCAAACTTAGGGAGAATTACCAGCAATATGAAATTCATGTGGGGAGAATATTTTTTTTCATTTAGAATAAATTGCATTTTTCCAGGTGGAATAGAGTTTTCGATTCATTTACTTATTTCAGTTGTTTCTCATTGGAATTACAAAACCACATACACTGTTATTACTTTCGAAGTGGATTATTCGTATTCCGGAGTAGTAATGATTGAATGTTATGTAACTAAGAATTAGATAAATAATTTGGATCTGACATAACTATATTCGCTAGTTATTACACTAGAATTCCTTTTCGTTACAGTTCACTTTAAAAGGAATGTATCATGTACGAGTAATCCAAGTTAATTTTCATATTTTATCTAATTTGTTTGACTTCATATTGCAGTGTTCAATTGAATCTCTTGATATTCTCTGAATTCTACATCAACTCTCAGTTGTCTTATGTAAACTTATGGAGTTATGGACTTGAACAAAATGAACTAACTTTTCATTTGTAAATAATCAGAAATTCAACATGAACATTTTCTTTCTTCTTCCGTTTTCAATATTTAAAAAAAAATTTCTTTTTCTGTTTCCAGTTGATTTAATACATTGAAAATGAAAAAAAAAACGAAACAAGAAAAACGAACGATTTTCCTAAATAGAAAAAAGAAATGTTGTTATTTCATGCATCACGTAAACAATAATATTCTATATTTCACGTTCATTTCATTGTTTCTTATTCTTTTTAGTAGTTCTAATCCAATATTTTCCAACCATTTTTCTTAATAAAAATAAAAATGAAATAGAAAAACTATGTAGGTGTATAAAGACTCAAAACAACAGATGAGACACTATTTTCTATGCACAATATATTATTATTTTATTCAGAAAAGTAACGAATAATATAAGGGGAGCGAATCTACACAATTCGTATGCATTTATTAAAACAAAAAAAATCAACAAACATGGTGAACTCATAATGTAAAGAACATGCAAACATTGATGTATCAACCAATTGATGTTGTGTACAGCATAAATTATCCTCTTGTGGTATGATAATGGTATTCGATGCCAACACAGAAAATGGTATGTTGGTGTCGTTATTAATAAAATTATACAGAAATGGAATAACAACAAGTTGATCTTTTCCTATCAACTATCATTTCAATCTACATGATGTACGAAATTTCAATTCGTTTCCTCTTGGTTCATCTTCTCCTTTATTCATTTTCAATATTTTTGTTCTCTATAGGCCTATCAATTTTCATCTAAAAGAATATCATTGATATCAAATAGTGGGAGACCACCAATGAAAAATAGCAACACTCTATGTATCATTTACACATGAATATCAAATGAAAATAAATCAACTTTTATGTGTTATCAAAATATGATCAGTTTCTATGTTATAAGCAAAACTCGTTACGTGACATATGGAATTCTTATTACAATTTTGTGTTTTCCTTTATTTCATTTAATAAAAATGCAAAGTAGAATAGTTTTCTTCTTGTACAGTGACAGTGAATTTTCATTTAAATGTACAAAGCTACGTGAATAGGCAAACACGGGTAACCCATCATAATCAACACTATTGGTTTCCTATCAAAAACACTCAAAAACATTGAAAAATTTTTCGATCATAAATTCACTTCAAACAGAAATTGATAGGAAGAATTTTCATTTAAACTGATGGAATCCTTGTGGTTTTGGTATCAAATTTCATAGGCAAACGAATATCATTGCGCATAGAGTACATATCATCAAGTAAACGAGTTAAAACTCATTCAATTTTAATATTCTAGTTTGTAATTTTGATAAAATACAAACAATTTCTTGTAGAAAATTACATTTTTCATCGTTTCAATTTCCATTTAATTTTCCTGTTACCCGTTTTTAACATTAAATTGCATGGAAACAAACCGTGTCTCCTCTTATTTCGGTTTATTTTTTGTTATTATTTGTGTTTGTGTATCTTGACTGTAAAAATGAAAACATGGGCTATGATCAAATTGGTGAGCAAAAGTACAATTTTAAAATATTTTCATCAAGGAACATTTTTATCACTTTTAACCAACATGAAGGCAACAGACAACAACTCATGTTCATCAGAGTAAAATATCAGAAATAAAATTCAAACCATTCAGAGAATAAGAAAATGAATACATTCAAGTTAAATATCTTCTTTTTCTCTGTTACCATAGAATACATAATTGAATGGTATTCTGTGGTACCAGAAATCCTTGGTATGACATCGTAGTGAAACTTTATTTAATCAAATTGTTGATGTGAATCCATTTGGTAAGATGTTTCACTCTCTATCTAATTCGGTTCCGAAAATAAAAAACTATCAAATAAAGTCAGTGAAACTTTTTCCTTGATTGCAACGAAATAAAATACTGATGAGCAACTAAAGAAAAAAAAAACACGGAAAAACTAATGCATAAGTGAATAGTTTTCCATTTCTCTAGTTTGAAAATTAAATTAGAAATTCGCAACATATTATTATATGCAAAATATTCTGGTTTTTTCTGCTCTTGTAGATCACAATCAAACACTAAATGCACCGTTGAATTGATTAAATATTGAAGAATTGAGTAAACAACAATCTCTTTTAATACTAATCAAATCAAGAATTTATAATCTTATAAATGGATTGAATGAAACAAATTGACCATTTCCGAATTGACTGATCGAAATGTTTCCATTTTTTGGTGGTTCATATAACAACAATGTATTTGCAAAAGTGTTTTTCTTTAAATAATTTTTGCATTTTGGATTAAATGGATTTCAATAATAAAAGAAGCACTGATTGAACTACCACCCCCTTCATAGAACATGATCCTAATGCTATTACAATGTAGTGGACGTCGATTAATGTCTGCTAAAAGATCTAAGTCTTTGGCTAACGTTATTCTCGTGTACGCCTCCATCCAAATAGCTGCATTGGGAATATCTATCACCATTAATGAACCAGAATAAATAAACAAAATGTTGAATGGTTTTTCTCTTATTTCCATCGTCAAAAGTCAAATGTAAAGATGTAAGAAATTTATAAAACACTTCCTTCTTTAAGAACCATAACAGTATCAATATATTACAGTTACCAGAGAGAAAGAGCACGTTTCTATTTACATTTCATTTTAGTCTATTAACTTACAGGACATAACAATTCATCATTGTTAAAATGATTCAAGTCATTGGTGTTCTGTTTGCAAAAAAACGATATGATGAATAGAAAGTAACACAAAAGGCCAAAATAAAAATCATTTACAGTTAGAGAAGGAGGTTACCTGCCAATGGACATAAAAGCCATACTTTTAAATTCAACCATTACTAAGAGGTTTGGCAAAAAGAAAATTCAACAAGATGAGTTCTTTTAGATTTTGTTAGAAAATCGAACGATTAACTGAAAGATGAATAGAAGTAACTTAAGTGTCTAGCCATTTAACGTTAATTCTCATGTCAGGTTATCAAAATGTGAATTTAAATTTCTCTTATCGCATCATTAATTTCGGCAAAATGCTTTTTTGTTTCTTCTTTACATTTTTTTCTAATTTAATGGTTTTGACTCTTGATGACTCCTACAACTTCGTATGTCATGATGAGAGAAGACACCGAAATTTTAAAAATAATTTCTGTTTTTAAATGAAAGATAGAGCCATTATCAGTGCTAAGTTAAATGTATTTTATGTTAAATTAAGTAAAGACTAAAAAAAACCATTGCTAATAATGTTCTGTCCAATTTCGAATTCTAAATATCATTGGTTCATGTTATGCAAATCAGTACAAGTTTTTGTAGAACATTTTTTTTTTCTTTACATACTGAATAAGGCAACAATGATAATTGGATGATTTCGTTTATCTTAAATTGGATACATAATCAAAGATATTTTATGGAATTAACACAATGTTTTTAGCTACAGTGTTTCGAATACAAAACTCTAACTAACAATGATTTATTTAATCGATATTTACTATCCGGTAACCATTTAATAATTATTTACAATTGGAACAAAGACGACAATAAACCTTGAAAACATTGTAATAAAATGATAAACTTAATGTATTCGACTTATTGAAAAATTTGTAATGAAAATATTGAATTTATTATCCAATTTAAATTAAACATGACAACACATTTTAAAGAATCGAAGTGAGGAATAACAACAATGTATGAAGAATATTGATGAAAATATTGAATATTTTTAATTCTACAAAATGGTTATACATGAATTTCACCAATAATCTCAATTACTAATAACTTATTTCAATACGTTTAAGTAACTGATAATTTTAATCTTAAAATAATTTCATTATTAATGATTGTAGTTCAAGTAATCAGTCGATACTCAAAACCTTTCTATTTTTATTAACCATCAACGTATTACTAAAGTACTTCAATCATTTGACCCAAATTAATGTATGCAAAAAACGAAACGATAAATTTTGTATTTGAATAAAAACGAAGATTAACATCTTTTCTCAGCTGATTACAGGTAAATGTAATAAATAACGGATTAAAATTATTAAAACTTCAATTAAAAAATAAGAACTCCTATGCTTCATATAATCGTTACATATAAATGGTAATTAAAACATAATTCTGTAGGCAATCAAGTTATAATAAATCGCATAAAAAGCAATGATATAAAGGTCTCCCCACTGAGAGCCATATGTTTAAACATTCACCATTGCATATACAGATTATTTTTTTTTTGGGAAAGTAAGTACCATTTTAACCAAACATGAATATGTTTATGACAAAACCATTTAACAGTCACTGAAACATCAGAATGAATGGTTTAATGAAGGTATACTCGCATAAATCAAGATTTTATTTCAATGAGATTTTCTCTCTTCTGGATGCGTTGACAAAGTAAAAACACGCCAAAATAACATTTCATTTAATTAGACAATATAACATTCCTTAAAAACATTCTCTAATTGAAGTTCAAGATACAAGAAAGACGGATTCTTGTTTAATTAAGTTGCACAGCATTCTATCTGGCATTTAGCCAATAAATGATTGGAAATCACTGTAAGTTTCGTTTCTTAATTTACAAATAAATAAACAATGGTAACCAATTATAAACATTCGGTGTAACCTGTAATTTAAGGGTGAATTATCCTTGTTTATTCCTTAAATTCAATTACACAATAACGAAATTCACAGCAAGTGATGTAATCAATGTCAGTACGAGACCAATCTCATTTCGTTACATAAATTCAATATGATGACACAACATCAAATTATAAGAGAAAATCAAACAACGATCAGTTATGGGACGATTCCTGTGTCTTGTATAGTAAATGTCTTCTAAGTGATGAAGAATACCGAGGCCCCATAATTCATTGTATCATAATGAAACGTAAATGATTATTAAAGATTCAGATCAGATTAAATATCATATAACAGTGTAAAAGAAAAGAAATAAGAACAAAAAACCGGTGAGCCATCGTAATGTACACCATTTAACCATCATCTTAAGCTATAAACGTGTGGGTAAATGTTACATTAAATGATGTGTATAATAAATTCATTCACTTATGGTTTCAGTTATTAAATGGGTATTTGGCATTTTTACCCATCCGCTTTTTATTACCAGAAGGTGTAAGACATAAAAATTGTGCCTTCCAAACGATGTAACCCCCCCATTGACTAAACAGTCTACGATTCATATTAATTCTTTTCTGTTTTTTTGGTTTTTATTTGTTGCTTCTTTGTATCATTTGTGGTTACCATATCGTCTTAGATAAAATGATTTGCATTTAATACTTGAAGAATTATATTTTATTTGAATGGAATTGGACCTCTTAATTGTATGCATTTTCACTTGGTAAATGTGTGTACACACATGACACTTGGTACGGATCTAATTCTATTGTTGAATTATCATCAACACCCTCGTTTAGAATTTAATTAAAAGATTCATTTCAATGGAGATTTTAATAACTCCATCATTCATCACATATGGAGATTATTATTAATAACTGATGAATAGTTAAGTGAAAAATTTACCAAATGAAATTTTTTAACTACTGTCAGAAGTATTCAATTTTAAAGTGTTTCTAATTGACAGTGGGATAATCCACTATAATTAACATAAAATCATGAAGTAAGGAGTGATGCTTGGAAGTTAAACATTTTTTTATTAGATCAACTTTTTTGTTGATCTTTTAATCATGTCACGGGTAAAGATTAAACTGTGTTACTTGTAATACTCCATTCTTTACAACTTTATGATCACAAAATCGATTGAATGACAGTGGATTTTCCAAATATAAGAACAAGAAATGATTATAGAGACACCCAAAATGACAATGAAACATTAGAAAATCCAAATATGGATGAAAATCATTTATGGTTAGAACGTTTTCTTGTTTCGTTTCTATTTTGTAAATAAAAAATGAAGAAACATTCATACCAAATGTGATTTTATAGCAACAATCAATTCACTTGTTTAAATAATAACTTTATTAAGATGTTCTCCTATTCAACTGTTCATAAAACAACGAAAATAATGGCGACATTTTCAGTTAGAATCAGTGTATAATTCAATGTTTCTTATGTTATAAACATTTTCAAACCATTAAGATTGTTCATAACATAAATTTTGTCCATTGAAACAATTGTACTGCAATGTGGTCAATTGTTTATAACTGAAGTGATTTAATCATTTCTTCTAAAGTTTTTATTCATTTACTCTCTTATGGGTTCAATCAAATTTGGTGATTTTAAATTAAAAATCTTAATGAATATTACTGTTATTCCGTAGTGTTTTATGGTAAATCATTTCTTTTGAATTGTTCAATTTTATTTTACTTTAACAAAAAGTATATTCAAGACAGAATGATTCAATTTCAATAGAAGGGGTGACAAAACTAATGCAATTCAAATGAAATTTCTTAAAGTTGGATAACGGTAAGTTCCATTTTTTTTTATATGAAAATGATTGTATGACACCCATAACTTTTTCTTACAATTCTCTTCACTAGAATAAAAAAAAAATCACCGATTGTCACTGATTTATTGAGTCAAATAGAACATTTAGAAAAAATATACACCAAAGGAGGTGCTGCATTCACCAGAAAATGAATATGCAATTCAAAGTCAAAAGAAACAGTTTGGATTAACAAAAAAACAAATCGTCAAATAACAAAAAGAATCAGAAAATCTTATAAAAAATTGGGGTTGAATACAATTCATAGAATCGTCTGGTATTTGTCATGAGTTAAGAATATTTCTTAACCCTTTTCAATTATTTTTTTCTAATAGGATTTTCTTTGATTACATATGATACGTGCACTACTTGGCATATGGCTATGTATCCCTGATACAAACCATTGCAATGGCGTTTACCTATAAAGAAACAAAAAATAAAATGAAAGGGTTCAAATTTTTTGTGTAATCACAGGAAAAACGTACCATGTAATGAGCCAACAACACAATCGTTACGCTATTTGACGCTATAAGAATTAACGAAATAGATTCAATGTCATCGACATTAGAAAGATAACAACACAAAACGTCAAATTAAAGGAATTTTCTTCTTCAATGATCGCGTAGAGTTTAATTTTTCCATTGAAACTGATCTTGTTGTGGACCAAAATCACTCTTTGACACGATACCTTTTTATGATACGGATCGTTTGATGTCTCACATATAATTTCAATGGAGAATTTTTTTTTACTTACTTGTTTCATTATTTGTTCGTTATGCTTCTGTTCATATTTAGACAACATTAGACAAAAAAAAAAATGAAAACAG
Source organism: Coboldia fuscipes (assembly GCA_001014335.1). Classification (NCBI taxonomy): domain Eukaryota; kingdom Metazoa; phylum Arthropoda; class Insecta; order Diptera; family Scatopsidae; genus Coboldia; species Coboldia fuscipes. The sequence goes on along the minus strand of JXOR01001001.1, from coordinate 524 downwards.
TGATGGAACGTAAGAGATTCACAATTCTTTTAACGCTTCTTGTCCCATTGACTAGCATTTTTTTTATTGGCATATTGTGTACCACTTTGAAAATGTTATTCCATCAATGTTTGTTGCGATTTCTTATTCAATGAATGTTTTTATTATCCACCAACTGTATTCCCTGGTGTTTTTATTATTACAATTTCAAATGGGTCTTGTATTAAGAACTGTATGGATATTACATACTCGTAGACTTTGAATCTCCCCAATGTTTCTTTTGCTATTTTTTTCTTTTTTTTGTTTCTACTCACATGTTTTATTTTAATACATAGATATACATATTTTTTGCAATACCATAATATCATAAGTATGTTTCTTTTGTGCCAATTGTTTCATGTAACACGAATGAATAAAAACATTATTATCGAGAGTAGAATTGAACACAGCAAAATTTATTTTCTTTGCAAAAAAAAATAAAATCAAAACAGAGAAATTGGCACAACAAATACATTATGATTTTTTTTTTTTTTTTTTTTTTTTTT
>JXOR01000990.1:0-43775 GCA_001014335.1 Coboldia fuscipes | reverse complement strand
AGCAAAAAAAAAAAAAATAAAATAAAAAAAAAAACTACTAACAACTAAATGGGCGGTAAAATGCAATTATGGTATTATAAATATTTTTGCGCAAGGTGTATTTCAATTTGAAATAAATAGAAATAAATTCATTGTATAGATTTTTAAAATGCCATACCATCATGTTACCTGTTGAACTGAACGGTAAAATAGTTAAAAATAAAAATTACATTATTTGGAAAATCTCTTGAGTAAAAAGTGCATTAAATGATGGGGATTGGATTTGCGTTTTCTAAGATTTTGAATTTTGGTGTGATGATGATGATTTGATTGTTATGTCTATTCCTTATTAGAATTTTTAATGTTTTTGGAGGATCTAATGCCATTATAAATCATATTTCTTTGTTAATTCTTAGTTAATTAATCAATTGATTAAAGAGACGATGAATATGCACGTTTTGCGTGCTTCGAACAATTATTGTGTAGTCATCTGCATTGAACTATTGAATGCTGACAGTGTTTTATTACGTTTAATTGTTTAACATTTATTACATTTTACATTCCAACTTGGTTAATTGAAGTAATTATTGATTTTGTTTTTTTTTTTGTTTGACTGTAGAATAAAACTATTAAATATTAGAAATTAATTGAATATGGTGGTTAGGTTATTGGTTAGGTTTTATTATTTCTATGGTAGCTGTGATCTTATGATGCAATTGATTAGAGAGACACCACCTTCAAAATCAATTTTATATGAATAGAATGTATAAAATGATGGAATTGAATTTGTGTGGTGCCCTTTTTTAACACTAAACAGTTAAGTGTTTGTTTGAGTTTTAATGAATTTGATAAATGGATGAATTTATTTGAAGGTATTCTCTGTTACGTAATTTACTGGGAATAGTATAATGAAAAGCTTTAACCATGTACAGCTTATTTATGTTGGGCCAATGAAGAGTGTGCCATAGAAAAAATAAATTCGTTGTAGATTTAAATTTTTATGTTTTCCATAAGAAATATCAATTTAACTAAATTAAATTCCATATGCGTAAAGTGTAGGTAAATTATAAAATAAAAATTTTAGTTTTTTGTTGGTAACTTGTGGTGGTACGTTTGACTACAAATTAAATAATGTTTCAGTCATGGTCATTTGAAACGAGTAAGAGAGACCTTCTTTTTCGCCTTTTTCCATTCAGCGCACGCATTATTTGGGCAATATTACATACCGAGAGACTGTTTTCATATTGCCGTTAAAAGTTTTGTCGTAGAAAAATTTAAAAGTTGATCTTGTACTTTTATTAAAATAATTTTTGTTTTCATTTAACATCGTAAATGGAAAATATTTCTTAAATAAAATTATGAATTTCTTAATTTTTATTTCATTGAGCATCACTCTCTCACTCTGTGCTGGTCTAACTTTGATACGTTTAATCTGTTAGCTCATATACGAAAATTAAAAACTGATGTCTATGTTGATTGTATAAAAAAGTCGTAATGTAATAATGAATGATTTCATTGAATATTGTTATCGCTGTCTAAGGTCATCAATTTCACAATTTTCCCGAATAAATTTAAATAAAAAAAAAATTACTACAATGATACTACTAAAACATTTCATTTGAAGCAAATAAACTTGATTGATTATGAAATCGTACAGAGAAGTTATGAGTTTAAAAAAAGCTTATTGATAATCGGTTACCATCAAATATGGTTTAATATTTTTATTACATTATGGTTTTTTTTTATTATTATTATGTTGCGTTAATGAGATGAAAATATATAAAAATGCGTCAGTTAATGTTGACCTAATAACTAACTGTGTAAATTATCAGTCCTTCATAGAGTTGTAGGCCTGTTGGTAGGTCAAAGAAAAACCACCAAATTATTTAATATAAAATAACAAGAAAAAAAAATAAAAGAATTGATGGCCCAGTTATGTTACACGTTTCCCCATATTACATACAATGAATTTTATTTTAAATATTTTAAAATTGATAGTGAATTTATTCATGTCTCTATCTCTTACCGAGTGACATTATAACTAGAGTGCAACAATTGAATTGTTAATAAGAAATAAACAATAAAAATTATTGTGAGTTATTACATTGAATTCATTCAACAGGTAATCATTAAGAAATTATTGTTTTGAATTAAAAAGAGACATGTGGAAAACCATTTCTGATACTAATTCATTTATTGTATTACCAATTCTTCAATGTATAATTTTGTTATACAAATGTTTAACTGTAGAGTTACGTAAAACTTATGATAAGTTGGACACGACTAAATGGAAAAATAAAAAAAAAAAAAAAAAAAGAGTTTTACGTAAATTTCACAACTACCGGCGGGGTAAAGTAGAATTTTAAAATTTATTCGAATAGATAGAGAGTAACATAACAACGAAACTAATGTAACATAATCAAGGTCGCTCACGCACATTGACTATTAAACTACTGCCTTATGTTTTTTTTTTCAGTTTTTTTTTCTATGTTAAACTACTGGAATGAAAATAATAATATTATGTTGGAAGCTACAAAAAAAAACTTGTGAAGTTTTTTAAATAAAAAAAAAAAACAAAATTGAATTGGAAGGAAAATAATGTTGACGACAACGACCATACATAATAAAAAGACTGGTGCGTCGAACATGACTTATAATCTAACGCAATCAGTCAAATGTGGGGTAATATGTTGAATTGTTGATTCAACCTGGTTTTTTTTTAGCTTCCACTTTGTATGCTTTTATTTCTTTACCATTTAACGTAATTCAAATTGTTACAGGGATACCATTTTCGTTAACATATAATCAGTGAGGGTTATGTATTACAATGCAATTTTCACTTTTTAAATTCTACAATTTAATTGTTTTGGAGCGAAAACAATTATCTCATTGTCAATTGATTTAATTTGTAAAAAACATAACCGATAATTATGAAATTAAGTATTATGGATGATTGATAAGTTTTCCAATTGGTTGATGATCTTGAAGAAAAGTTGAAATAAATGATTATGATAGATGATAAAGATTTGAATTACAAAATGAAATAAATTACGATTGATTGTTAAAAATCACGTGAATTACAGGTGTAACTGATGATTCAACGTAGTTGTAATAGAAAAACAACGAAAATAATTATCAAGTTATAACTTTTTTTTTGTTGTCGATAATAAACAGTGAAGTTTATTTACTATCAAGTTATAATATCCATCGTACATTACCTTTTACTAAATAAAATAGTATAAGATAAGATAGTATAGTGTGACCAATGTAATATTACTTTCCAGGGTTACAAATACGGGAAACTAAAGTTTGAAATAAATATGAAATCATATCAGCAAATTAAAAATCATAATCTCATTAGTTGACGAAATGAAGTTATATATGTTTTGGTAAAATGTCGTGAGATTCAAGTTAATAAATTGGAATGTAATACAAATATTGAGATAAGTATCATATGTTTATGATTATCGGAGTATATTGAATGATGTTTGCGTTATATTCGATTGTTCCGAAATCAATAAAGTATGAAAAGTGAAAAAATAATATAAAACTTATTAAGAAAATTATATTTGAAGAAGAGCACTTCATATCGATTTATTAGGAAATAGTTAGGTATTTTTCAATTTTCAAATAATAAAAATAAGAAAAAAAGATGGTTGAACGAATATTTGAAGTATCCAATGCCAATACCAAATGAATTATAACGCGTTTAAAGGTATTTGAGAGTTGTCCTTAAGATGCCATCTTAAGATGATTGAATACGCACTATTTGGAATGTTTCCAGTTTATGTGTGTATGTGAATGTTTTTCTATGATTGGTGCAACGAGAAGAAGATTGACTTTTATTGTTGTTGTATAATTTTTGACTGAGAGATTGTGATGTTGTGAAACACCCTTCAGTTTTTTTTTTTATAGTTCGGTACCTAAAAAGATAACACCACACATATAGAGAAGATAACCTTCTATGGTGAGAGATGTCATTGTCGGTTATGATCATTTGAACGCCCTCTAACAAAAAATGTGAAATGAAACTATCCCTTGGATTTAAAACGGCTGGGGTATTTAAGTTTAAAGTTTTTGAAATGGGTTTGGCCATCAACTGATCGTGTACACGGTTGAAAATTAAAATGGAATGGAATAGAGAAGAAATTTATTTCCAAAAAAACTAGAGATCATTGATCACTGAAGATAGGAGAATTCGTTTAAGGACATTAGTTTGAAGGTAGAAAAATGGTAACATTCACTCTCTCACGTTCATTATGGTGACCAGAATTACAATCACCACATTTTACTTTTACTTGTGCAACTATACAATGATTGCCATAATTTTTTTTTATGTGAATGATCTGGTTTGTCTCTATTTTAAGTAAAAAAAAAAGCATACATTAATTGAATGGCCAAACTGTAGAGATGGTTAACCGTTTGAATATGAATCATTTCATAATTTAAATCACGTTGATGGAATCACTTTGAAATTTTATATTTAAATTTCATTTAACTGTTGTGCTAGTATGTGATGGTTTTATATTTTCAACGTTTTTTTTTTTTTTTAAATGAAATTTCAAGGTGATAGAAATGAGCTAATTTTGTATTACCGCATTTTGATTGCACAATAAATTAAATCGAATGGAGTAATCAATTATAGTTTTCATTTTTATTTTGTTATTGTGAATGTTTTTTTTTTATGAAAATTGGAAAAAGAGAAATAATTTATCGTATGATTGTTGACTTTATATATCAAAAAGAGAAATAAAAGGGGGATAGGCTGTTGATATGTGTACGTGGAAAAATCGTTAAGCCTATTTAGGTATTTACTAGCTTAGCTATGAAATTAATACAAGCAATTAACAATTGGTTTTGTGGTGTCTAAATATCTAAAGGTGTGAGATTAGATTAGATAGAAACTATCGGAAATAAAATGAAAATTATGTGAATAAAGGGCATAAAGAGTGATCATAAATGGAGAAACATTAACTAAGTACTGGAGAATTTTTAAAGTCAGAGCACGTCAGGGTTATTTGAAATGATTATGAAATAAACCCTAATGAGATTTTTTTTGTTTTCTTATATCTAAAATGAAATCAAATACAAAGAAAATAAAAATTGAATTTATTTGTTGTTATTTTTTTTTTGCTTATTATCTGAAGGTAGAATGTGTATGATTCAGGTGAGAGATTCTAATCAAAACAACAACAGAATAAAAAAGGTGAAAAAAACAATCAAGAGATGTTTTTAATTATTTCCATTTCCGTTATAATTGAATTGAGTTGTATGATTAGTTTCATAATCTGAATGTCACCTGGGTGATTTAAAATCTCTTTAGTTGAATGTCACACCACTTATATCACGAATAATAAAAGCTTTTAGCGCTTCGAATTGTCATTATTTTCTATCATGAATTTGAGATCATTTCTTAACAATGAGAAAATTTTATTATAATTCTTAATGAATTTCCATGTAGAACAATATCTATTAAGTAGAATATGCAAAACAAAAGTATTTAAAATTGTATGTAACAGAATACTACAAAATGATTGTAATTTTTTCCCATTAAATTTATAATTTTATATTGTAATGATCATAAGATCATACATTTATATATTTTAAATGTTTTTAATTTCGTTGTGAAGGCCATCAAGTGGTAATAATATCGTTTCGTTTCACTTAATGTTATATTGCAAGACACTTCTCTAATTCATATATTATTAAACAAGTGGGTAAAATACAAGTAAAGTTGAAATAGTTTTTGTTTCATTTATTTCTATAATATACCTGTAGTATCAACGACTTTGGTTATGATATGAGCAATAATATTAACAATTTTATGTCTTTTATTATTACTATTATATTCATTTGTGTGTTTTGTTTTAACTGTTGCTACTACTTTATTGTATGAGAGTTCTTGTGTGGAGATTTTATTAATTTTTTTTGTTTTTGTGCAACTTTTGACTTTTCATTTAAAAGAACATTTAATGACAAATTCACAGTAGAGATCTTGAGATTGTTTTCGTCTTGAGATTCTGTGGTACAAATGAAATGTGCTGGTGTTTAGATACCATTTGATGGTGGTTAAGGCTAAATGCTTAGACATTTGTTGTGGTTTAATCGATTTCATAATCCTTCTGAATATTGTATTGATGTGTGAGTATGATGGTGGTTTTCAAGTTATTTCCAATATTTTTTTTTTTTAAATTTTAACTGCCATCGACAAAACAATTACTCTGAATAAAGTACACATGTGTGGTGTGTGTCTATTAAATAAATATTATAAAATGAAATTGGCAATTCACTTTATGATTATTGATCACTTATTAAATTAGGTCTTACAATGTTGCATCGATTAGAAACGGTAATTTTATATATTTTTTATTTAAAATTTGTAAGAAGGTGCACATGCAATTTATGAATTAGTAGTTGATTTCATTTAGATTTATATGAATTGTTGAGAGATTAAACTTTAAAGTATTACACGTTGAGAGTGGATTATTTTGTATTTGGTTTTTTAGCAAATAAATCTCGATGCAATTAAAGTATTCAGAGTTGGTTGCAAATCATTTTTTTTTAGTGATTTGCTGGTTGATGGACACTATATTCATGTAGTGTTAAATGGTAATTTAATTGATGTTGTGTGGCCGTACGACTTAGAGCCAATTTGTTGCATTCTGTTTTATTATTTAAAATACCTTTGCGTCAAACAAACCTCCACTTATGGTATACTTTATTAACTTGTTACAATAGTCATCACGATTCATTTATGGTAGCAAAAATCTTTCTTTTTTTTTTGCTTGTGACTCCTTCCGAAATCATAAAAGTTTTAAAAATAACTAAGAAGCAGTTTGCATTTGAATGAATATTTAAATTTATTGACATTTTTATTTTGGTTTTGTTACGATGTGTTAATGAATTTATCTAATCAGCTGGCGTAACGAAAAAGATTTTTGAAAATATTTAGAAAAGATCAACGATGAAACAAAAAACCAATTAAATGGCGCGAATACGTAAAAGTTTAAATGAAAAAAAAAAGATGAAATTGAAAATAAAACTTGATCGGAAGACAACGAGAACAGAAATATAAAAGTTGTCAACGAAAAAAGTTTAGTCATAAACAGTTCTTTAAGTTTCTTTTTTTGTTCTGTTTTTCCTTGGCCAAATCTGTTTAGAATTTAATGCGTTTTTATATGGGGGTGACTTAGAGGACACAGAAATTAAGAGTTAAATTTTGATGTCAAAATTTTTTCTTTATTTGTTCTCATTCCTTGTGTTGTATGTCGCTGGTAAAAATTTAAAATGTCTGGCGTTTATTTTGTTTTAAATGGCATTATGATAAACGTTTCTTTTTGTTTATTGTTTGGATATTAAAATTAAATGATCGTTAAGGTGGTTCTTAGGTGTATGTAGAGAGTTGAATAAATAGCACATTAACGTATGAAATAGATTTTCCACGGAAACCTTTAATATCATTTAAGTTCTAAAAAAGAATTGTTGTAATTATATCACATGCAATGCCATAATGATTATGTTATAGAAACTAACAAAAAAAAAAGAATGGATTAAATCATCGCTAAATTAAACGGGTAGAGGGAGAGTAAATCTAATATGATGGCGTGTATAATGTTGAGAAGACTAACCGAAAAAAATGAAAAATGATTGATATGAACAACTAGGAAGTTATGTCTCGCCTGTTGGTCTGTGGGTCATACATAAACTACAACACACTCCTAATATCTTTTGGCTCAAGACAAAACCATAATCCGAAATAATAATTATGCGATTTAACAATAAAAATAAAAATCTAAGAGAGGTAAAGAATAGCTATCCTCTATCTGTCTATCATTTTCTTACAATTTTATATACAAAGAAACAAATTGAAGGGGAACCAAGTGGAGCTTACTAAACAATCAGTTAATCCATAGGTAATAATCATCACATTGTTGGATTAGAAAATAGAAGTGTGTAATTGCGTTTAACGTTTTAAATAATGAATAACAAAAATAAAATGAAATAAAACAAAACAAAAAAAAACTTCAACATTGAAAATATCTACCCGTGAAGAGAATTCAAATACAATTCAGTATACATTGAGTATGTTGTATGTTTATTTCAAAGTAAAATACAGAAATATTCAAGGTGAAATTATTTTGGAATGCTAAAAAATTAAAATTTATGAGTTTCATTGTGTCCATAGGAAGAAATAAAAAAAAGAGTATTTTTTTTTTGTTGGTCTATGATAGTAAAGTACATGATCATAAACGTTGACTTTGTATTTACCTACCAAATAATTGGTGGAATAAAAAAGTTTCAAAGTTTTCGGTGATACTTAAAACTTTTTTCTTTGCTGAAACAGTTTGGTGGTGTGCTCCTGAAAAAGTGCCGAGTAACATGTTACGTGTATCCAATGAAAGACAATCAAATTTGAAAATAGACAAAGAAGTTTAGTAATTGAAAGAAAATTATGTCTGGGTATGAATTTGGTTAAAGTTAGTCCACCACGTATATGGGATTTTGAGTGGCAACAGCCAATTTATTTAAAAAGTCTATTATTTTGAACGAAGTAATACGATAGAAAACAATTGGCCATACTGATGGTCTCTTTTGGGATGGTTTTTATTATAAGCGTCAATTTCGGAGCTTTATGTGGGCCTTTTAAATCGGTTTTTTAGTATCATTAATAATGTATTGTAATATATGCTTACGTTTGAACAGCCATATGAATCGTTAACAGAAAGTGAACTTAAATGAAATTTGGCCTTCTCACACCCGTTTGAAAATATCATTTGAATGTTATTTTCCTCAAAAAAAAAAAACTTTAATTCAATGTGGCGTTATGTTGAGTCTTTTTTTTGCGTTTGAGAAACATAAATTGGTGAGATTAAAGCATAAATTGTATTTCATGTTAACATGAAGCCAGGTTTTTAGCTACAAGGAAGTGATAATAAAAATTCAAAGTTTTGAAGGGCTTTTTTTGGGAGGAAAATTGAAAAAAAAAAGTTGAATGTTAATTGACAATGCTGTCGCGATGGTTGACGAGCGGTTTATATTAATTGCACAGCGACAGGTAGTTTATGTCAAGTAACAATTTTTTTATTATAAATTTATTTAAATTCACTGAATTATTTTATTTTTAATAAAGTAACAATTGGAATTATTTAACAGCATTGGTGTATCGTGTGTGAATTTACACAAAGACAATAATTTATTTCACGTACATGATCACAATGATTTTGTGGTGCGGTGTTTAATTGTGTTTAAATAGATGTATTAAACGCGTTTAGAATGCATTACACCTTAATGGTCTGGTGGCGCAAATAAAAATTTAATAATGTTTGATGTTGTTATTTTGTTGTTTTTTTTTTTTCTATTGAGAGAGTGAGGCTTATTTTGTTTTGTATTATTTTTTTTCTTAATTTTATTATTTAAAATTATAAGGAAAACTAATAGAATAAAAATGTTGTGTTGTTTCATACAGTTGAAATTCAAACTGTTCCGTACGATAAATGAATTTAATGTTATGAACGAGTGTCCTTCAAATGTTGTACGGATTATTTGAAAGCTCCACTGTAAAGGTGTAGTAAAACAACTTCACCTATTGATTTTTTATTTAAAAAAAAAAATAATGAACAAGTAAACAATTTATCATGGAATAATGTTATTTCTCACTCTATCACTCGTTTTTATGGAGATGTGTTATGAAGAGTTTAGAGAATATCAATTGAATTATGTATATGAAACTAAGCATCATCAATTTCCATTCTATTTCTATTCGTTGTGTATTATACGGGGGCATAAATATTGTGAATAAATTTATTAATCAAAATGGCAATAAACGGTAATTGTAGCATCCGTTTGCATCCATAAATGGATTCTACATAAATTAAAAATTAAAAGCTTATGCAGATGAAACTTTCATTTCGATTTGTGGATCGTCTTTTATTGTTTTGGTGGGAAATTCTATGTAGAATTGATATGATTTAATGTGTTTTTGCCATTGAATTGTGATTATAATTTAAATGAAACAATAGAATTAAAAATTAATTTAATTTAATTGTAAAAATATGAAATAAAAGAATGGCAAAGAGAATAGAAGATTTTAAACAAAAAAGATTATAGTTTTGGTTTTTGTTCTTAAAAATCGTAAAAACTCCCCACCCTCTCTTGATGTAAGGTAAAGCTACTAAGAATTAATAAGCATAAAGAAAAATTCTCGACGTTATATTCAGTTTGACCTTCATGCACAAAAGTTTCACACTTCACTTAATTTTCAGTACGTTTTTCGTTATGGGGTTTTGGTTTGCATACTTTTATTTAATTTTTGTTTTATATTTTTAATGTATAGAAATACACAATGAAAGCTTTTGATTCATAAAATGAAATATAAAAATAATGAAAAAGATTGTTTCAAAATTTGCATACTGTCTGTTGTATATGGCAAAGTGGAATGAGAGTGAAAGAGAAAAATTGAATGGTTCAACTTTAATAAAACAGATTTTTTATTATTTTAGTAATTCTATTTATGTATGTAAGTGAATCTAGATTTTATTGAGACAGACTAAAGTAATAGAAATAACGAAAACTTTATCATTTGGGAAGTAAACGGAAGAAAAAATTAATAGAAGATAAATTACACGCACATTAGCTAACATGGAATATAAGTCATAGGATCTATTAAAATAGTGGGAGAGTGAGAGAGATTACTCAAAATTCAATAAGCAGAATTTAATATGTGATCATTTTCTATGTGAATTCATGTATTATTGTATAGTTTAAGTTGGTTTCTATGCTGCTTTCAAGTGAAATTAGATCATATTTGATGAGGCCATTCTATACTGAGCAATAATACACTATTGAATTTTAAATTACATTAAATGTATATGAATCCATTAACTGGCATAAAAGTGAAATAATATGCTGAATGAAATGGAAATTGGACAAATATTAAATAACTGAGAAGTTGACATATTAATGTTCACTTGTGTATGATTATCTTTGTAGTAGGTAAATGTGGAGACTTCATTGAATCCACATTTGGAGAAGGTTTTAGAATAAGCATTAAAAAGACATTTAAAATATTCAAATTAACACATTTCTCATTCGATAGAAAACTTATGGAATTGTGTGGGGGGACATTTAAATTATGTCGCTTTTTTTTTTAAATTTGCAAGTTTGACTCAAAGAAGGTGAGAGAATTTAGTTGACTAGAACGCTGATGTTATAGGAGGTATCGATGTTCTAGAATTACAAGACGTTGTTAATCCTAAAAGTGGACAATATTATTGGATGACACTGAGTGAGAGAGAGAGACGCTCATTTGTAGAGGTAAAAATAAATAACAATTGATTATTTGTTATGGACACTATGTGTCACGTAGTTTTTTGTTACAATGTTAACAAATAAAAAAAAAACAAAATTATATGTTAATTATATGCGCAATAAGAAATTTTGTTTCATTTGATTCGTTTGAAATGTAAAATAAGAAGCATTATTTTCACGTTGCTGTACACAATACAATAACAATGTGACGAGATATAGACATCAAATAAAGAGTAACATAAAATGTTTGTAACTGAAAACAAAAAAAACAACAAATGAATATAGAAAATGATACATAATTCACGAAATGTTACGCTAATGATTTGTCTCTATTTTGTAAATAAATTAATATGGTTCCCTTACGGTAAATCAAAAAATCCATAAATGCAATGCGACATAATTTAAATTGTAACTAAAATGTTTTATTTATTTTCTTTCTCTATTTTAATTAAATATTCATGTGGAAGCTCACAATATAAAAATAAATATTATATAATTCATATCATTGTTTTTGTATGTTGGACGAGACATTCCAAAACGGTAACATTCAATTGTGTTGTCTAATCAGTGTAACTGAAATTATTTTGGAAGTACTTTGTACTGGGGAATGGTTAGTGTAATGAAACAGAAGATTTGTCTGAAGAGAGTTTTTCAGTTCTGTTGAAACACCTTCGTATTTTTAAGATCTTGATGATCCATAGAAGACATGTGGCGTATCAATGGATTTTTAAGAATTACGAAATTTTATTCCTATTCATTGGATGGGGAATGATCAATCATATAATTTGATTTTAGTGAGAAGAATTTCTTGTAACCATTTGTCACTTAAATGCCAATAGTCAGACGAAATGTTGTGCTTGTATTGTTTACCTGTTGGTGGTGCTTTTTTTTTTTTGAGGAAATTAAATTAAATATTGGTGCTTTTTTATTTCTCTTATGTCTCTTACTTTTTTCGATTTTTATGTATCTCTGTGTTCTTTTACACACCTCAATTGGTGTGTTTCTGTGTTACCATCCCGTATGGGGGTTCAGCAGAGCAAATAACGTGAAATAAAAATTAAAATGCTTTGCATGAATTGATGGCCTTGAAAAAATCCGCGACTAAAGAGAGAGTTTTTCCATCAAAAACCGATATGTACATAATAATAATTTTGTTTTAGTCCATTCTCTCTGCGGTTACTCTCATATAAGAGCTTTTTTTCATTTTGTCATGCACACGCGAATTTTTATTACCTGAAATGCGGGACGGTTTAATTATGTAGAATAAACAATCAAACGTATGAACTTTATTTCTTGGATATTAGCGGGTGTTTGATGAGTAAGAGCGGGATAGAATTGAATTGAATCTTGAACAGAAGAGAATATAAGATGAAAGGCAAAAAAACATTCCATTAATATTTGGCAATTTGGTATATAAAAAAAAAATAACAACAGACAGTTCGAGTTGGGGTTATGATCTTTTCGTATTTTTCCTGTCTGATGGTACTGGCTGAACACAAAACTGAAATGAGAAAATACAAAAAAAAAGGAGTTGAACATGCTAAAAGAAATATTCGATAAAAGAATTAACAAATGGTGAGTTTTGAGTTAAAAAGTTCTTCACGATTTTAAGTATTTATAGAACATATTGACTGGGTGATCCACATAACAAAAAACTAAAAAGAATTTGCGTTATACATTCCACGATTAAGTTTGGTTGAACCACATACAAAGAGATTCCAAAAGATCTAATGATCTTCAATGTCATAATGGCAGATTTACCCAGATATTTTAACCACAAAGAAACAGCAAGAACACTTCTTTATGACTGCCAGAATTATGAATAATCCGTCTAAGACGAATTGTACTTAGAACTGGAAGTGGATTTGAGTGGTTTCATTTAAAATTGTGGAATGAAATTTGCAAATTTTATTGAATTTGATATTATGGTGAGAAGTATCGAAATTTGATCATAATTCTTGGCGATCAATTTTCAAGCGGGAAATTTAGAAAAAAGACGAAAAAATAAATAATAAAGTGATTGCAGTGCATCAGATACAAATTTTCAACTTGTGCAGGTCATGTTTTGCAACATAAGCAACCAGTTGTTGGTAGCATATGAACATACATATACGTTAACGATTACGGTGATAATACCGTATGGATCAAAAACAGTGAAATTTAATGTGGGCATAACCATTGGCATAATAATAATGCACTTCATTACATAAAACGAACGAAAAGAACTACGAAATACAGTGAATGAAATTCAACAAATTTAATGAAATCACGTTTATGATGTAATCCATAGGTATTTTCTTATATGCATTTTGGATATTCATAAAACTAATGTAATTTGTTTTATTTTCATTAAGAGTATTGTGTATATTAAAATAAAACACCTACGTTTAATGAAAGGGAAAAAAAACGAATGTATAAAATCAAAATTGGTTTTATTTGAAATTTAAACAGAATTTTTATATGAAAAATTTTCTCTTGAACGTATTTTGAGAGAGTTTGTAACATTTAATCAGTGTTGTAATACTGTTTCCTGAGTACATTGAGTTTAGCATAAATACCAATGAAATGAACTGAAATGAATAAAAAATCATTGATGTTATTTGATGAATTCATGGGTGTTCAATGAGAAACGAAATTAGTTAATGTGAATAGATAGTGAAACGTATCCGTATGTTTACAACTGAATATTATTTGGGCGATTTTTAAAATTAGATGGGAAAGCAGAATTGAAAATAAATTCATAGATAGAGAAGGACAGTGAGGGAAATTTTATGTCTATTTATAGTTGACTATACTGAAAAAATTAATAAATTTTCTTTCGCGCCAAATAAATGTGTTTTTCTTTGGATGAAAAAAAAGAAAAGGCGAGATAAACAAGGAAAGCGAAAGGGAAATTTATGTTTTTATAGTTTCGCCGAATGGCCTTTAGTTTTGAATGAGGAAAATTTTTGTGAGAAAACTATCTATAAATATAGACACGAATCAGTTTTTAGATGATTTGTAAATAAACATAATTTGGTTGTTCTTGTTCATTGAATTCTTAGTCATCGTTAAGGAAATGATTATCGGTTGGGTATTTCATTTAAATTTGACTTGATTAGTAGAGAGTGAATTTTTGAAGAAATTAAAATTGATTTTGTTATTATTAATCCAATGAATTTGATTTATATATAGCTTGAAGATACTTTAAGGTCTTCAATGAATTTAAACGATTTTTTAACATTGAAAATTTATATTTAAAATAACAGAAATAACATTCCAATAAATTTGAGTTTCATATCGTCACTTAGAATATTATTATTGAATGATTAATTTATTAATCATCGTTTCAATTAACGTGGAATTCATTTGAATTTATTATAGGCTTGTGAAAAAATAAAATAAAAACAAAATCGTGAAATTGTTAGTTTAATATTTATAAACTCCCCTTTCATATAATAATAGTTGCGGTAAGACAAACAATACTTCCCTATTAATTTAAATATCTCAGGTATGACTTTATGTATTCTATAATTGTTGTATTTTCATAACGAAAATAGTGAATATTCATTCGGAAAACGAGATCAAGTAACGTGTGTCACAACGTTCTGTTTTACATATTGTCACTGTACTATTCAATAAATGGAAGAGATATTATGAAAAATAAAAAATAAAATAACTTTTTTTCAAGGTTGAAAAATTGAAATGATCTACAATTATAAGAGAGAATACTATGTAGATAGTTGATTGGCGGTGAAAAACACAACATATAAATTAAAGTTCATTATAAAAATTGGGAAAATACATGGAAAATGATTATTATGAAATCTAATTTGAGATAATAATTAAAACATAAAATACTATTGGAGTTTTAAAATGAACTAAAACTTTTTGCTTTTAGAGAAACTTGAGAATTTAATAAAAAAAAAAGTATTCATTGTAGAATCTAAGCGGTAATATTACAAAATAGAAATAAAAAATGTATTTATTTACCTCTCTAAATCGTGGGAGAATTTAAGGTGTGCACATTCAATGCAGTGATTTTGTTTTTATGCCGTAATAATTCGTTTGTCGGGTTACCTACACTATGATAATGATTGAAAGAGATAGAGAGCAACTAGGGAGACAATTATGAAAGATATGTTGTTTATTTGATTTTTATGTTGATCTTATTTTAATTCGGATTAAATTAAATGACAACATTCTGTACGTTTGAAAAGAAATTTCAACTGATCCCATGATTGTGATAAATTGCATTTCTTTTATCCGTCTATTAAATGACTGAGAAAATCTTATGATAAATTGGGGTGAAATAAAACTCATCCACATTTCAATCATTTCGTCAGGGTAACGCGTTTCATACGAATAAGAAAAGAATAAACAGGATTTATTAATGCCACCTTCATACAATCCCTTTCTACGAAGAGAGTCACTTTCAGTTGTCTAGCAGCTTGGCACAGCAGAAGATGATGTAGTCTATGATTGCACGGTTGATCTTTGGCTATACCTGCCAAACAGATGAAAAGGTAAATGAATATAATTATTGTTATGGGGCAGTGTATATGCAATCGTTTGCCTTCAAGAATGAATGAATAATGGCTGGTAATTTGTCTTCTTCAATTCTGTTGAAGAGTGAGAGAGAGTGAAACAGCATAAATCTAAATGAGATGGTTTTTCTATTTATTTTATATATTGATATAGTTAATTCCCAATTGAGATCTTTTCTCATTTCGAAACAATGATGGAATATGTGATCTCATCTGATGCCATCGGGAATGTAAGGATAAAAGATATAAAGGAAAGAAATTACTTTGTGTCTGAGTCATTGATGTGCATTTTTTTATAAAAACTATGAAACGATATGAAGAAATGAGTTTTGCTTCTCATTTTAATATAACAATCGATTCAAAGTGGAAAAGAATTTTCGATAAATTAACAATAAAAGAGATTGCGCGTTTAGGGAAATGAATCATAAAATGTTAATAATTTCTAAAGATTTTTGTCCTTTTCTTCAACGAATTCTAATGATCTGGATTTTGTATGCATTTTGATAATCATAAATGGTGACAAATGACAAAATATTTACATTGATTTATTTCTGTTATTAATTCATGCTGTGGATCATAAACTGAAATTCATGGGGGAATTTATTTCTTTTGATTGATTCCAGTGGAGGGAAATGATATTGTCTTGAAGAAATTCGTAACCAATATGTTAAGATTTATTGATTCTTCGTATCTTCTTTGGGTGTCGAATCCATATTGTAATAATTTTATTCAATGTAACAGTGAGTGATTTAAAGTTAAACCGCAAAAATGTGGTAATCACAATGAGCATAAAAACGAATTAAAAATCAGAATAATATTCTTAATATGGTTGTGAATTTCACAAATAAAAAATACATGAAAACAGTGTTGAACAATTGATTGCTGGCTTGAATTTTGCTTATATATGGTTAAAAGAAATAATAGTGTGATTCAAGGTGAATTCAGAAGAAGGGTGATCATTGATTCCGATTTTTTCTTGAGTCATACGGTATCAACTTCTTAATGGATACCTTTTGGATAAAATTGGAATGGTTTAAGCATAAGAAACAGATGAAAAACTATAAACAGAAATCAGAATGAGACTAACTATAAGATATCTTTCAAATAGCACTGATCTGATTTTGGTTTTGTATTATAATTTTTTTTTGTTTTCTTCCTTTACCTTTCATTTTTAAAAACTTCTTATTCATCCGTTTGGCATACCATAGAATCATAAGACAATCATCATATCTTGGTGTCTGGATATGATGATGGTCCATGGCATATGATAGTCACTTATCCTATATTTTTATCAATTTAGTGCTACCAACTGTAAGAAATTTTTAATGTGAAACAGAGAAAGAGAGAAAGAAATGGTTTTTTTTTTTTTAAATCGATCAAGGTTCTCGTTTGGTTTTATAATGAAATAAAAAATAAATTGAATATTATGAAGGGAACAGAAATGATGTGGGAACAGAGTCGAGTGTTTAAGTAACATTGAAGAATTCTTACGTGATTACCTATGAAAGCAAAAGTTATTTCACTTTTTCTTTGTATAATTGGCTAATACACCAGACATTGGGTATTGTTGCGAAAATACCATTGAGCTGTGTTTCTTTTTTGTTGTATATTGTCAATATTCGCGTACAGTTGGCCATAAAAGATCTGTTTTTGGATACAGACATAGACGGATATAACCAAAAACGGTATGAAGAAAAGCGAAATATGATGAAAAGAAAGGATTAGCCCAGTTAAGAATTCTTTATATTATTTTGGTCGTAATACGTCTTTTTAGGACGCGCATTCAACCAGCGAATAAATTGTTCAAAGAATTGTGAAAGAGTGAATTTCTTTCTGTTCATTTCTGTTGGAGCGAGAGTCAAAACAGTGAAAGACATTTGTTGAATAATATAACATAACAATAGGAAAGACTATTGGATGGTTACACCTTGAATTCAAGATCACCCCAAAAATAAACGAGAATAAAAATTGAAATAATAATAATAGCCGAGGAATAAAGAGACTCCAAATACGGCTGAAAGGAGAATGTGATCTTTGGCGAATTCATGAATTTGTCCGCAATTATATTGGCATGGGTACATGCATGATGAAGTCTTTTATAAATGGGTTTTTTTGGTTGAGGAATACAAAACTATAGATGAAGACAGCGAAAAAAAAAGTAAAACAAAAATCGCTGTATCACGGCGCGGAATTAACTTTACCTTGAAATGTTTTCAGCAGACAGAAGAACATAATTTTTTTTTGTATTTTCGTTCATATAATTTCACATTATAACGAAGTGAAGCGATCACTGAATTTAAAAAGTTGACTATACAATGTTAAGTTATAATACGTACCATTTCTTATTAATACCAAAATTCATGCAGACATAAGAAATGTGGATTTAAAGAGTAAAGGAAAAAAAAAAGAATTAAAAAGACTTTAAGTATAAAACAGTTTATACTTTCAGCTGGGGATGATCGTTTTGTAAAACAGAAACAACGAAAAAAAAGCATAAATGAAACTGAAGAAAAACAAAAGCAGAACAACTTGAAGAGTCTTACGTTTTGTTTTATTTTTTTTTTTTTTGTATTGTACCAAAGTGATATTCGTTCATTTGGTTGGTTTAAATCAGCCAGTACTGATTGAGTATCAAGGTGAGAGATTCTTTGCCGTGTGCTTTTAAATTCGGTGTAGTTTTTTATTATTAATTCGCATTCGTCAAGAATTAAAAATTCTTTGATTAAAGTGAATCAGAATATTCTACTGAAAATTATATTCGATTTTTATTCTAGTCATTTTGACACTCATATGATCACTTTGGTATACGATCAGAGACTGACTAATGATGGAAGCAGTCGCTTTTTTTTATAATCCATTTTATTCATTTTGTATTGTCGTTGTTTTTTATTTCTACTTCTCTCTTTTATTTTTTTTGATCAAGGACTATGTAAAATTCAGGTGAGACATACAAATTGAAATGAATTTTTATTTTTATGTTTTATTTCTATATGATTTTGTATATAAAATTTCAATCGTTTGGAGAAATAAAAATAACAAAAAAAAAAGCTATTCTATATAAAATCGAAGTTTCAAAGTGAAATGGTAGAGGTTGAAAATTAACAAATGGAAAAAAAAAATTGCATCAAAGTCAAACTGAATGGCATTGAAATGACTTTCTGATCTTTCTGGTAAAAATTAATTTTAATGTTGGCTGCTTTATGCTGTTTGGGTATTTTGTTTTTCCCTCTTGATTTAAAGAAATAAAAACGGTTTTGTTTTTAGGTGTATAGTAGTGCGCGATTATAGAGGACAGAATGATGACAATCATAATGGTTAATTTAGAATGGCAGGTTAAGTTCACGTCACACAAATGGACTGATTACTAATGTTGAGGTTTACGTATAGATACAATAAAATGATATTTGGAATAGTTATAGGAGAGAAATGATGATTATTATTTCTTCTTCTGTACGTATCGTTAAAGAATATTAATCTTGAATGCCATTCTATGGTGGTTGTATTAAATTATTATGCATATTATGTTAATGCGGTTACTTATTACATATTTATGGTATACACGAATTTCTTGTATTGGGCTCAATTAAATGTTGCATGCAATTCTATGGAATACCAGAATATATTGATCATTTATTTTGGTTTTTGTACTTAAGATATTTTTTTTATTTTATTTTAATGCAATTTTAATTTAACAAAGTTCTATATAAACAAAAATGATTTTTGTATCCATTGATGCTGGTTAATATTGCTATGTTTTCTTGCTGGGATTCTATCAGCGTAAAATATTCTGTAGGCAAATTAATTGCACATGAAAACATAAGATTTCCCATATTAATCTTGTATTACTTGATCGAATTGTATACAGTACAATAACAAGAGATTGAATCAAAGATTGAAATAAGAAAAATAAAAATTATACAGAATATCATCTCTCATTATTTCATCTTTCGTAATTTAATTCACCTATGGGGCGAGTCATGCAATACATGAAGATTGACATGATTTTGCTATTTAGTTATTATCTGACTCGGATATTCATTGGATGGATAATATCATCCTTTCAATATGCTTACAATCATCCGTTTATTTTTTGTTCAAGTAATTGCAATGAAAGAAATTAATTTTTTTTTCTTATTTTTTTGTTCTTTTCTAGGCGATCGTGATTTGGTAATCATCCTCAAGAACGGATGATATGCATATCACCGTAGATGATTATTACCTGATTTTTATTCTGGTAATTTTTATTCTGTTTTTGCTGGATATGTGTGTGGTTACCAACAGAAAGTGAAATTCTTATTGTGTGAATATATACATTGTATGTAACTAGAGAGAAGACAGGAATGAGAGTGATCTGGTTTGAAGAGATAAATAACATTAATAAGCAGTCACATTCGATTGTACACGCATTGATCCAACAACAATATGAAGGAGGAAGGAATAAAATAAGGTAAGAATATCATAATATGTATTTAATTTGCATTGGAGTTTATGTTGTTAAAAAAATAACAAAAAAAGATTTACATTTTACTTTTGCTACTTGAGAGAGATCTATTCAATTGAACCAGTGTTGGATTATAGAGAGCGAATTCAAGGAAAGAATATGAATATAATTTAAAATTCCTTATGAGTCTTGTTTGTTATGTCGTTCGGTTTTTTTTTATATTTTCTTGGATTATTATTATTGGCAAAGATTTTTTTTTTAATGGTAAAAAGTAAAAGGTGTATAAGTGAATGCAAGAAATCAGAAGCCATTTGGTATATGAATCAAGAAAGATAAAAATGTGAATATACGATGTCTAGAGAATGATAATAATACTCAGGTGAACTAAAGTGGTTTGTCTGTTTTTCCTATCAATCGTATATGACTTGAGTCAAAAAAAAAAGGGGAAGAGAAAAAGAAAGATTCAATGAAAGAAAATTGAAAACATAAATACACAGAATTGCACCTTCGGGTTGTCAGTGAATCGAAAAGTTAATAAGGTTGGATCATGAATAATCGTGTGGTATAGAATCAAATGGATAAGGTTGTTTGTAAATGTCATAGTTGATACATCGAACGAATGAATAAAAAAAGAATTTGAACAAAACGGAAATAACTTAAGGGTCTGGCATGAATTTTATGATCATTTGAATTGTTGGATGTTAAAATCGATGTGACTCACATGAATAATGGAAGAAAGCTTTTATTGTAAACGTGTGATGTAATATAGGGAAGTACGAAGTACTTAAAAAGTCATTGGGTAATTAAGTATTGTTTTTAAATAACTTTAAAAAGCATTGAATGACACTTGAAACGTATTAATTTCTAATTAGAATGTAAAAGGTAACACAATTGCCCGTGTGATTTAGAATGATACTAATAGTTTGATCGTAAATTTCAGTATATAACGGAAAAGTTTATATTTAAACTGAATTCCATCGTAAAGTATTATATTAATTGTCTGTGATTTTATTGTTACTTATTTCGAATAATATGGATGATGAATGAAGGTAGTGATTAACAAGTGGATGATAGCCAATTATAAATAATTATTTAAGTAATTCATTTTTCACCTGTAAGTACCAAGGTGTGAATAGAATTTTCTAATATTCATAACAAAACAATCACAGGATACATTTCTCTAGGACCGGTGGGGTATGGGGGAAATAATAAAATTACTAAAAATATTAGAAAGGAAAAATTAGTTTTTTCTTATCAATAACTGCATTGTAAGAATGCAATTGTACTTTAGTAAGAGAATTGTACGTCATACGAGTGTGTCAATGTTAATTGTCAATGGATAAGAAAAATTTCATTATTGGAATTTTTGTTATTCCATTAACTGAACCTTTTTATTTTTATTTTATTTCAATATTTCTGTTAATATGTAGTGAATAACTAATGGTTTCAGTAACACTTCAGTTAAAATGGATAACAGAAATATAAATAAAATAAAATTTATTTTATATTTGTTCATAATTTGAAGGAAAAATTAAGTGAATTTTATATATTTGAATAACTTTTAATTGAAAAAAATCAAAATAAAAGAATTTTAATAAATTATTTTATTATACGTTGATTTAATAAAATTAATGTGCTTCTACTTAAAGTATGTTAGATTGATTGAAAAGGCCATATTGCAAGAGGTACTAATTATGTATGCAACTAATTTATTGATCATGTGTGTTGTTACCTATTTTGAAACCAATTAGAATCTCTGAGTTTTATTAGATTTAATAGTTATTATTTGCTTATATGGCCAAGATCATATTGCAATTTGATATTTATTTTTAATATCTTAATATTATTATGTGGTAATTGTATTTGAAGGCACCATAACTATATGTACTGAGAACAACACCCCTCATACGGTTAAGAATGCAAAACATCTTAAGTGATTGTAATGCAACTAATTTACTTAATCAAAGTCATATTGTTGGTTTGTGCTGTAGAGTACTCGACTCTAACCTGAAACGAATTGTATTTGCAAATCATCCATATGTCCATTGTATGGATTTTGTATACGGTTTGATTGGACGGTAGTGTTGCTATTTTGTTGTTTTATTATTTTGTTTATTATGATTCGAATCATGTCGTTCATGATGGCATCATAAAACATATGAAATCGAAATTAAAAAAAAAAATTAAAAAATTGTGCAAAAGGAATCTATGTCATCTTTGTATCGGAATACCCGATTTGTATGTGCTGAACATAACCCACGGGGCTGTATTGACATTCGAATTTAATTCTTTTAAATGAAAAATTAAAACTTCTTATACAATTACAAATCGTGTTTCCGTGCGCATACTAAATGTTTTAATACCGAATTGAATTATATTTGTAGCATGTAATTAGCATATTACATTGCATTTAACCCTCCCGTTAGATGAAGTGAATAAAAAAATAGGCTTTGAGTTATTCAGAAAAGGAGATAATGCCATTATATCTAATCACTGTTAAATAATATGGGCTTGGTGATTTGTTATTTTTTTTTTTAATTTTTGTTATTCATTTTAATGTTGTTGCATAGCATAGTTTCTATTTTGTGTAATGTTTTTTTTTCTGTTAGAATCTAGAATTTATTATACACAGGAAAATAATAGGAAAAAAATAAATTTTAATTATATAGTCTCAATTAAAAAGAGATACAATTTACTTGACACAAAATCGTTTTAATATTTACCTGACTATTACCTGAATTGACACCGGCAATGAATTTTGTGGTGCATTTTATTCAGATTGAATGTGGCATTTTAAAATTTTATAAAAAAAAAAAAATTGTATAATTTTTGTCCAGTAGTTAGTCTATAATTTCCTACTGTTGTTATGTACCTGAGAATTGGTGCTATGTGAGTGGCATAAATTGAAGTATCATTTTGAAATTGGTATGTAATACATTTAATAATTGTATACAACTGGCCTAGGAATCGTAATATTTTTTTTATTATTGTTTTGTTATAATGAATCCATTTAGTTTAATGTATGAAGTTGAACTATTAAAAAAGATGTATATACACAACAGAAATAATATTGGAATAAATGGCAGTCATTGAGAATATTAGAATTTTAAAAATAATAATAATACAGAAAATAAAAGAGTGAAACATGTAAAAGATCCTATGAATAATTAGTAATTATTAGATGAATCTCTGTGGTGATGAATATGACTCTCTATTCAGATATATTATTATAGAGAATCATAGTTTAAGTATTGTTTCTAATTATCGAAACGCGGATCACGACATTTTGAGATCATCAAAGTATATTGAAATGTCCCACTTGTGGGTGATATATTTTGTTTTTGTTGTTTCTGTAATTTTTCTAAAAAAAATTTTACTAAGAGGAGGGAATCTTTCGCATATATGAATGTATTTAATGTGCCAGATATCACTTAAGTTATGTAAAGTATAAAAATTGCGCCATTGCATTCTGTGAATCTATTAAATTGAACTCTCGATTGGTAATAATTAATAATATGAAATTCTTTGATGAATCTTACATGGTTTCTTATTTGATGTTGGTGATTTGTGTGAAAAAGAAGAGATACGGAATTTATAACAAAAATTAAAATTATTGGCGTGTTAAATTCACTTAACTGACAGCAGGCGCAAGAGTAGTTCATAAAATATTAATTATAAATTCTTATGTTCAACTCAATAAAACTTTTCTTGTCATTGTAGTTTATTTCATTTCTTTTGTTTTTTTTTTTTTGGTTTTTTGTTCTGTTAATAAATCGCAGAAATGTTTTATTATTTTTATTTTTGTATGTGGCGTTTTGTGAAAGCAACATGGTCTGTTAATGATTGGCGACCTCTGTTTTGGTTTTTATTAAGTTTATTAATATTGGTCCAGAAAATCACACTTTAATCTATACGTTGAGAATGTTCAATTAAAACTCTAAGAGAGACTAACTATTTCAAATATTACCATATGGTCTGTCTAATAAAGTATAAAATGTCTTTTGTATTGGTACATAGAGTTATGCTCTCCGTTTATATGTTGACTATCTCACTCTAACATGATGAATTTAGATATTGTTTTTTTTTTTTTCGTAATTTAAATGCACGACAATAAATTAAAAGCAATTATTGTGAAATTTTATTTAGGCCAACATAATAACTTTTTCCTATATAAGAAAAAAAAGAGACTAAAAATTGTTAATATCATTATTATTATATTTTTCTTATTTTCATTGTATAAGTTATTTCTTATTCTATTTGAGATTGAATGCTATGTTTGTCGGTTAAACTGATTTTGTGTTTGTTGCCATTCGATGCATAATTAGTTATAAGAATTTATGTGCGGCATTGAAAGTGATTGGCGCAAAGGAATCTAGTTTATCATTTCATTATCTTGGGTATTTTAAGTATTGGTATTGAGAGTTTGTGAATGCAATTTTGTTGCACCATGAGTTGCATTATTATTTAAAATAAAAAATAAAAAAAAAAAAACAAAACTGAAAATAACAAAAACACATTTTATGTTATATTTCGAATGGGATTTTATAAAAGCCACAGTATGTCTGTATTATAATTTTGTTGCGAAAGGATTCAGGAAAGGCAAGAAAATAAAACAAAAAAAAAAAACAAAATTTTAAATAAAAAGCGGAAAAAGAGCAATAAATATTCAAATGGACAGTAAATTTGAATATTCAAATTTCTGTGGAAAAGAAAGCAACTATTGATGAGAGAATTATTTAATGCCCTTATTTAACAATGGATGAGTTAATTTTACTCGATTATATGGTATTGTGTGATGAGAATTCGTATAAATGAAACGAAAAGGTTAAAAGGAAGAGAAAAGGCAATAAACACTGTGAATTGATGGTTAATGTGTTACAAATATTTATGCTTGAGTCTGGTCATGATGAATTAGCATGGCGGCCAAACAAACACCCATTGAAAATGATGGATATTAGCAGATCCCTTTCTCTTTAATTATCATTAACAATGGAACGAGGCATGCCATGCTGGAATCCTTTCTTTCTATATGGGAAGAACTTCATTCTCAAGGTGATAATGATCATAAATCGTACGGTCTACGCAGACATTCACAAGAAATGAATGGAATTCATCTCTTCTGTGTTTTGCATATGATCTAAATTCTGGCTCTTTGAGAATATACAAAAAAAAAATTCCTTCACAATATCTTTTATGTTCTATAGTTCTTTGGTTATTTTTTTTGTCATTATTCAACTTGATTATAACATGTAAATCATTGAAATTATTCTTTCTCTATGGAACAGGACTAATGTGAAGGGCCTTATGTTAATTTGGTATAGCAAAAGGATTACAATCGGTGAACGCTTTTATTCTGAAACCAAGTTTCAATCAAACAATAGAAGAAAAACGGGAAATTCAATTGAACTATTTAGTGGCAAAAAAAAAAAAAGAAGTTGGCCAAAGAACATACAGTGATGTGATCATCAGTGAAAAAAGGACTGTTGAACAGACGAAAGTAAAAAGAATTTTTATTTAGCCATAGTGCTATTGAGAAGAGAAGTGGTTGTTCATGGCATAAAAATTTGCACATGGAATAACTGTTCCATATCGGGGTTCTTTGCATACGAAAAATCAGTGACAGAAGAGGGTTAGATTGAGAACTGAACGTATAGTGAAAGAGAAGTGGTTGCATAAATTGAATGTAAATGTGAATAATTCAAAACGAGATTCTTCAATTCAATGGCCCTTTCTTTTTGCAAATAAAAAAAAATAGCGAAAAAAGAAAAGGAGAAAACAGAAATTCGCAATAAAACGAAAGAGACGCGCTTAACGGACAACTAAACAATTGAAAAGGCACCCCTTTTTTAGTTTATTTTAAAATTTCCATACATGAGAAATAATACAATGATTCCCGGTCTCTACCACATTTGGTATTATCGATATCGCGATTTTATTTTTACCTGTCTGCCAGGTCATTCTCATCGTAATGTAAACTGATTTATTAATTACAATATACTTGTAGAGTATTGACGGTAGCGGTTGGTCTTTTTTATATACAAAATAGTGAGGTATCCAATGCGTGTACACAGTACCACATACACATGAGATTGAATTAATTCATGTACGAATAATAAAAAAAAATGTGTTAATAAGCGCCTGAAGCTCTTTTTGTTTGCTTTTTGTTGATGTTGTATCACGGAATGGAGACAATTACTGGTGAGATAATTTCCTTACCTTATTCAAGGTCACCTGCCAAATAAACAAATTTTTATTTTGTTGAAAATATCGTTTAAATTGTTTTCTTACCTTTTAGTTTAATGTTTGGATTTAATGTTGTCGCAAATCACATTCATCAAGTTAGCGAAATTTTACATAAATTAAGTTAAAATATGTTAAATATGCGTGCATGTCACACAAAGTGTGCGAGTTTTGTTTCTGCTTTATTAGTTATCGGTGACAGAGAAGAGACTACCCATGTAATAGTGACATTAGAATATTAATAAAATCATATTTAAAATACAGTAAAATAACAAATATATGCTTTTTGCATAATAAAGCTCTTTAATGAGAATATTTAAATACATTCACTTTGATCGCGGTTTTTTATTTGACGGCATCTTCTCGTTTATAATCAAAACAAAAATCACAATGTTATTTGAAATAGTTTTTATTTAAGACGACAGTATAAATTTCAAGAGTGATTCTGTGAGAGAATCTTTTTCTTAAAGCAAAAAAAAAAAATAATTTCATTGCCAATATCGACGTAAAAGTAGAAATTAAGGTGCGTCAATAAGTTTAAAATGAAAGACAAACGTCATGTTTTTATTGATCTCTGTTGAATTTTATGGAGCCAAAAGAATTGCGTATCTTAAACAGCAGCATATGTGATAGTGTTACAAGGAAATTATGTTTGATATTCAATCAAAATGTTATTGGATAATTGAAAATTAAATGTTATAGTCTTTTAGCGGAAATAGTTGTATGTAATTGTCTCTTGTATGTTCTTAGTCTTTTTGTTTCGATTTACCTGTTTTGGGTTCTTAATATTTATATACATTTCTTATTCGATTTGTATGGTACAGTAAAGGTGGTGAATATTATAATGTTATTTCGCGTTATTGTTGTGGGTAAAGAAACGAGTTTATAAATATTTTTCCTTTCACTCAGCACAGATCATATCCATAAATTCGAATCACTATATAAGTCAAAACTATCTTAACATTATATGTATTTATGGTGTTTCTTCTTTAATTTTTTTTGTTTTCTTTAAATTTCATCGTTTTTTTCGGTAAAGAATTAAATTCAGCAGACGTTGGCAATATTCTTTAATTTTTGTTGTTATAGAAGAAGACATATTTCAATTCGAATATAATTTCCCATCTTTAATATCGGATTGCTTATAATATGTTTTGTCTGTTTTTTTTTTGTTATTTGCACTCTATAGTTGTGTATATCTGTTGAGCTTTCTGTATATTATTTTATAGTCGATATGCATTATAGCATTTTAAAGAATCGCATATAATGACGATGAATACTAAATTATTGGTTAAATTCGCGAAATGGTAAAGAGGAACAACAATGAATAATATTGTAATACAAAATAAAAGATCAGAATGTTAAGAAACAATCAAATTGATATTAATACCATGAGACCACAGAAGAATTGAAATTATAGAAATAAAATCATTGTGACTGGTTGAGAATGTTGGAGAAGATCCATGATTATCTTGTTGAATGGGATTACTTGTTTATCTGAAAGGTATTAAGTCCAGTCGTGTAGTGACTAATCAATCATTTTGTTTTCGCATTTTTTTGCGTTTAGAATATGTGATGGCGTTAAAAGTAAAATAGAATTTCTTAGAAAAAATAATTGAATCATTCGTAAAACATGAAATATTTTTAATTTTTGTCTTTGACGGTAATTGATGCAGTTCCAGTTACCTGGAAATTATGTTCTTCCCGAATATTGAAAGTAAAACATGGAATATCTTTTAAGATAATTTTTTTTTCTTTTGTTGTTATCTAAGAATGAAGCATACTCGAATGAAATGTTTTAGCATATCTCATTAGGAGAGTGGACTTCCTGGGCCAGGAATAAATCTTTTTGAATTGGCATAGGCGGAGTCCAAAAGAAAATAAGAAACAGGATAAAGTATTTCAAAAGAGATTTTTCTATTCATATTGTGGCATCCTATGCAGATGAATTGGTAACAAGAAGAACGAAAGGAAATCGATGTCATTAAAATTTATTTAAAATGAGAAAGAAACTAAGCAGTTTTGTATAGCGGTGAGATGAAATCTAGTTTTGTTTTTTTTTTAGTTGGGAAAAAGGAGGAGAGAATCATTAAAATGTCGAAGAATATATTTCTATGTTACATAACTGAAAAGTGAACGAATTTACTAAGTCGCTCCCATTGAAATTTCCCTTAAACACAAGACGAAATCCATGAAATTGAATGTCGTAAATGTAGGCCTCCATCACATTTCACTTTCAAATTCGTATACGATCTTTAAGAAAAATATAACTTGGAAGTATTCAGTTTATAGATCCCATTTATAAACTATAAACTATAATTGTTTAGCATTGATGGTGTGTTAACTTAATTACATGTTGCATGCAAGAACATTGTGTCCAATTACCTAATTAACTTGAATGCTAAAAGTTTTTTATTTTAAATTTAGGTGATAGTAGAGAGCTCTAGTGACATTGTGTGAGACATAACAATTCGAAACACATTACAATTAAACCACGAAGTTTTAATTACAATTAAGTGAATAAAATTAACAAACAAAAAAAAATGGAAAAAACCATTTCTAAACTTGATTGTCAATTATAATTTAATGAGTAATGTAAAACACAAGCTTATGTAAAAAAAATTCAAATTTTAAACTGACAGACAAAAAAAGTTATGGTAATTTTATTATTTCATTTTAGAGAAAAATTGTTATTGAAACTAATCACATATTCAGCGCCGGAAAAACCTTCAAAAAACAACTTGAAAATGTTAAAAGACCTGAGATGGTACAATGAAAAAAAAAAAATGAATTACATGGCCTTAAACCGTAAGTTAATTCATATATTTTACTATAGCCACGACATTAAATGTTGGATGATTAAAAATTGTGGTGTCGGTGAAACCATTAAAAATAATCATCAAATTAGTGATAGGTAGCTGTCTAATTTATTTATTTAATATTGATTGTGTGTGTTGGTTAAAACGACAATGACTAAAAGTGAAAGACTTTAAATATTTAAACTATGGAACACTTTATTATAATTACATAATAATTGATGTTAATGTAATGCACAGTATATGTGCTTACTTAAAGGTAACACCATTTGAATACAATGGTGCCACAATTACGTCGATGTGAAAATTTCAAGTAACGAAAAAAATAATGATCTGAAATCAAATGTAAATATCGAAGTCGGTAACGAAAAGAAAGTGATATCGTCTGTAACGAAAGTGAGAGTTAATGTATGGTGAGAGCCTATACATTCTATGTAATAGGTAATAGTGAATTGTATACGTTAAACAGTCGGCGCATAGGTATTACAATGAAAGAAACCATTAATTCTATTGCATAATTTTTGATGCTGTAATTTTATCGGATTTTTGGGGGGCTATCGCTCTCTCAGTTAAAACGGTTGATCTTCAACCGAACCAGACTCTCTCTCTTTCTCTTTTTGGCTAAGCAACAGCGAATTTATGTGCTTTTTGTTTTAAATAAATTTATCGAATGAAATTCAGTAGAAAATGGTACATCGTTGACCTTCATTTTTAATACAATCGACTAAGTGTATGTGTGTTAGTAGAGAGCTTTACGTCCAGGAAGATTAGCAGCACAATTTCACAATCAAAATGATTCATTTCCGCTATTTAATCATTCAAGTTAAAAAAAAAATGAGGTAAGTGATTACTCTCTCAACTTTATATTATTCTGTATACATATTTTTCTTAAACGAAATGATAATTATGATAACGTTATGGTTAATTTGCATTTGGCATCATTTCCATTTGGTTTGTGTGCTAATAGACGTAAACAGAAGTACTATATTATGTGATAGTTGAAAGAGAGTGATGTGACAAGTATGCAAAAAAAAAAAAATTGTTTCTAAGACGAGAATTTAAATTTCTTGGAAAACATATTTTGTTTTAAATGAAAACAAAATAATTGTGATCGTAGTATAAATTTTCCATTGCTGATGAATGAAAGCAATCATTTCTTCTTTCGTTAGTTCTTGGCGGTAATACGAAATCCAATTGAAATCGTGAATTGAGATCAAATGAATAGAAACGAATGGAATACAATTTCCGATTGTCGGTTGGTTTAGTTATTACATGGAATCTAATGGAAATAACTTACAACAGAAAATGACTAAATTCTTTTTACGCGATCATTTCTCATCCGTCCTATGTATATTTTTAATTTAATTCATACTTTTTGTTTGGTCGAATGGACTTCTATCGTACGACATTATCTTTCATTCAACAGAAGACCCACGGTACCATTCTGTCCGTGAGTGTTGGAGTAAAAATCAAACAGAAGGCCCCCAGAATACTAAAGTAAGAACTTATTTTTTTTTTAATTTTTGTTGTAAAAAAGAGAATAAAAATACTAACTAATTTCACTAAGTCACTACTTTGATCGCGCTAAACTTTTGATATTTTATTTTTATTGTTTTGTTCTACTGCTCCACTACAATGAGATCGCGATTTATTAGTTAGTTGCACGAGAGTGAGAGAGTCGAGAGAGCGAAGTATTACCTTCTAATATGAATGCTTTCCGATCGTAAAGTTATAATATTGGAATCGAGGAGGTTGATTTTTAATGTATTAAAGGCGAATGTGAAGTAAACACTGATATTATTTAATTCATTGTGTGTTTTTTGCCTGAGAGTTTTGTGTAGTATATTACAGTGTTTGTGTTTTATACAAAATTGTTGTTGTTGTTTTTTGCTTTTTTTTTTTCATTTCATTTCAATATTACAATTTTTCTGTGAATGGTGTGTATATGGAATGAAATAACGCGAACGGGTCTTTTCGGTCTCTGTTGTATCGGAGCAGACTCCTACCTTTTCACTTGGCTATGGAAATGGAAAGAGAGTTGGCCAGTTGAGAATTGACAGTCGTTCAGTCATCACACACACGGTGGATTAAAGTCTTTCAGACCTCATACAGAATACAAGAAAAAAAAAAAGTTCAATAAGTCCGTGTTAGAATTTTAATTTCTTCTTTTAATTTTTTTTTTATTTTATGTTTTATTATAATTTCTATTATTTAACGAAAGATCAATAATTGAGTTCTTTAATTTTTTTTCGTTTTTGTTTTCGTTAATTAAAACCGTTTCGGTTCCCAATTAATTTTGTTATTTTGTTTCATTTATTTTCAAATTAAAACAAAAGAAATTAATTTTATTTGGGTGAAAACAAATTACTGTAATGGTTAAATAATAATTCAATAGAGGTAATAAATTTCGACATAAAAGAAGTGATTTGATCCACTCGTGATATTTGAGTTTAAATTAATATTGGAATTTAATGGATTATTGAGAATACAATTGAATTGAATCAGTGATTAATGGTAAATTGTGATCAATAAGTTGAAACCAGATTGGGTCTGGTATATGGAATAGAATTCCATTGTTTTGTGGAAAGGATCAACATTTTGAAAATAACCAAAGGATTTAATCAAGTGAATTAAACAATTAAAACCCTGAAATGGATTAAATTTACAATTAAATACAGTGAATTGTGTGTGAACAAAATAATTGGATTTGGAATAAAAGTCATTCATCAGTCTGGATCACCGCATAGAGTGTAATCATCCCAGTTTTGGATTAACCAATTAATAAATATATTAAAAGAAAGGTGAAAATGATACCGGAAATAAAAATTTTAATTATCATGTTCATTGAGAATGATACTTGTTCGTGCATTATCTTATGATAAATCAAAAGTTTTATATTTGTCGTCTGATTACTTGAGTCATAAAACTTAGTTTTGTTATTTATTCTGAATATTTTTTTTTTTTTGGATACGATGAAAATACTTAATGGAAATGAATTTTATACTGAAAACTAAAAGTAAAATGGAAATTTGTGTAACTTAACGGTGTAAACTTGAGAAATGTGTAAGTTAAATTAGCGCGAAAAATACTTAATAGAATATTAAATTTGTTATATACACGAATTTGTGATATGAGTATTTTACGTTCTCGGCAAAATAAAATAATAAAAGTAACATGATTGATATACGAAAAGGTTCCCACAATTTCTTTGTAAAAGCGTAAATGGGCATTTCGATTATTCGGTTATCAAACTTAAAAATGTATGAAGTTGATTTACAAATTGTTGTAGTGATAATATTTCTGCTAGACGGTTTATATTTTTCATATCGTTTTGATTTGTTTTTTTTTTATGTTGTTATTTGTTCTATAATTCATCTATATATCGATAGGTGTTTATTATTTGCCTTATATTTTCATTGGTTTTTTATACGGAATTTATGGAATAGAATGAATGGTATTTGTATATAGCGTGCAGAATATACAGTGTAATCTTACACAATTATTATGAGCTTAAGTGATGAATTAATCATATTTATGTATGTGAAAATTACATAGAAGCGAGTAGAATGAAACTGAAAAAAATTTAAACAGAAATCTTATAGAAAACACTACGAAATTATTTTTTCGTTGAATGGAAATTCCATTCTGGAAAACAAACGCAATTGATGAGTATCAGTCGCGGTATGTTGTTTTTGTTATCCGTTCATTGTATAATTTATTTGGGAATCATTGAAAGTTGAAAAATAAAAGCAAAGACTTAAATAGAAAAACAACAACAAGTATTAAAGCTTCGGAATACAATTACTAATGAATTGGTCAGAGTGTTGTAAGTGCGCAATATTAATTCCGTGTTCTTTTTTATTTCTTTTATAATTTTCCTATAAGAGAAACAGAATCAAATTAAATAGTAAAAAATAAAACTGAAAAGAGTTGTTGCGAAAGGAAAAAAAAGATCGACTCTGAAAATATCATGGAATTGTGAAGTTTTTATTGAGTTTTTAGTTGTTACTACAGAAAAAATTCAAAAAAAAAAATTGTTAAACATAAGAAGGAATACTCATTGAGTGTAAAAGTGAAGGGAAAATTAATGTTATTTTACAGTATTCTGTTGTTGTTTTTGGTTTTCTTAAAGTTGGGCTTATACTTTTTGAATTTACCACACGTTCACATTGAATGTGGATGGAAAATTGCCACACTTTTCATTCCATGGATTATTACAACATTCGACTAGAATGCAAATCTGTATCAACTCTCTTGATTGTATGAAAATTTCGTCTTTCTATTCTCCAATTGTTGGAATAGTCAAGGCATAGAGATTATAAGTTAAATACATTGTGGGATACTGTCAGATGAACTATCATTTATTAATAATCATTTCCTTATAGACGTAGAATGGACAATGGAAGTAAAAAGAACTTTAATTTCTTTACTATAAACGACTCATTCAATAATAAAAATTTCCTTTACATTTCCTCGTAAAGGTGATAGAATTTATACTTCAAGCTGCAATCAATTTTGGGTTATTTGTAATGCGGATTTTGTCTATCTAAAAATGCCATTTCTATAAAGCCTCTCTCTCTCTCTTACTCACCATTATCTTATATAAAGAAACTGAACATATAGTTTTTGTTTAATTATATTTACACTATATTGGGGTACCCAGTAAAGAGAAGTGGTTTATTTCAAGGAGAACCAGAATTAACAAAAACATTCTCTTTGTACATAAAAAGTATTTTTATTCGAAGACAGATATTAAATGATATTAAACTGAACGCTAATACTTCGGGAGTCTTGTCTTCCATTTGGTATGGTACACCATTGGAGAGTCTCAAGGAATTAAAATACAAGTAAAATGTTAAAAATATCATTTTTATGGTATTAATGATGAATAAAAGTAGGAAGCATTTAAATGAGATATGACTGTATACATATGGTTTATATGGTAAAGACAAGATTATGTGGTTTTTGTTTTTTTTTATTTTAATAAATTTTAAGTGAAAGTGAAAGTTATTCTTATGGCGTTAAACGAGAAAAAAAACATGATGAAAAATAAACTAAAAGATATCATATGAATTGGAGGTTTTTTGTTTAAGTCGTAATATTTATTGTGTTTTTGATTAAAAATTGAATTCCTAATTAAATGGATCTCGAGGCTGATTAAGTAAATTAATGATCCCCCTTACTCCACCGTTTTACTTGGGATAATATTTTAAGTAAAAGGTGTTGACATTCAAAAGGATATTAAGATAATAATATTAATGTATTAAATCAACGTGTTTTTGCTATCATTTAGCTGGGAGGTATTATTATTTTGGTATTCGTTGTCGCACAACAAGAATTAAAGACAAGAAAAATGAATTTTTGATAAAATTCAAATGTCATAAGGATTTATTTAGTGCTTAATTGTTTTTAAAGCAACATAGCCCCTCCAGACACCTTCAGATGACCTAATCGTCTATAACATTTAAGAACATGGAAGTTAAACAGTTTTTTTTTTTTTTATTTTTATAGAGCTCTCACATCTTAAGTTTCTGTATTATTTTTCTTGACTTAATCTTATATACTGTTTGAAAAGAAAAAGGGGGTCCTATACAGACATAAAACCGATTACAGCAAACAACTAAAATAAATTCAGGTTTCATCAATCGTTTTATTATATTGCTTGCATTTTATGTTATACTGAAAACTAAATCAGCGTATTTTTCTTTTACTTTTCTTTTGGTATAAAAAAAAAAACTGCAGACTGTTGTAATATGAAAGAAATGAAAGAGTACTTTTAGTTTTATTTGTATCGATCATACTGTAGTGTTTACCATGTAATATACCGTGAAATAACAAGAAATGAAATACATACAGAAACTTCTACTTTCAATTTTTTTATAGAATTACGAACCATCAAGCGCGGACTGCATAATGGTTATGTTGTAATAATGTCGCGAATGTAGTACTCTCAACATAATGTATTATCTCTGTTGTTTGGTTTTTAAAAAAAATAATAATAAAAAATTGTACAAAACCATAGCCAATGTAAAAGTAAAGGCACGATTAAACGAATTCACCGATAACTAACGAATATCTATGAGAAACATACAAAAATGTTTTAATTTTTTTTTATTTAAACAGTGAAATGGGTGAATGTGTATTAACCCGTTTACCTACAATTTTAATAATGAAAATAAAAAGCGAAATTAAAAAAAAAGTAATCGCATGGAAAGTTCTGTGATTTTATTATATCAGTACATTATGGTATTTTACTTTAAAAAAAAGGCGAAAGATAAATAATATAAAAATGTAATTTGTTATCAGAGGCACTCATTGTTAATTAATATTTACCAGTTCAATGTAATTTTATCAATGGATTGTTATTTCATTAGAAATTTATACAAAAAAAAAATGTGCTAATTCAACGGTCTTTCGCTGATTCATAATTAATATTCTTTCACTTAAATTTCATTGATTCGACCAAACTAAAGTGAATTAAACTAAAATTTAAATATGCAACATTTCAAAATATTTATAATTCTCTTATCGATTCTTTATATTTCTGGTTGAAAAAAGGCGAACATTTTGTGAATGATTTGTGGATTCCGTTTGAAATCGATACGATGTATATTTAAACTAAACGTTATATGAATTTAGAATGTTTAATGTTTATAGAAAGTAATATGGTTAAGATAATATTAAGTGAATTATCACAAAAAAATCAGTCGGTGAAGTTTCTACCGTTCCTTATCACTTGGTAATTGGGTAGTATTGAGTTTTGAGGTGTTACCCAACGGTAGGAGAATCGCAATTCCATTGTGATATTGTAGTCAGGAAACATATCTTAAATTTTTTAAGTCGCAACCACATATCATTTGAATTGATCATTTTCGAGTACTGAAATCTGCTGATACTTGATATTTGTATTATATTTATATTGAAACTCTTGATCAGTGTAATTGTACTTATTTTTAGAAGTGTCTCTGATATGAATTGTTTAAATGATTTTACACCTCTCAAGTTTATGATTAATATTATTTAATTGGTCGAGACAGGAGGGTATCATATAGCGTTTATAAGAGTGTATTTCATTGACCAGTTATAAAGGGTTACGTTTACTTTCTTTATTAATTGTTGTATTCAATTTATTCCATTTAATTGATTGTCTCGAGTGATTTGACGGTATATTCGATGTTTTGGTTAAGTTGTAATCATGATAATGCCTTTCAATCATCTCTCTCACTAAAATGAAAACAGTTGCCACATGCAACTGGGTTAATATGATTAACGTAATAATTTATTTTATTTACTTTCTTTTCAGATAGTTTTTTTTTCTTTTAACATTAATTCATGCTTTTACATAATATGTATACTATCGCTATTGCATAATGAGAAATTATGTGTAATTATTATATTATATTTATGTGAGAGAACGATACCAATTGAAACAGATCGAATAAGAGTATTTTTTTTTTTCGTTATTTGGTTATTATAAACATTGGATTTTGTTAATAAAAAAAAAGAAGAATTAATTTTTGCACATTTGGTACATCATATAAATCGAATTAAAAAAAAAATTGATTGTATGGTGGATGAGTTATTTTGAACAGACAAAAGAAAAAATTCCGAATGGAGAAAAAGATTAAAATAAATTAATTAAGAAACAGAGCAATTATAAGCAAAAATCGAATTGAAACATCAATAATAAAATAAAAGAAATAAAAATTCGTGACATTTAACTGGGGGGGAGTTTTGGATGAAGTATAAAAAATTTATTAAAACATCAGAATCATCCGGTGAAATAACATAATTGAGGCCAATAGCGATAGGTGGTAAACCAGAGTGAAATAACGTGATTTCTATATGAGATACAACCACAAATGGTAATATATTAAATACCAATCTCATCAATGAATATTATGTTGTATTGATTCAGAAAATTATTGAATTAAATCAAATGGTTAAAATACATTAACTATGTGGAATAGCATATTGCAGTAATACAGAAACGAATAACATTACACAAAAAAAAATTAATAATATTCATTAAATAAATAAAAGTTAAAAGTATTAAAGAAATATAAGTGAATTGCAAATACATTTGAATTATTATTGTTTTCTTTTGGTTTCCAGAGAGAGAGAGAGAGAGAGAGAAATAACAAAATGTGTAATCATTAATTGAGCCGAACTCATCAAATGTTAATTAATATAATTTTGTGACAGTTAAATCATGGATGGATTAATACATTGGAAATGGTTTCAATCACCTGATCATATCTTCTGGAGTTATGATGATAATAAAAATGTGAATTATATGTGATTGTGCTATTTCAATATTTAATCAAAATAAAAAAGAAGAATAAGTGTGTTTTTTGTGTTACAACAGAAGAAGTTAAAAGATAAATTACAGAAGAAGAAAGATAAAGTCAATTATTGAATGTGAACAAGTGAATATAATTTATTGATAAAATTATTAATTTGAGTTAAAAAAAATAAATAATTTTGAAACAAATCGAAATAAAAAGTGTTAAAAAGTGCCAAAAATATTACAAGAATTTCAGTGAAATAATTTATTCTTTTTAAATAATCGACGAATAGTGTGCAATTGATAAAAGTGAATTTTCTAATAAAAGGAAGTTACGTCTTCTTCAATTCAATTTCTTTTTTTTATTATAAAAAAAAGAAATTCCTTTTATATAATTTTTTACCAAGGATTAGTTTAAATATAAACCACAAAACTGGATTATTTTCATAAAAAAACGCACCATCAACAGACAGGTGAGTCAATTTTCTTTTTAGTTTTGATTACATGATTGAGTATCATTTTATAACGTTTTTTTATTTGTAAATTTGATTGTGTCTGGTCTACCAAAAGTGTAAGACGTCTTTCATACATGTACAAGAAGAAGTGTAATCTCTGTCTAAACGATACCATGTTTTACTTAGCGAAATGTATATTCTCTCCTTTCACAATTTTTTTTTTCGTTGTTTGTTTCACATTACAATTTCAATATGAATATGCGGTTGAATGATTACACACTTTTATTATGCGAGAGAGAGAGAGATAATAAACGATGAAAAGAAAATAACGAAATGGAAATAAAAATTAATAAAGAAACAACAAAAATTTCTTTTACATAATAAAACATAATAATTATAATTTTGTTGGTTGGCTGTTTTCTTCAAAATGTATTAAATAAAAACCACGCCAAATTAGACTGTGAATATTTTTTAATAAATATTGTTGAGCCTCATAGCAGAGACTAATGGGTACTGAATTGGTGTTATAGACAGTACAAATTTGTATATTTTATGGTAATACATATTATTGATACTCTCTGTGTGTAATTTAATGTAACACATTTCTCCTTTTGTTATAATTCATACCAAAAAATAAAAAAAAACGAAACAGCAAAATTCAATTGTAAATGGAAATAAATTGGTTGTTGTTGTTTAAAACATATAATTAACCGGGTGATATGTATCAAAATGTCAGGTATTCAAATACTCAAAAAAGAATGGTTTTATACAAATTTTTTGAAAAGCTGCAAAAAGAAACAAAAATTGTTATTTTTATTTTTTTTTTTTGTAACGAAAATATGTTTAAAACATAAAAATTTTATTTTTAATTTGATGGATTTTATTCATTATGGTGATAATTTCATAGCAAACATGATGGTTGGTATTTAAGAGAAATGAGAATCATAACAATGAAATATAATATTTTACCTGGATATGGAATTAAGATGTACTTTTATAATGATGATGATGATCAGCTAGAAATGCAATCATTTGAAAAAAAAAATGTTCGTTTCACCTTTTATGTATTGTCATTGGAATGAGAGTGAGAGTAAACGAAAGAGAAGAAACAAAAACAAAATTATTATGAGGCCAAAAAGAAAGGTTTCACTTTCGATGACATCGAAAGAATTGAACATAACGAATAAATTGTGTAATATTTTAATTTTATAATATTCGTTTTTATATTGAGTTCAGTTACGTTGATTCACAGCGACACGAAGAGATTATGTGAAAGTTGAAACTGTTTTGACGAGACATTCTGGTTTTTATTTTTTTTGGTTAATCCAACCTGGCTGAGGTAAGAAATTCATTCAGTTGAATGACAGAGCATTTTCTATTGATAAAAGGGATTCTTATTTTAACATTCTTATTAAGTATTTTACTTTTTGATTATCGATATTTGAGTGAGAAGATTAAGAATTAGACATGAATGTCTTAATTCACTGTGATTAATCTCATAGAGTACAATGAATTATCGTTGATTCATACGTTCTATCACGAACAAAGCAATTATTTTCTAGAAGTGAAATTGGGTCATTCACGTTTCCTAAACGGAGAAACAATAATACAAGAGAATTACGAAAATTCAAGTGTGCATGTGTATGTATAAATCATAATAATTGTAATATAAAAATGCAAACAGGGTTAATTAGATTTAATAAAAGCTACGCCTAAATTGCATAATATTTGCATTAACATTTTATTTAGTAGTTGCGGGTATTTTATAATATGAAAATTCCCTTCAAAGTTTTCACTTGACAATTAACTACAAAAGTCTTTTATTCAAAAGAAATAAAAAAAAAAGAAATCATATTAAAACCGATTAACACAAGATATGCAATTGTATGCAGAATAAAAAAAATTAAATCTCCCACGCTTTTCCCCTTCATTTGGATATAATGGTTTATTAGAATCGTTTAAATTAACCTGAATTATCTTTTAATTGGTATTTGCACATTCTGATTCAGTTTCATTTAAATTTTGTTTTTTATTTGAAAAATTCTCCACTATATGTGGATTTGAATACCAAAACAAAAATGTACATTTGAATTACGAAAAGAAGAGTAGAAAATTACAGTACTCTTTAAATACAGCATGTGTGTCATGTATTCATTAATAATAATATGATGCGCAACATGCAATATAATTTCCATAGTCGGTTGAATTATGCAATAATTCTTTGCTAAAATAAAAAAAAATTACGATGGTTTGGGTTAGGGCGCAATGCTATACAAAAACAGTTAATCATTAATAATTGTATATAAATTTGTTTTAATGAAAAATCCACATTATGAGTGTGGTGAGTATTTTTGATGTGTATGAAGTCAGTTAATTTGATATCATCATAGATGAATATAATTGCATTTATATTAAATTTATGTGGCTGAATAATGTTGTGGTAAATAGTGGGCTTGTCATACAAATCATAATTTTCATTTAGAAGAAAATTAAATAAAATTGAATGCCTTCTCTTTTTAAGACACAGCGTAAATCATTTTTCAACAGTTAAGTAAAGTCGAGTGATTGCCGGTTGAATTAAATTAATGGATCAATTCAATCTTTGTATATATTTTGTTTTGTTGATTTTTTTTTCTGCCGTGCATTTAGTCACTATGAAATTT
Source organism: Coboldia fuscipes (assembly GCA_001014335.1). Lineage (NCBI taxonomy): Eukaryota > Metazoa > Arthropoda > Insecta > Diptera > Scatopsidae > Coboldia > Coboldia fuscipes. Next base: position 3,064 of record JXOR01000990.1, on the reverse strand, counting down.
TATATTCAGATTAGAGTGAAAATGGCATAGAAAATTATGTTGAAAAATTTGCAAATTTGCCATGGTTGATTCGATGTTTCGGTATATTGCACATACTGTAATCTAAATGCACAATAATTTTTAACACAGTTTCCTATTTATAGTCGAAAGGAAAGAAAAAAAAAATAAAATACAAAATTACTGTAAGCTACACATCAACGAAAATTTAATGTGGTATAATGAAACATTTATGCTATTAGGTGCAACAACATGAATGAAAAAAATAAAGTTTAATAATAAATAAAACAACATAGTAAATTACTATGAAATAATGTATGGCAAAGAGAAATTTGAATATTATTATTGCATTATGCGCCAAATTAAAATCAACTGGAAGTGAAATGAAAATAGAAATCGGGTTTAATAATATTATTATGTTGGTTACAACGAAAAAGAGTTAAAAAGACAGAAAAAAAAAGATTGTTTAAAAATATCTTACATAATCGAATGAATTTCTCAAAAAATGAAAGAAAAAATGACTTAAACAGATAGAAAAGAGTATAAAAGGTTTTCAATTTTCATATCTATGATTTCGATGCCTATATTGTTTCATGGCATATTATTATTGGTTAACATTGTGTACAAACAATACAAGAAATTATTGTCCGTGAAGGAAAAATCAACGGAAAAATGAAATTGATGTATTAGGCCTCTGAACACGCGCATTATTGTAACTTTCGTAAAAAAAAAAAAATTAAAATTAAACAATTTAAAATCAATGTTAAAGATATTTCAATTTTCGTTGCTAATTAACTTGTTAAATTAGAAAACATAAGTTATTTTTGGAGACAACAAGGTAACATAATTGTAGTTATAAATTTAATGTAACCAACTGGTATGGAATAAGATTCGCATTCGTTGTGTAATCCGCTCCTCATTTCAAGATTAAATAAGAGAATTTATAAATTTCTTTTTTTTTTAATTCATTAATATAATATTGCTTACGTTGAGATCATAATAATTCATTTCCTCTAGTCGTTATAGTTAATTTAGTTGTTGGCATCTAGAGACCTTCTGTTATATACTCGAAATATAATGAATAAATGATCTACATTAATGTTATAATTTTATATTATCGTTTAATGTTTACAATTTTATTTCTATTTTTCTGTTTCGTCTAATCAGATGAAATATTTTATTATTATTATTTGTTTCTTATTTTCCTAACTTACGATGAACGAAAAAAAACAAAAAACTGTGTGTCTGTACGGAACTTAATTCATATGGTGATTAGGAATGAAATAAAAAATGAAATGAAATGGAGGAGACACAGACCGACGATTATCAATGAAAAGTATACAGAGTTGGGAAAGATCTCTTTTATATGGAGCAAATCTATGCGCTGTGTAATGCTCCGTCTAACATAAGTGATCTTCATATACATCCATATTATGTGTGTTAAATTGACCTACATTTTCATTTTCATTTGTGATTTGTACATAGGCCAGAAGAGAATTAATCAAAACCACCATTTACCATTAGTTGTGACTTTATGAGTATTTTACTATACGGCTCTCTGTTTTCTCGCTATTTCTCTTTGGATCGCAGAGGGAGTCTCATTCATTTCTATGGAGTTTTCTATTTATTGCTCTCTGTTGCTCTCCAATGTTACAATATGTATGCGCCACTCTATTTGAAAGTCTGCATTAAGTTTATTATATTGTTCATTATTATACAACTTGGTTGGTGATCGTTTCACATACAAAACATTATTGTATGAGAGATAGAGATAGTCGAGAAGGCATATGAAAGATAACAATCAGAGGCTCTATACGATTTTCATACAGAAATGTATAACCATGTTGGTCTTAGTTTAAAAAAATGAAACCAAAATAATAAAAAAAAAACTCATTGCAATTGCATAAGTCACTTCTTTTGTGTATTTTGCTGTTATAATTCGTTTGCATATCTGTTTTTTTTTTTTTTAATTCTCAATGCATAAATGGAAATTTAAACTGAAGTTTATAAATGAATTTGTATTAGTTNTTAGTTTTTTTTTTTCTGTAGTTTCGGTTTAATTCATTCAAATGTACTTAAGCTTTTATGTGTTGTGTTCTAAAACGCATTGAAATCCATTGAAAAGAAAAATAAAATGCAATTTACGAAATGGGGATACTTAAAATTGCAGAAGTAAAGAAAAAAAAATCTGCATTTTAAATTTTTCTGTAGAATTTTGAAGTGATCATCATTGACGTTAATTGAAGGAGAACTAAATACATCGGATTCAGTTGAAATATTAATTACTGTCTAATTTAAATAGTGAGAACAGGTTCGTCCTCAACAGTTGTTGGTGGGATTGGGCCCCCTTAGTTGCAGTATAAATTTCACCGCTAATGTAATCTTTAACTCTTTGGCACATACACACTGTGTACTTTTGTTTTGTTGTAATAAATAGTAGTTACAACATCTTATTTCTTTTCTTTAACTCACCATGTGGTAATGTAGTGAATTGTTGTATTGCACATTCGCTTTTACAACTGATTTTCAATGGATTATTTCATAGTGAAAAATTCTTTTTTGATTTCAATTGAATGGTATTTTCATTGAATTGCATTTTTTTTTTTTTTCAAAAACAGAAATGAAAAATTTCACATATTACAGCACACCGAAAAAAAAAATAATAATTTGAAATAAAAAAAAATAGAGCAAATCTGCAATAAAAATACAAAGTAAAGAAAGATTATAAGGAAATTAAAAGAAACTAACAGCAGTAATAGTAACAATCTGTGAAAAACCAAAACAATTTAAAAGAGAGAATAAAATCCGTTGGAATCGTTAAAAGTTTACAGTGTTGTGATTTACGAGAAATTGAAATTAAAAGGCTCCGATACAATTAAAATTATAGTTGGGGCTGGGTTTGTATGCAACACTCCGTTAAAATGGCAAGAAAACCGAAAAGAAATCCAAATAATACATATTGTAAAAGAGCAAAACATAATGAGAGATAACTAACAAATTCATGTTGACTATGTGAACGATGAGAAATTAAGTAAAATAGGCGAAATTTATGTTGTAATAAAAGTGC
>JXOR01000986.1:0-33889 GCA_001014335.1 Coboldia fuscipes | reverse complement strand
TGTTGGCTTCATCATGCGATTATTTCAATGCCATGTTCTGCGGTTTATATAAGGAATCTGAAGNCATCGCTGGAGTTGATAGTTTCAAGTAAGTATTTCTAATAATTCATTGATCATTATAGGTTTTACATTTTACATTCATTTACTCCTATCCTAGGATGAGAGCACACAAAACAGTGTTGGCTTCATCATGCGATTATTTCAATGCCATGTTCTGCGGTTTATATAAGGAATCTGAAGACCGAGAAATCGTTTTGAATGATTTTGATGGTGATTCTTTAAAATCGTTCATTCATTACTTTTACACTGGTGAAATGGATTTGGCGAAAGACAATGTCGTGGAAATTGCAATTCTGAGCGATCACTACTATATTCCTAAGGTGTTGAATATATGTTTTAGGTTTTTGAAATGGAACATCAACGACGAAAATTGTATTGAATTCTTTGATCGTCAGGATATTCGTTATCTTAATGATTTCTACCTGTTTGTTGCTGATTATATCAATCGACATTTTCAAACTGTAAGTAAAATAAGAAAATCATAGCGTATAAAATTAGTAGTTAATTAAATTATGATTACAGGTAAAAAATAGTGAAAACTTCGTAAATTTGAGTTACGATGGAGTGAAAAAAATATTAGAAAGCGATGAGTTGAATGTATCATCTGAGGAAGATGTCGTCTGTGCTTTAACATATTGGATCAAAAATGACGTTGAAAGCAGAAAGGAACATATCAAAGATCTATTGCCGCTTATTCGAATGACATTGTTACAACCAGCGGTAATTTATTATTAAAATAAAATTTATATTGAATATTAAAATACTTTTTAAAATTACAGTTTATCCAAGAATATGTTCAACCGCTGTATGAAATGGCAAAGGATCTTAATTTAAGTGCAATAATAATGGATGCATTATTTTGGCATAGTTTACCCGATAAACGTTATAACATATCAGTTAAATATCCAAATCCAAGAAGGCTACAAGATAATCTTTTGATTTCAACGAAAATCAAAAAAGAATTTACTCAGAATGTATATTCATATTTGTCATTCTCAAAAAAATTGAATTTGGAGACCCAACTGAAAGATACTGACAATGTTATATCATTACATAAAAATTACATGATCGTCGATGATCAGTTAGAGGTAAGGATTTTTAAATTCTTTAATTGTTTTAAGACAAAGTTTCTAATTTTTTTATTGATTCTATGATTTCAGTTACGAAAGATCGCCTTAGATACCCAAGAGAATAAAATGTTTTCTATTAGGTGGCTTCAAACCGAGGAGTATGTGCACCAGTATGGGGTAATGTGCGGAAATGACATTTATTTAACGGACGAAAAAAGTGTTTCTTTCAATCTTGAATATAGTCTAATGTTATGTAACCACACATTTAAAAAGTAAGTCAATTATAATTATTAAATTGTAATTAATTAATAATTACATTAATCTTATTGTTTTTTGTTATTACAGATACGATTTTGACTTAGAACGATGGTCTATCTTAAGAAATGATTTTAATCGAGAAATGATAGCAATGGTTTGTTTAGACGAGTGCATCTACTATATGTTTGGAGAAAAATCTATTTGCAAATCTTTCATGATTTTCAATACATCGACAGGAGTGTGGTCGACAATGGACCGAATTGAACATGTCGTTATAATTAACAAGGTAATTATTCAATTAATAAAACATTTATGTTTTCTGATATTCATTTAATTCATCTATTTTTGTCTCTTGTTACAGCCAATCGCATTTAACGGCTCAATATATGCACTTATTAGGACTGAATATGGTCCCATATCACTTAATAAATTCAATATGAAATCGGGAACATGGTGTAAGGTATCACTTCTACCTGCAAGATTATGTAATGATCTTCATCTGATTAATTTTAATAATTCAATCCATTTGGTTGCTGCATTGGACGATACTTATACAATGTTTCAATATGAATCAGCATCAAAAAAATGGAAGAATTTATACAATTTAAATATTGTTGGTGATTTGGATTCCATTATTGTTACATCAAATAATTTTGATTTTTAAGCATTTCGTTTTGTGGGAATGAAATGTTTATTATATGATTTTACCTTTTAAAATATTTTGATTTAAAGTTTTTTAGAAATAAGATAAACATTTGTTATTTTGAATTTAAAATTTAATAAAATCTTTCAATAATCTTAACTGATATAATTTTAAATTTTGAAATTTTAAGAAGTTACAGGTATCTATGGTATAAATTTTGAACTTCAAAATCACCGCTTTTATGAACAAAATCTTACAGTTAGTGTAAGAAGAAGTATTGAATTTCTGAATATTACTGAGTACTAGAGTCATAAATATGTCTAATTCAGTGGTTATTCGAATGCTGTGTCACATTTTCCGGAATACGAAGGGTGTATATTCAAACAAATGATGTCTGTTAAAACAAATGATGCTAAATTTTATTGAAATATTTTTGTACCTCTTCCTACTAGTTTTATTATTCCATGATTCAATTTTGGTCGCGAAACTTAAACAAGAAATTATAATACCAAAGGGAAAATATTAACAAATGACTTGAGTTTGAAACTAAACAACAATCCTTAGAGGAGCTCTCCAACGTATGTGTTGAATTTTCCCGGCATTTCCGCATATACACAGTTTCCATTTTGAAAAATGGGCGCTTTCATCTGCAAGAAGCAGCTGCTTCGTTGCATGAATGCTGGCTGCCCTGCTTCAACCATCAGGTTCTTACGATGTTTTTTATTTGTTGTTGACAACATACTGTGTATTCCGCTTAATTGAGAATAGACGGGTTGGTCTCGATGTGTCTCAATTAAGCGTACATTGGTATTCATCATATCACAATAACAAAAAAAAATGCAACCACAACAACAACGACATAACACATAAATAAAGAATGAAGAAATTTGAAAGAGTTTAAGGCCAATTTATTAGTAAGTAACGAATACGTTCACCCCCAAGTATTCATCGAAATATTATCAAAATAATCAAGTGATCTGTTCTACAAACTGTCAAATTTAACCTAAAAATTGTCGAATCGTCCCAAATATACGGTCTCGACACTGTCTCGATTATCTGAATAAAAAAATTCAAAGAAAGTGGCCATTGGAAATAAGAATTCGCATATTGTTCCATTTAAGTAGAAATTCTGTTCAAACGGAGTCTCAATTAAGCGGAATCCACTGCTACAGTGGAATTAATAAAGACGTATCTAAACAGAAATTTGTTATTTATTTATATTTGGACAGTGGGTACGAACCAAAAAGAATTTTCATCTCTCTAATTTAACCAGGTGAAAATAGAGTCTCTTAAAGATACTATTCTAAAATTGTAACTTAATTATAGTGGCAGGAAAGTGAAAAAGAAAGTGCTATAAACACCACGGATTCAGGGAAATTGTGAAGATTCTGTTACATGGCAGAATCTTGAAGCCAGATTTGGACATTCTGAAGGCTATTAGATTCGTGATTTATTACCTCAAGCACAGAACGGAGCAACTTTAATTCAGGTTCAAGTGACGGGAATTTTAATCAAGCGACACAGTATTGTTAATTGCTATAGTGCCACTGAAAGAATACTTTATTCTTTTAATCATCCTCTTCGTATATCTGGAATTGGTTTGTGGGGCGATTCCATTGAGTGTCATTCACCAACTTACTGGATATCATTTTGGTGACATCCTTCTTTTGATGGCATTCCACGTTCACAATTATGAATACTTTCAACAAATAACCTGGTTACTGTTGCCTAATTAACGTTTAGCAGAATTATTCAGATTGCCTATTGAGTGAGAAAAAACGGATGGTGACTTTCTCTTACGTTGAGGCGTAGCTTTAAATTGGGACCATTGCATTTCTCACAATGGAACGTTTTTCACATGACTTAACGCTGGCCTTGGAGGAAACCTCGAAATGTAACGCAGTCAAATCAAAACGATGGTGTGCTCGTCGTCGCACCCGATCAACTGGGAATTTACGTAAGTTTTATGTGCTGGAACAGTTCTAATAATCTGAAATTGATTTAACCTGATTCCCGTAAAGCAATTAACATTTAATTAACTTGTGCATAACACGCAAGCCACCAGTTGAATTTAATTGTTTTGAAATCCTTTCAGCTTGTGCTCCGTTACCAACAGAAGATAGTTCAAGCAGCCCAACTGATCCGCCGATAGCTGCGATGAATCACTTTGATGGTGAATTGGAACCAAATCAGATAGTCAGTGATTCAGACGATCGACAAGAGTTTCAATTTTCTCTTAAAGGACGGCAAGCAAATTTGTTTCCAAATTTCGAATCAGATTCTTTGAATGAAAATTTCAGTCCAGCGAGGTAAATATCCTTTTACAAAAGAACATTTCATTTCTCAATTGATTTCTTGAAAAAAACCATCTGTAATTGCTCTCATTCGTTTTTAGGCCGAACACACGAAGGAAACGAAAATTCAAACGAATGGCAGTGGAGTATGAGACAACACCATCAACTCCTGGTGCGATAACAAATGGATCGATTTTTCCAATTGGCGGTGCTGTAAAGAAGCGTGTACTGAAACACACAAATCAAGAAAATTTCCGAGCAAATATATTTTTCTGTGGCAAACGAAAGCGTTCTCACCGTGACCGTTATATGGATTATGATCACAAACAGCACTCTAGCAGTGTACCACGTCAACGAGATTTTTTTGGATCAAAGAGTTCCTATATGGAATACAGGAATCGTAATAATCGTTCCTCCCAGAAGCCAGTAGATCGTATACTGCCGTTGAATAAGAATATTATTTCAAAAATTGAAAAGATCTCACAGGATACAAAGTGTCATCCATTTAAATTTGAATTTGCTGTACAAAATGAGAGTCAAATATTGGATACATTGGTAACACCAAGCTGTTCATCTACTTCAGATCAAAATAAGTTGCCTTTGAACCTCGAAACGGTACAACCAGTTGAAACTGTAGTTAGTCATCAACATCGAATTCCATCGAAATCAGGTAGTTTTGAATCAACATTTCCCAATTACGAAAGTGATGTGGGTGCCAATGCTAAGAAGAAGTCTTCATCGAAACGAAATCGGCGATCTAAGAAGCATAAACACAGGAAAAATGAATATGACAGTTCCAAACACCAATTACAATTTGATGATCCGAATTTAATGGATTGCTCGTTTAATGAAATTGGAAGTTCAAGTTCAATAAGTAGCAGTGACTCAGAAGATGCTGAAACAAATGATAGTGATCGTGAAGGAGACGATGAACTAACTGATTGGCCGGGTAGTGAAGCAATGGTGAATTTTACATCTAAAAATGATTTCAAACGTATGAATCGGCCAAAACTAAAGTCTACGTTACCATTGATTAAGTCTGATGAAATGTGCCAGGAAGATGATACTCTAATGTCTGAGGAGGAAGCATTAACTATAAATAATTCGTTAACGACACTGCAAGGTAGCTTTACAAACACCATCGGTGGTATTTATCCACCAAACTCATTAAATTTACAATTAAAATTTTCACCAGCGGAACCAACATCACCTCGTTTAATAACAAATATTGCACCAGCGAAATTAAATTCTAGTTCGATGCCGATTGATATTACACCGACAGGATCAGCAACTGGTGCATTCAGTAGCGGAGCGAATGCATTTTTACGAAATCAAATCGAGAGTGAAATGTCTGGTGAGACTTCCAATATCTTGTCTTCACCTAACACATATGAAGCACGTGAAATACGAGCTGGATGTCGTCGTATTCGCAATGAACGACCGGGATTCTTAATTCGCACCAGTGCTAACGAAGACTTCTCAAAGTGAGTGATTAACATATTTTAGTTGCACTTGCTGCGAATGTGACATTTGCTTTTTTTTTTTTTTAGATTTTTACAAAATGCACGACAACTGGAATTGATACTGAAAGACGTTGATTCTCTGGAAAGTGAGAAGTTATTGGATTTGGCTAAACTTTATTCGTTAAACATAACAATTGAAAATGGTATTGCGATTTTAAGAAAGACAAGGTAATTGAAACACTTCATCATCAGATCATTCCAGTGTTTAAAATTGTTGGTCAATGCACAATCATTCAGTTCTTTCATCTAATCAAGATAATTCAGCATAAAGAACTCTATTTCTTTCAATCATCCAAGTCGTACGACTGAACCGTAGATTTTTAAATGGTAACTGCTAATGTTATGGTCGCTTGTTCTAAATTCAAGGAAAAAGTATACACATTTTGAGTTTTCCTAGAGAATTTAAACTAAATAGGATCCGTTGGAACATAAGAATTGGAATAAAATATCGTCCTAAAAGATTAATAAACAAATGAACTTTTAAAAACCTCTTGATTTTCATAAAAAAAATATATGAGCCAAAACCACTGATAAAAATAACGGTATCGGCTCAAAGTGAAACTTTTGAAATTAACAAAAAAAAAATTCAAAAGTTTCAAAAATTGTTGTTGTAATTAATGCTTCGTGTCGGTGTATCAATCTGCATTAGTATTGGTGATTTACTTTAAACACTAAGGAATCCAGAAGAAAATTACTGAAAAACCAAAAGTTCCAAAAAAACCACCCGTTCCAATTCCAAGGAAAAGTAAACGATTTTTCAATTTTTCAAGAAAATTTCGACTAAATTGGGATAATTGGAACAGGCGAACATAATACCAGGAGACAAATTTCCTCTTCGAAGAATTTCCAGTTATCTCAATTCATTCTCTTTTGAATTGATCTTAAAAGGGAGTTATAAGAACAAGGGTGAATTTTTATTGATCAATAAAAACACTGGATGGTTATTTTATCATTCATTTATTTTATAAACAATTTTCTTATAATCATTCTAGTAATACAACACAAGCGGTCAGAATTGATCAGCCAAATATTAGGAATCGATTCCTAAGTGATTATAAACGTCGATGCTATCGGGATAAATTTGAGCCAGATGGAGCGGATTGTGATGTCGTGCAATAATCATTGAACATGTTTTATTTTCATTTTTATTTTTTATTAATTTTTGTAATTAGTTTTCTAAGAACATATCCAATCATAAAAACGCCGCGTTCCAAAATAGAAAATATTTACTATGAAATGCCTTGAGATAAAATCCCTAATCAACGTATATAGAAAATTTGAAACAGTAATGATATGTATAAGATGAATGAAATTGCATGCTTTTATATGTGAATTTAAATAAGAATTTTTTTTTATGTTGTATCATTTCCATAACAATTGTGAAAAAAAAAGACTTCAGTTATTTGATATAAGAAAATATTCTTTTGTGTATACACAGAATGAAATGAATTGTATGATTCACATAATTATATATGAAAACAAAAGGAAAATGTACAAATTCGTTTAATCTTATTTCTCTTGTTCTTTTATAAATTTGTAAGTTTATGAAAATGGTGTTTTAAGTATATTGAAAAATTTTTATACTCAATTTTTGGTAGAAAGACTATTATTTCTGTTTTATTCATTTAAATTCTATTTCATAAAATTAAATTAAGATGCTAAAATATAAACGATTTGGTTTCTGTTTTTTTTCCATTTCATTTAAATAAAATTATCAAATTTAATAAACTCATTTTAAGAAATATTCCTGATAAGAATCAATTTAAGATGACAGAGAAATTAGAATGATAATCGGTTGCTTTTCTCAATCATCGTTATTGAAATGAAATTCTTTTTTTTTTTTTTTGCAAAAAAGTAATCTGTAAAATCATTATAATACTTGGAATGGTGTTTAATTATTATGTAAATTTAAATCACTTAACTAAAATGCTTATGTTTCTTATACATTTTTACTTTAAAATATAAATTGATATTTATATACAGAGAATATTCTTGTAATTGTGCTAATTGTTTTTCTATTATTTCTTATTTTGTTTGCTTTTTTATAGTTTATGTATTCGATAAACATTGAACATTATATAACATGCACTTAAAATTATGTCAAATTGCATGCTCAGCCACAGCGTAAATTTACCTGATGATAACAGGTCGTTAATATCATCTAAATGCAAATTATTTTTTCTCTCTATTCGTCCTCACTAATTTGCTTTAAAATGGAATACAAAAAGATTCCATCATGCAAACAAGTAGCAAACATAAATAAATCATTTAACAAACTACTGTGAAATGGAACAAATTATAATTGAAGATTTTCCTCCATTTCCCGCGAAATTAAACGGAGAACTGCATGCAATTCAACAAGGACTAAACTGTTTTCAAACGCAAGTGCATTCAAATATGCTTTTGTCATATAAACGAATACTTATGCTTAATAATATCATAATAAAACATAAGCATTAATTGACTTCATTTTCTATTGCTTTATAAATGATTATATGTGTGTTGTTCACATTATAATGTTTGATACAAAAAACCAAAATATAACAGAATTAATTTAAAATAAAATATTTTTTTCTTATAAAAATAAGATTTCAATAATCATTTACCATTCGAAATCTTCCTATTTTTTCAGTATTAATATTTACTCTTTGGTGTCACTTGTCTTATTATTACCGCTTATAAAGAAATGGAATAATTATTTTCTTAAATATTCTAGGTATTTACATAATCAAATATAATTAATAAAACAAAAAACAGAACAAAAGAAATTAATTAATTCTTATCAATCGATAGAGATTATTGGAATTTTGAAACACAAAAAAAAAAATTTTGTAATGTCATGGCGCTTATCGATAGAAAACAAAAAAAAAAAACGAATTTACTTATCATCTAAACTTTTATTCTTCCTCCTCCTCATTGCTATCGGGAATGTCTGGCAGTCGTCTGGGACGCGGTGAATCTAACATCAATCACACATTTCAATTAGATTTTCTATTCCATTGTTTTTTTGTGTTTTGTTTGTTTATTGTTTTTTTTTTTATCACAAACAAAACTAGATAGATATAGGAGTGATAAACATCATCTGGACCAGATGAATATTAAATGTGTGTGCGCTTGTATTGATGTGAGATTGGCGTGCATTTCTATCATTCACAGAATAATCAAAATTTTGATTGATTCTCACCTGGTCGTTGTAACTGCTGGGTATTCCGATATGTAACTCGGTCCTCGGCTACAGATACCTGCGACACCTGCGTACGACTGTGGTTGTAACTGTATCCGATGTCTTTCCATTTCTCTAAAACAAAGTTTGTGGTTTTTTTTTTTTATGGAATTGGACCCGATTAGCACACAATGAAAATAATAAATAAGAAAATATTGTCTAAGCAATCAAAACGTTCCCCCATAATGCAATATTACATTCACATTCAATTAATTTTTTTTTTTAGATAAAAATTCATTTTAAGGACATAATACATAAGAATCTTTAATAAAATTTGATTAATTAATTACCTCCCAATGAACTGCCAATATTTGTGAATGATAATAAACGACCGGGTTTACACAGGATCACAGTTTTATATGCGTGCCGATATTGTTTATTCATAATAACATAAATTATTGGATTTATGCATGATGACAAATAAAGGAAGATATAACCAATTATATGCCAACCCGGATGGTTGACATCTTTATCAGCTACCTTAATCACGGTTATTGGTAAATAGCATATGACAAATGATAAAAATATTGCCAAAACCATTTTAGTGATACGCCATTCATTACGTTTTGCTTTTGCATCACGTTGATCCTTAACGCGTACCGTTCGTCCATTACTAGCCGTTGGACCATCAATTGATCCTGTACTCTGTACTGATACACGATTGTCTGCTGATGTTGATGGTTGTGGCTGATTATTATTCGTTGGTCTCGTATTATTTGGTACTGAATTCTGTTTTGATGCATGTTTACGCATACGTAATTCAGATCTGTTAAACGAATTATAATAAAAATTCATAGATCATAAATAAAACAGATTTGAATGATTCATTTATTTAACAATAACTTACTGATGCACCACCCAAAATATTCTCGTATAACAGCCGATTATAATCAAACAGGGTATCACAAATGCAATAATAAACAGTGTTGTTTTACTACTACGTCCATTTGAGTCTTTTATTATCGAACAAGTGCCAAGATTTTCATCATAACCAAATGCACCTTGAATTTTTGATTGGAAAAACGTTAAAGAATATTATAAAGGAATATATTGAATATAAATATTTAACTGATATGTAGGAGAGATTTGAGCGGAGACTCAAAGAATAACATTAAAGTAAGGGAAGAATATGAAAACACAACTTGAAATTTAAGAAATAAAAATCTATAATATTTAATATGAAAAGTGAGTGAGCGTGTGTATGTGAAGAATAATTGACTTGAGTGTGATAAATTATGGAAAAACGAATTCGCTTTTTATTTTAAAATAAATTACCCCAGACTTTGAATAGCGTCGGTGTTTGCATCCCATATGAGAAAACCCAACAAAATATAATCATACATGCGATCCAATGTCTTTTATAGATTTTTGCATAGGAACTATGATGAGCAATCATTATATATCTGGAAAAACAGAGAGAAAAATACATAAGATGAAAATCTCTTACTTTACATATAAACATTGGGTCGATTGATCCTACAAGGTGGCGTTGAGCTAAATTACATTTCTACTTTATTTTTTTTTGTATTCCAATAAACCATTACTTTACACCGTTGAAGTGTACAAATAACAACAATTTTAAATTGAAATAATTCATTTCGATCCACATATTCCTATACAAGAAACATGGACTGCCACAAATACAAGAAATATAAAAGAAAATTTTATTTACCGGTTTATGGTAATCATGGCAATGCATAGTAATGAAACACCAACATTACCATATTGTGTAAATGGTACCATACTACACAGTACATCACCATATGTCCAACTACCTTTGATGAAACGGAACGCATTGAATGGCAACACAATCATACAGAATATGCAATCAGCAACACATAAACTAAAAGAGAAAATTTAAATTTAAAATTTCATTTGACAAAATTAATGAATCTATGATTGGTTTTACCTGATAATAAATGCAGCAGCTACATTTCGTACTTTTGGACATTTCAGTAATGCAACAATCGTCAACATATTACCAAATATGCCAACCGTCATTATTATAATTGTCATTGTTGCTGCAAACGTTAACAGCGGTCGGGAAAATCTACATTTAATTAAAATGACAAAAACACATTAAATCAATTGCTGGATCTTTAATTAAAACTAATTAAGTAAACAAATAATAAATATTGAAATTCTATAAAATAAATTTTCTCAAAAGTTACAAGGAATACCAATGAGATAAACATACAAATCAACTGTGAAACCATTAAAAACTTTACCGTATGGTATAACAAATATTCTTGTTATCATTCCATTGCTAAGAACATTGGGATGAGTTTGTTTTAAACTTATTATGAATTCCTAGCTGAATGATTCCCTATTTTCAATATTATTTATTGGATTGATAAGGTAGAATTTCTTCTATTTTTATTTTAACATAAATGAGCTCTATTTACGGTTTTATAGAATTAAACTTTTCTTTCAACAGATTGGAAGAAAACAAGAAAATCTCAGTATTTTTACATACACACAAAGAAAAATTTGAACGCACATTTTATAAAGAAACTTTTTTAATTACATTTGATCCTGGCTGTAAACCGCTGTTATGTGTTTCCATTGAATTTATGTTGTTCCTATAAAAAGTTTCTCATTTTCCTAGTATTAGTCTAATTAAAATTGCAATTTCAATTGCATTATTATCAATTGATTGGCAATATAATTAACGAGAAAGAGAGATCGATTAATTGAAATAATCGAAAGTCTAAGAAGTTCTAACGTAAACTATTATCTATTGAACATAAGATTCAACTTCATTTGTGGACAATCACAATAGAGAGTTTCACTTCGTTTGATGTTAAAAGATCTTTCGTATTAATCAGTATAATGCGAATGACATACGATTGAATTAATACAGAAATTGATGTTCCATTACATTACGAGGTGTTGGTATTCCCATTAACATAGAAAAGGATTCAAAGTTTGTTGGTAAACATTATTGTGCTTCGGTCATATTCAAAAATTTTCAATGGGGAAAATCCATTTACTCTAAGCAATAAACATATTTCACATTTTCCAGTAGTAAAATATTTCCATGATTTAGGTAAATTCATGAGAAAATTGGACCACAACATTCAATTATAGGAAAATATGATATTCTTCACATATGAATTTCTAAGAATATGTAAATATGGTACAGTTTAGACTTTATGACAATTTTAAATTCCATTCTTTGGTAGTAGTTCCACATTTCACAAGCGATTGCACTCAATGTGAACTATCATAAATGTATGGCATTGGATTACAGGAAACAGGAGCCAACTCCAATAAGATTCCAAATGGAAATCCACTTAGAAATCCTTTTTAATAACCATAGCATCTTTATGTACAGTTCGTAAAAATACATTTCAATTGTATACAGTACGTCTGTATATCATGCAATTCTTAACATTAAATTCATAAATAGTTTTTCTATTTCTTGGTAAAGAAAGAGCCACAAAACTCCATATAAAATATTTAATCTAATTTAACATAAAATCCACGGTGAATTATAATGTTATTTCGCGACTTATCATCTCGTTTAAAATATTCATTCTCTTTTGTTTTCACGGTATCCTAACAACACAACATGATACAATGGTAATCGTATATGCTATTATTCTTTTAGCATCCGTTTTCATCCATGATTTTCATCTAAATTTTTATTATTTTAATATCCATTCAACGATATCAACTGTATGTTAGTTAAATGCATATCAAACCTCCTTGACAATAATCACATAAAAGTTTACCATTAAATTTTTATTTTCATTTTTACATTGAACAGAGTAGAAATATTTATGTTAATGTCACCATATCGTTATACTTATGTGAATAAACAAATAAAGGTAACCAAAGATAAATGTGGTTCATATCAATTTACAGAAGGTTGTCCAGTTAAATGATTATGGATTACAGTTTTATTAAAATTACACTTCTTTTCAATTTGATTGTGAAACAGAGTGTGAGAACAATGAAAACTATAAAAATCATATCGTATGAATTAACATTTTACATAACAATTTTCATTGCAGTCTGATATCATCGCTCTGTGAGATGAAATGTTGGCAGATTCATTAAAAATATTTAAAAAATTGATCCACCATATACCACACAATGATCGTTGTTATCCATAGAGTGAATCCAAGAGTAAATTACATGCCATTTAATGGTTATTCGGTACATATAAAAATGTTGTTATTTGGCTGTTGAATCACATTCTACGAATGATTCAAAGAAATCCGGAATGAAATTTCCTATTGCAATTAAAATGTCCAAGACATGATTCATCATTCTCGCCTTGAATAATAAACAGAGATTGGTAACACTGAATATCAATTGAAAAACAACACAATTCTTATTTAGTTTTCATTCAACTAAAGAACATTCATGATCTTCCATCACCGTATAGAACATGACGTTCCTATTAAATTCACAATAAGTGTTTCCCCTAAAACACATATACAATTGAACTTTATCTTAAAACATTTTCAATATTAGAAACATCTTAAGGAAATTAGGTCGATGGTTTCCTTGAAAATTCTCATATCAAGATTCGATCAATTGGTTAGTTCTTCATCCACCTCCACAAGTTCTAATAAATGCCAATAGCACTAAATGAAGATAGGTCAAACATTCTTAACAATTTCCATTTAACACAAATGAAATTTCTATAAGAATCAACACTCATGCCAATAAAAGCATTAAATATCTATGCCAAATAATAAAAAACGGAGTTATCAAGTGAATATCATATCGTTCGTTAAAAACTTTTTAACGGAATTTTATGAGAACTTTCAAACAGAAGACATACAAGACAAATTAAGAAATTGTGATAATTTTCTCGGAATAAGTTCCATCGTATCTGTTTCAAATAGTTATAGTTACCAAAAATAATTCGCATTGTTTAACTTTTGAACATTCTCCCCATATCTCATACATTCAAATTTCGTCCCCCCAACGGGATAGACATTATAAAATTCAATTTAATCCAGTTATGTGTACGTATATTCTATATTTATCGTAAAAAACTATAAATTTCATTAAAACATCAACATCCGGATATTGCAGTTAATTAAAATAAAACCCAAACAAATAGATTGCAAATTTTATATTCTATAAGTCCAAACACTGAACAAATTAGTGTGGTACAGTAACCATAGTATTTCCGTTTATAAGGATGTATTAATAAATGGATAATATGTTTAGCATAAAATAGCTACGATTTCATTATGGTCCATACAATTGGTGCACGTTTAAAAACGTAACAATGTCATCTACTGGATTATGGTGAGCTCTTTCTGTTTCCAGCAGACCAATTAATTTAAATGAATTGTTATGGTTCCATAATCAGTGAATTGATAATACCGGAATCACTATTATAACTGAATAAAATGAGATTATGTATGAAATTGTTGAATTTGATTGGAACTTGTTTCAAACTCCACTACACTTCTCTATTATCATGAAACAAATAATCCAATTAACAGGTGGCAGATAATAATTAGGTGTTCAACTATAATATTATTATTTGGATAAAATTGTATTTCCATTATTCTTAGAGAGATACTTTTCTTAATATTCATTACTGGTTGACTGCCATCAGAGAATTGCATTATTTTACGTGCAAATTTTTATTTTCTTTTTTTTATTTCATATACATCAACGGTGTATGCATTTGAAATTACTTTCCACATAATGTATCCCATGCATTCTAATGAATTAAGTGTGATATAGTAAATGTAATGTTTAATATTTTTATAATGCCATACACATAATAATGAAATGATACACGTATAAATAACAGAGAACAACAGAATTTTTATAATGTTGAATTATACATTTGATTCATTTTAGTTTATGAACAATGAACAAAATAACAATTTGATTATGTTGATTGAATTGTATAATGTTCTCTTGTTATTATTATGTTGAGAATTAACTCGCACTTTTGTTTCAACAAAACACAATTATTTCCGTTCTTCGTCTCGAGCTATAAACTCACATGTGTTAACACGCATATTCAATGTTCCATACATTTATAGGATCACATAATCGTTAAGTGATTTACATAAAACGAATCAAATAAGGTGAAATTGTCTTTCCATAAATGAGATTAAACGATAATTAAATTCTATTTTCATCATGTAATGTGTCATATTTTAATGCGCATAGCATAGGGTTGATTCCGTTCACCATTCCACCGTTATCTTATTACCATCTGGGGATGAAATGTAATTAAACTTATCAAATTTTAATGCTTGTTTTGAGTTCATTCACCTGAACGTTTCTTTTTTCCATGCAAAAAAAAATGTTGGAATTGACTTTCACGTGTTTCTAGAAACGAAGCGCCAAGAAAAAAAAAATTGTCATTGTCATTGCTCAAATGAATAAAATGTACTAAAACAATTATGCAGCAAATGAAAATTATTTTCCGGGTTGTTAAATTTTTAACGAGCCAAAAGAATAGACTCAACTAGGGCAATAGAAACTGGTAACCTCTTTTATATACCTGAGAAACTAAATTTCTTTTACGAGTGCCAACTAAGGACACCAATTATTCATCATTTAATACATTTCGTTTCAGCAAAAAAAGTTCTGGCATCCAACTGTCCTCACATATAAAACGACTGTACCAAATGTAATGGATCTTTAAACTTTTATTATAATTATATACACAGTTTACTCTCCAGTTTAATTTCAACATGTTTTACTATTTAAAATCACATAAATTCATAATGTTCAATTTTCATTTATGGAACCAAATGTTTCTCTACTTGAATAATAACAACAACAACAATTTTTGTGATAAAAGTTGAAAATATTTTTGTGTGATTCCATGTAATAAAGTATAAATCTGCTAATTAGGTAATTCAACAATTCACGGTATTGGGCCACAGAGTGAGAGAGATTTTTGGTTACCACTTTCAATCTCTCACCCCTCCCTCCGGCCACAAAACAATAACAAAATTTAATGCCCATAAATTCATGTTTCCTCTATATATTAAGTACAATAAACCATGATAATAAACATTATTATACTTTATGCTTTCATATAATTTGGTTTCATACCACAAAAATTAGTGAATGATATCATTTAATATTATTTTATTTGTGGGACAGAGTAAGCAATACTAAAATAACCGTACCAAATTACAAATAAAATTTCAAAATTTCACTGGGGATGCAATTTAATCTCACACAAAATTGTTATAAAATTTAACGAGTTGGTCATCTTCCCTGCTTTTTCCGTTACAAAAAACAAATTAATAACATTTCATTCGTTTGAAGTGTTTCATTCAAAATTCCATATTCCTTAACAACCAACTGGCTCTAAACTTTTCTAATTTAAGATGATTATTAATTTATTTATATTCCTTATTGCCATTAAATAATTCTCGTGCACACTTTCAAACACACGCTGCCTTTTTTCTGTTATAAATAAATCCAGCATCAATGCATTCAGATTATATTCGCAAATATTGATTCATTCAATGATTTAATACAACAAATCGTTTATATTTACGTTTTTAGTTATCCACTCAAATGATATGTATTAATCTCAACATTAAATATGAGACGTGTACCAGACATTTTGAATTAGAATTAATCATTTTACGTTTAAAAATATAAAAAATAATAATTGAATGTACCAGCTGCCAACTTAAAGTTCTGTCTACTATATTTTATGATCCAACAGATCATAAATACAGAGAAAATAATATTCAAGAAGAGAAATAAAAACTTTAATTATATTCAAACATTCAAGTAGAGATTAATTCAATTTTTGTATGGAATACATTCGATATACACTTGATAGTTGATGACTCTATTTACAACAAATATTTTTTGTTATTTTTCAATTTTATTAACGTTAGCCGTAATTAACGAGTGCTGGAATAATTAAAACATAACGGAATGATGTAAGAATCATATAATCAAATTGTTTTCCTTTTGACTTCATATGACTGTTTACGAAGATGTTAACATTAAAGAAATTCACTTACCGATTTAATTCACTACCAGCTGTACCATTTCCCAGTGAATCATAGTCTGATCCATGTTCAGCAACATATGAGACTACATCATTTAAACCGAAACGGCTTATTTTACCATCCGTTATATCCATCCTAGAATAGAAGAAAACAACAAAATGAGGAATTAATGGTTTAATTACTTTACATTTTAATTATAATTCCATATTAATGAATCTTAATTTTAGAATAATCTGTTTCACTTAAACATTATTCATTATTCATTTACTTGACTACGTATGGAGACAGTCAAGGGCATAATTGACACATTAGACACAAAGTGCCAAGGAAAATTCATTTCCCTAGCGTTTAAATGGTGATTAATGGCCTCAAATCAAAACTGACCGTTTAGTTCAATGACTTTGACCATTTCGAAACAAAAATTTGACTTAGAATCGGGTTACTGTGTACGGTCTATTGATTTTTTATCCAAAATAATTTAGGATATGACCATGAACTCATTGTTTTTGTTTGCCATTTAATTTTTTTTTTTCAAATCGAAACCGATTGATTTCTGTTCACTGACACGATAGCCTTGATTACCACAATCCATAATATGCATTGTCCCTTTTTGTTATTCCATAACACATAGTTTTTATTGCCAATCAACAAAACCCCCACATATAAAAAACAATAAAACAATGCTATTACATTTCTTTTATTTTTTTATTCTTTTCAAATGATAAACATTATTCGATTATCAATGATGATTTTATGGCTTCATTAATTTTTATGTCAAATAAAATAGAATTATTCGTACCGATTTAACTGATTCGTAAATAAAAATAACAAAAATAAAAGTTCATCAACAAGGATAATTTGAAGTTATCAATTCGGAAAGAATTTAATTTTTACGATTCTCACTAAATGGTAGCAATAGCCGAGAGATAGATAGAGAGAGACAACAAAAACGTTGATAAATGAACGTCAGTGATAGAGTTTCTTATTTCACGTAAATGATTTTTGTTTCAAACACTTTATACTTCTATCGCTCTTATCTAGTTCAGGTGATAAATTTCCTACACCTGAGTTTAAGTATTAAGATTAATTGCGTAAAATATGAACAGATACAATGATAGATTACTACGGTATACGTAACAAGCATAACTTAATCCAAATCTAATGTTCATTTTATATGCCATAAAAAATCCATACAGTAGAATCACTTGTCTACAACACCCTACTTTATTCAAACCAGAGGCTGCCTATCAGAAAAATGAATAATTTTCCGTTGACTTGAAATGAATTATTCCATTGGAAATTTATTTTTGTAATTTTTTTCGTTCATATTCCATTCCACAAAAATTCATAGAATCCTTGAAGCAATGGTGTTCTCCTTTTTTATTACAAATGAAAATGATTTTTTAATAACTTTGTTTGTTTAACATTTTAACAATATTCAAATAACAAAGCAAAAAAGGATGTTTTATTTAACTATACAACGCGCGAACATTAAAATCAGGACAAATGTACTCATAATTCCGTCATTTCAGTATTTTTGTCTGAACAAATAAAAGAAGCAAAAAAAAAAAAAATTTAATTGGCATAAATTGATTTTTCAATAGAAATTATTCTGTTTATTATTGATTTATTCGATGTGTTCTGGGTCGAATTGTACTGATAATTTTATTTGTAAACACACCAACAAGACATACTCATTTTATTGAATTATTCAACATATAATTCTTTACTTTATGTGGTAACACCACCTTTTAATAATATTGACAATTTAAAATTTCTCTTATCGTTTCTACCCCACCACCATCACCATTCAAAATCATTATCCAATACTTAACGCACTTTTTTTTTCTTACAAATTCAATTGTACAATATGAAATAAACTGTCATTATTTGAAACGAATAATGTTTTGTTTGCTATTCAATATCGAATAATGTTTAACAAACTGTATGACAAATCACTGTAATACACAAAGAACACCTCAGTCTTTTGTCACCACATGTAAAACGATGGTTTATCGGAATAGTTTACATTTCATATTAAAAATACCTTCTTTTGTAACGATGGAATGCATTCCAAAACGTATGATGATAATCAGCAACTGGTTCCACTACCATATTCAATTTTATTATGACACACAATTATGATTATTCCATTTAACTATAATTTACATATAAAAATTTATTAATTGGCAATCAATACACTGAAATTTCAATTCATTTAAATCACAAATATCACCGCGAGGTTAAACTTTAAACGAAAAATTATCAATTTTAGTTATGAAACGATCTCATCACATACTGATGTTCAGTTAATATTAATTTATAACTCGAACCTCAACCATTGAATTGAATTAATATTTTTACTTATGATACATACACTAAATTTCACATATTTATGCATTATGGCAAATAAAACATGGATATATGCAACCCCCAGTTGCCAATAGATCTTAAATGATGCCTATGAACAAATAATTGACTCAGTCTTTAATGGACCATTAAATTACCCTCAATTAACACTAATTAGAAAAGGTCAGTATCGCTTTTTCAAAATGGAATTTATGAGGCTAACAACAGATATTATAATCGATGTAGCCAACCGTACAATTCCAGTGGTTTTATTAGGTGCCCTCAACTCGGCCTTACTGCTGAACACATTCAATTTATTCAATTTTAATCATTTTAAGAATTTTCAATTTGAATTCTTGTTTCATACAAGAAGAATGTCACACTTAATTCAATGGAATAAGAAAGTAAAAAAAAAACACAAATTAGAAAACATCATTTAAATACCAAAGAAAATCAATTTCGTATAAAGTTTCTCAGAATTGTTAATCTTTTTATGTTCCAGATTAGCACAATTACTTTGTTCTCGAAATAACTCATATTGTATTGTTTTCATCGCTCAGATGATTAACAGCTACCGTGTGAGATGTGTCACTACGATACAGCATCTTATTAATACAATCAAAATATGCATTGTGTATATTCATTCAATATACATAGCCATATAATTAAAGTCATATAAATAACAGCACAGCTTGATTACTCACCTTTTTAATTATTTCTATGTATTTTGATGTCCAGGCCAATTATATTTCAATATTTATTAACAACCAAATAAATTGTATTCCAAAACACAACGTGAGTAAGACCCCACAGGCTCATTAACATTCAACAAGTGATGAGTAATATTTTACGTTTATTACCAATAAACGACAATATTCTTATTTAAATAAAAAATTCCACTTAACTATTGATGATTCGGTAGTAGGAAATCAACAATAATAAATAAACTAAAACCTAATTCAGTTCACAACTATTCATATAAATTACAATAAAAACTATTTAATCATAACTGATTTCATTGAAATCATTTTAATTTAATTTATATTAATCTTCAGTAATTTTGGTTTTGTTTTAGTGTAAATAACATCAAATTTGGTATATTCAATCAACACCAAAAACCGTTTTAATAAATCACACACCAACTGAACCGTCTAAATTAATCATAAACAATGAAATTATACTGTTGATTCTGACCTTTTAGATAAAAACCCATCAATACCACAGAAATTTATTCCAACCAAATTGTATTTCTTTTTTATTTTATTTTTTTCCTTCTCTCTAATTTGATAACACTTCAATCACTTTTGGTAAATAATTAATAACAACTAAATAAAATATCACGAGAATTAATAAACGCCAACTAAATAATTCCATTCTTAATACGAACAGTTAATTAAAACCAATCAATCATAAATGCAATGGTACCATACCAATCAATAGTTCAACAGATTCAACAAAAAGAAAAGAAATTAATTAATACACAATAACTAATGTTAATTACTGTGTGCCGAGAACAAGAACACTTTCCGGAACAGTGTCTGTTCAGTCACCACCAATCTTCTATTGAACCGAAACTCAACTTTAGAATAAATATTATCACACTAAATTAAATGACTCTATCATCACAATACTCTAGCCAACAACTACAACACTACCAGATGAGTACTTATAGTTTTTATTTTGTGGGAGTTCACATTAACACAATTTGGTGTGACTCTATTTGATTTTCCCATGCATCTGATGCCACAGTTTTAGTCTATCCCGTCTCACGAATTAAAAAAAACAAAAAATTTTGTAACTCAACCACTATAATAAATTGACCACAACATCAAATAGTAGGGCACATGAATACACAAAAAAAAACAATTTCATGAGAAAATACAACCAACGTCAATTCGCGAATTCACAAGATTTTTGATAACGAATTTATCAACAGAGTATTTGATAAGACTATTTGATTTAGAGGAATCCGCACTGTTAATGAAAACGATCAGCATTGATCTTATTGCCGTACATAACTAAATGACTTAACTAGAGATAACAAATGCTATACACACCGGTTTATAATAAGCGTCTCGTTCACTGTTTCGTATTCAAATGACAGAATTTTTTTGTATACACTTATGAGAATGGGGGAAATTTGAATACTCCAATAAATTCTGTATTGTAACCAATCCCATATATTCATACAGGTTCTTCAGTATTGAGTACATTGGTTTTGGTATAACAAAATTAAAAACAGATTCATACAGTACAACATAATGCACCAGCACCAAAATGATACTGTATTTTCCACTGAATTTCTGTTTAACAATACAATTATGAAACTATTTCATGAATTTTATGAATTAGTTGTTGATCGTATACGAATACCCGAACCGTTTCATGAATGAAGTTATATGGCATTAATTGTTTCCTCTCTATGATCTCCCACTATAGTTTAGCCATTCTAGGCCGGCAATTTAAATATCACAGTACTAATAACACCAACGACAGAGAGAACGACTCTTCTGTAGGTTTTTCATGTATCGCTTACTGAACACAACTGATCGTTATGAATCAATTGTTCCACATTCAATTAAACTGTTTCAATTGCTTAAACGCATCTGGTGGGTGCATTCACATATAAAAATGACATCAGTTCAATACTTTTTGTTTCAGGTAAAAATAAAAAATTAAATTAATTCTGTTCCACTGATATTAAATTCAAAACATTGCCAATTTTACATTCACTTTATCGTTCGTTATAAAAACTAGCCCATTCTCTTTAACCAAAACAAAATTTTACATGACCAACAGTCACAATCAATAAATTTAAACGCATTAATTAAACTACTAAGTGATAACGAATGGAAGATAGGAATATTAATTTCCTACTTACAATAGTCTGAATGACGTTCATTTCACAAGCTGTTTCTGTTTCTATTCATTTTTGTTTTCCAAACATTTCCGATTTCCTAAAAGAAATAAACGAATTAAATCCATTAAATGGTTAGATAAAACTAATTTTTTTTTTTATTTTGATGTTTCTTTAATAGTTCTTAAACAAAAGTTTTAGTATAAATATGCAAAAATCAATGTAAATAACTACCAGAATAATGGAAATAAAAGTTTATCGTTTATGGTTGACATGATTATCGTGGCGCATTCAAAACATTCATTTCCTAGAAAAATGGGATTAACTTAAACCAATAAATATGTAATGAGAATTCTGGATTATTGTCATTTCGAATTCTTTCGTAAGTACAGTAGAATACTAATCTTCAAGAGACAAATATAAGAAGAGAACATAATAATAACGGGGCCAATTGGTCAATAAAAGATAATCAAAATT
Source organism: Coboldia fuscipes (assembly GCA_001014335.1). Lineage (NCBI taxonomy): Eukaryota > Metazoa > Arthropoda > Insecta > Diptera > Scatopsidae > Coboldia > Coboldia fuscipes. Next base: position 11,156 of record JXOR01000986.1, on the reverse strand, counting down.
CAGTGTATTAATGGGATCGAAACTCAATTAAATTAACTACCGGAGACAATTTTATACGAAGCAATGAATTATTTACAAAGAGATTAAAAGACCTAAAGTAATTCACTTAATATGAATTCTCATATATAAAAGACATGGATCATTGGAATTTCATTCATCCATATGATATTGTTAATATTCATATTATGGGTGATTACTCAGCCTCTTAAACGTATTCCTCTGTATCCGTTTCATTCAACACAAATTGAATGAATAAAAGCGTGATACAACAACAATTATGATATTAATCATTTACCAATGAATTAGAATATGAGTCTACACTCCAAGTGGCCAACGAGATGAATGACTATCACACAGGTGATCAAGACTACGTTCGGTTAACATTTTTACTCTACATTTCAATACATTGGAATCTCTAACGGGTCTTGGTGTGTTTTCATAAATTCCGTTCACCACCACCAGGTATATCAGCAGGTAAAAAAATAAAACCGAACACTTTAGTTGTATTACTAATTAGTCATCGGCTGTTATATTGTTAGGCACCACTCGTTTAAAATACAAATAATTGCAATATTACAAGGCAATGACGAATCCATTCGTAAAATCGTGAAAACTTTTTAATTTTATTTGTCTACAGTTAATGTATAGCCAACAATATATCGTACAACTTAATCTTATTGGTGACTACAGAATTTGATCTTTAATTTCTTATTCATTCGCTTACAGTCAGTCTCGTTGGGATTTTAAATTAAACGTGCCCGCTTAACTATAATCAATGGATAAACGAATTTCATTAAACATTACAAACTCTTAAGTGAAATGTAAAATCTGTGTTTATTAAAAATTCAAATCAAGTTCAAGTGTATAATTCAACTAGTTTAGTATTTCGTATGATTTCAAGTGATTTTTTTAAGTAATTTCAGTTATTATTTAGTCAGTGATTTAATTCAACATTTTAGTCATTATTTTTGTTTTCACGTCAAGTATTTCATATAACTAAATGGATATTTATGAGTTTTATTTGTGATGCTGTTTATACGTCTATTGTGATATTAAAAATTACGATACAACTTAAAGGTAGATTTATTCATGTCGATTTGCGAATAGTGTACGTAATTTCAAATGATTTGTTTTTGTTTGGGAAAACCTTCACCACATCTTTCAAAGTGTATTTACGATTAGAATATAAAATAGCAACAACAAACGTCTAAAGGCCGCACATACACGGATTATCGACGTGCCTAGAATTTAAACTTCAACCCTGGGAACGGCACATAGGACTCTTGTCTTGAAGGTAAAATTCACTTTCTGTTATCAATGTTTCTTTACCCAGCTATCGTTTATACCTTCATATCAGTTGATAGAATTATCTAATGCCTGTTGACTACTGAAGAACATCTCTGTTATTTATTCTCTTGATTTAATTTATTTCGATACTTGAGATTCATTTCCTTTGGGTAACCAGACTCACACGATTCAGTAATGCCACCCAAATATTATTAACAACAACAAAAATATACCCAAAAATATAAAAATAAAATAATTCACTTTTCGTGTGGGATTACATACACAAGAGATCATAAATAGAGACAATAATAATTTAGATTGCAAATGAAATGAAGTACTCCAATGAATGTAAATTACTGTACCATAGTTTTCTTCGACTGATACCAAAGAAAGGCCGACAGATAAATTCCAAAAAATTGAAATGAAAGAATTTCAAGTAGACCAACTGAGGACCAATTTAATTGGATTGATGGTCAGAAAAGAATAAAAAAAAATCTCACCCACATTCAATATACAATTTTATTTGACTATTTCATCCGGTATTACATTCATTTAGTCTCTTTAGCTTTGATTTAAATTCAACCGACAATCACTGATCCAGTATAATACCACAACAACCGATAGAATGCAATCAATCAGATTTTATTCCTCATGTTCTTTTTATCATTGAGATGTGACTTGTCAACGATTTTGATGATTTAGGAATGAAAATTCCAATGTTCCATAGAGTATCCAATAAAAAGTCATTGAATTAGGACCAATTTCCAATATCGTGAATACTTGAAGTGGTTTACACAGCTGAATACAGCCACATAGGTTCCACTTTCCAAGTATTTGTGTCATTTTGACTACAGAATAAAACTTCAATGGAGTCATTCTCATATTTAATCATTACTAAATGTTGATTAAACGATTTAGAGTCATCATCAAAATGATATCATATTTAATTTTATTTAACATCACCACAATATACTTAGTTTCAAAGACAAATATTAGCTTGTGAATAAAAAATATTCATATGAAAAACCATCATAATCCCAGATGTTAAATGAAAACAATGTTATTGGTATTGTACATTAAGTATTTAACAATTGGGATTGGTAAAAGTACAGCTGCGGGCGTATACAGTAAATTGCATTTTCATATGAACTTGTAACTGTGGCATTTATGAGTTGTAATTGCAATTAGATTCAATTAATGTATAATTAAATGTAATATAAACTGAAACACTGTATCTATTATGATATCATGGGAACTCTATAAGATTGATAAAAATCCATACAGATAACGAAAATCATTCTTATTCATTGTAGAATTTTCATTCATTTTATGAAGGGTGATAATTGTCGATTCATGCGATGTATCACAGAACAAATAATTATGTGCATGATTGTCTAGTAGGGTGAGCGGTGACTTATTAAAGCAAATGCATACTTCTAGCTGCTGTACCTCGATTTTATTGCATACACAGAAACATAAATTGCATTTATCTTCTTTGTGGGTGTATTACACATCAATTCTCACTTATTAACCGAAATAACCGGAGACCAACAAAAACATATTGATGAATGTTTATCCAATTACGTGACCATAATACTGATATCTATTCATATTTAATGTTTTCCAAAAACCACCAAAGCAAATAGAAGATTTTTAATGGTTTCTGTTATAATTAAAGACAACTAACGCCTCGTCCTTCAAGTGTCCTGGTTTTCCATATCTAAACGATTTTCACAATTTCGAAACTGTGAGATATCATCTTCAGAACTTCATCTTTTCCTCCCGTTCATTTTCACACATTTCATTTGGGCTCTTAGTCAAAAGAACAGAAATGATTACACCATTTTTCTGGTTGAAATACACAACATGTACATAAAAATATTCTAGACATAATTAAGTGCAATCAGTCTTTCTTTTTTTTTTTATATTCATCTCAAGGCCCATCCTTTACACTTTACACCATCAATATAATATATAAAAAGTTTTATTTAACTTATTCATTTGGTATGTTGTCTTTCTTGGTTACATTTATATAATTTTCTTTTTAAATAAATTGACGTTGGCCAGACAAAATTCGATTAATGAAGTAATAAAAACCGAACTTTTACAGCGCATAATTATTCACTTAATGGTTATAAAAGGTAATGTTAAATTCCAACCACATGCACAATATATAAACAATACAAATTGATGAATTGCCAATTTTATTCCTTAACGTTTAGTGAGAATAGAATTAATTCACGTCTTTCTTCTTTATATGAGTATATTCGTTGAATGTAAAACGATATTTAAACCTTAATTGAATAATTGGAACTTCTTTAAAATTACTCTTTAATGGTTTTATAGAAAACCTAAAGTGAAAGAAAAACGGTTTCCCATTAGTTTCCCTTAGAATAAAAGAGATACCCGAAACCAAATTGATTACAAACGATTAATGCAATTTGCATATACACCAACCACAATATTGGATGGTTTCTATTATGTTTATAATAAAAAAACTCACAGCCAAACTTTGAAGAAAAAAAGAAAAGTAATTTTCGATAAGAAAAAGAGCAACATACAATTCTTATGCTTCTTTGCATAATTTTCATTTACAATGAAATACCACATTGATTGAATAGCTAAATAAAAACTCCATATTTTGGCTTGATGAAAAATTAGCGTGTATGGTAGAAATTTTTCATTCTTAGTGTTATACCCACGCCACAAAGGAAAAAAAAAACATTAAATCAGAGATATTTAGAATGAAATTTGTGGTATACAAAGTAACCGAACAGATTAAAGTATTTCATTTAGGTGGTAGGTGGTGGACGATAAAGAAATTATTAAGATATTTAATGAAAAACGATATGCGAATGTAGTATGTTTACGTCTATTCCATGATATAAGAAAGAACAAGAAGAGAAAAATATTCACTATAATCACGTCGCTTAAGAAAAAAATAAATGAAAAGTGGAATTGTTGTCTGGAAAACTTTCCCTTTCACCTAACACAACATGGAAAATTCGTAGTGGTTTTACCACCATTTACAAATGACACAGCCCAGCCTTCATTATAGACTGGGAAAGCGTGCATTCATTAAACATTTCTTCGTCTATATGTGTATATCAGGCACTTTACGACAAATTTATTCCATCACAAAATCATTCAAGATTGTTTCACTGTTTCACCGTTTAATGACAAACGGACGTTAATTAAATTAATTAGTGACATTAAAAACATAATAATTATGATAAACTAGTTAAGAGAGAACTCAATTTGATATTATTATATTTCAACCTGGCGTGTTGAGATTTATGTTATGGGAAAATTTGGAATGTTACTTTCACTTGAAATCTCTCACAAGCAAGTATACGAACTGAATTGCTCCTTGTCATATTACAATGTTGGTGGGAAAGCGAAAAATCTTGAAATATTTTGATGGAACTTTGATTGCCAAGAATAATATTAAAGAGTTTCCAACTTAAATGGTTAAAACCATAACTTTTACCATTCCAAATTATTCCTTGTCATTTAAAGGAATTTTTGGCTTTGCTACTTCTTTAATAGCTGCTGAAACTTTCTTCCTTCATTTTTTCGTTTGGTTAAGCCGGAAAATTTTCATCGACAAATGAAATTGAATCCTCTATAAATAGGAACGTAATCAATTTTGATTGAATACACATTTTTCTTTTATTTGGCCAAACGAATAACGAATTGATTCTATAAAAATAAAAAAAAAATAAAGAAACCCACAAAAATGTTCAAAACCAACAGAAGAAAATATGTAGAAATAATTCACATAAAATTTATTATCTGTCCTATATAAAAATTCAACATGTTTTTCCGTTTCATATTTTTCTATGTTTCTTCTATTAAGGGTTTGGGGTTCAAGGAACTCTATTTTATAGTTATCTGTACGTTAGTTTAGTTAAATTGAAAACTTTGTCATCGAACCAATTTGAATCCATCAAAGTTTTCCTCTTTTCCATCGAAAATTTTATTTTTATGAATTACGATTGGTCACAATCACCGTTCAACTCAATCATAAACATCAATTCAAAGTGAATACTTTAACTCGGTTATTGTATCTTGAATACAAACTGAAATCTTATGCCTTAAGTAACAATAAACAAAATAATATTTTATCAAATATATGGACACCATTTAAATCGTATACAATTGTTATTTAAACAATACAAAATTATAACGAAATCCAAAGTGAAGGAACAAAATCAACTGGCAATATCACATAAGTTTATAAATAAATGTACAGATACATTGAATGAAAATGTTCATAAAGTTTAACTTTTCGAATTCCAGTCTCTTATACTTTTTCAAGTAAAAAAATAAAGGATGGAAAAGAAACTTTCTTTTTGGCAGAGGCGTTTTTTATTTTTCTTATATTCATAAGCTTTTGTTCCTATGGAAGTATAAATATTAAATCGTTGTAAGATGAATTTCAGTGTTTCACATTTATGTGGGTAACCCATGACTACCTGAATGAATATTAAACTTTATGTTACCAGATGAAAATTCCGTTAAAGGGAAATTAATATAGCCACAAAGCCACTGAGACTCCCAGTCAAAGAGAAACCGATTTAAACCGTACGATAACTTACAGATGATTATTAGAATCACCTTTCCATTATACTTCAAGGTATCATAAGACGTTGGTTAAACACCTTTTACTTCAAAAGACTTCTCTATTGTGTAGGACGTCAACGGATAACACAATAAAGTCGGATGTGCGTCGCAGGAAATTCAACTGAGTTTAGTATCCCTCCCGCCAAATACCAACATCATCCAATTCCCTTGACACAAAATTGGTTTAAATGAATACGCACCAGACATAACAACCCATTCAGACGGTCCGTAAATTAGTCTCATTTGTACCTTCATAACCGACACGATTAAAGTATGAAAGACAAATATGTTGGATCCAATGTATTGTCATTTGCTCTCACTCCAGATAATTTTCTTAACGAAAACTTTTCAGTTCATCTATTGTCATGACAATTCTCAATTCATATAATATGATATTGTAACAAACATAACTATCATTATGGTTTAGTTTACTTAACAAGAAATGTGTGTAAAACATATTTTCAAATTGCCAAAATGAAATGTTAAGTACTATACTAACGGAGGGAAAACTGTATAACAATTGCAATACTATCAATTGGTTTACAAGTTAAAACTGCTCTTCAGAGGAAATGAACAAATTACGATTCATGAGCTCAAGAAAAAAAAAATGAGACAATGAAACAGAATGACATCCTTAGAAAAACATCTTGTTAAATGGATTCATTTTTTGATATTTGGCTTACAATCAATTGAAAATCAATGGAAATGTACAATTCATTGTAAATTTACATAAGAAAACTGCAATTTCATTTATATTTGTCGAAAGAACTTTAAAGACACATTCAGATTTAAGTGATTCCATTGTTTGATTCTACCAAATGATTGTTGGAAATTAAAATGATGATGATGATGATGATTTTTACCATGAAAATATCAAAGTCTTTGTCCTAACAAAGGACCTCACATTCATGTCTATGGACTGTCTCAAGATAGACAGAACAATTATTAGTCCATACAGAAACCATAAAAACTTATTGATATTTATTGTTGGACTCAAATGTGTATGTTTCAATAAAACTGATCTAACAGAAATAGCCGGCATGTCGTACTTTCCATACCAAAAATAGACAAGTCACCCACCAATTGCCTATGAATTTTCTTTCACTTTAGAAAGAACCCCCCCACATCGGTTAAGGTCAACTGATCTCACTCAATGTTTAATGGTTTGTCCACATAAATGATTTTCCATGTCGGAAATGCATTACAATGTGGATTTGTTAGTAACTTTCTTCAATTATTCTTACGGCTGCAAATGACAGTAGTTGTGAAACATTACAATATCATGTGGTTTCATGTGACTAACACGGGATCAGAGCTTTAAATCTCATCGTAGCTAATACCGCCAACATACCAAATAGAAAATAGATTATTAGATGGAAAGTTTCTCAATTTGAAAAACCATTTAACCACATAAATAAAATTAAATATAAATTTTCCACATGTTTTAAGTAAGTTAAATCGAAGAAAACTTTTCCGTAACAAACCATATAAAATTGATTTGAGAAAATTGAATTAAATTATCCGTTAACAGTGAATCAATATGTGGTTAGTTGCGGTATTCAAAAGTTCTTTGTACCATCGATTATAATCGGTTAACTTTTACGTAGTTCTGCTAGACATTGATGCAATTCTCTGTGTATGTGTGTGTATGTAAACTAACAAGTTTTTACGAAAACAAAACTAATCGAGCAGTGTGACACAATTAAATAAAATTAAATTAATTGTAATGACCTGCAGGTAAACGGATGAACTTCAGTGTTTCAGAAATTAGTGAAACAAAAAGTTGCCTTTACCTCTTATTGTTTTCAAATCTAAACGATGAAAATTCATAATTATGGTAATTTTCTTTTAATAACATTGAGCTCTTTTCCCTTGACTAACTGAACTCAACTTTCTGATGAAAGTAATTTCGTACAACTAATAATTTCGAATATAATGCAGCGCACATTTTTCTATTAACGATTCAAGTGTTACCGATGGCAAATAAAGTGGAAAAAATTCAGTTTTAACTTGCGAACACATTATCCTTACCCAGTTAGAGCCAATTTACTAAAACAAATAAATGATTTTCAACTTTTTCTTATTAGAAGGATGTTCATATTACTTTGCTTTCTCTTTTTTCTTTTAAATTCCAATAAAATTATGTAAATTAAATTGAACGTGGAACTCATTGTCGATTGAAATAGTCACAGTAAAATAAGGGAACACCAGTTTTCTTATGAATATTAATGAGATGTAGTGCGAAAATTTATTCAACTTAAATTGCTATCCATTTTAACAATATTTAAAGCCAAACAGATTTTTTATGAGCTGCTCATGATGTACTGCCTCCAAGTGACCAATGGTCTAGACGAATGGTTAATGTTGTACCATAACAATTCGAGATTGAGAAAACTTTCTCTCTTATTTACTTTTTGGCAGTTTTAATCACACCAATGTTGATCGTTAAATGCCATCTACAAAACACTGATTTTAGCATATTTTATTCTGATGGGCTTTTACAATATCCTTGAGATATTGTCTAAAGAACCGGAAAAAATAAATAAAAAAAAATAAAACAGAAAATACCAAGAAGGAAGAGTATAAGTACTCCAATCTCATGATTGGTGAAATATCAATGAACTCGCTGGCTCAGTGTTACAAGAAACACCAAACATACATCAAGTGTGCTTAGTTTCTTTGACCTTACCACTTCATATTGAATTGAAAATATACAATGATTTTCCTTTCGTTTCTCTTGCTTTATTTTTTATTATTTGTGTAATAAAATGGGAAGCTTTTCATTCCTTCTATTTATTTGTTATGTGAGTGTAGCCTTAGTCACTAACATTTCGGTGTAGTATGGAAAGCAACAAACAAATAAAAAATTGTATCCAAAGAAATACCATAGAAGTTATTGCCTATGCATTTGTTATAATAAAGAAAAAGGAAAATGTCTTTTTGTGTCCAGCTTCCTGGGGTTGTTAAGTGTTTCCTATTTTTCGTTTTTCTTTATTTGGTTGCCGATTCGTACGTGTTACTGAACTTCCATTTCTCATCCAATACATTGGAACTATGTGAATTATAATGTTTTATTTACTCATATGGATGGTAGAATGTGTGGTTAGGCGAACGAGGGATGATCAACTTACAAAACATAAAATGGCAATTTTTTTTCTATTTTTTTTGGTGGTTCCATATGTCTTATGTATTTGTATTGATATCACATATATAAAATACTGTGATTTTTATCACATAAAAACAGTAGAAATAAGCACTAAACATTTCACCGTTGACATAGTACCATTTCATCTTAAACGAAATTCTTTTACCAGATATTTAAGACAGTCTAATAGAATTGATACTTCTATTTCATTTAGTATTTCGCTTGAGACTTTTCCATCGCTGGTTTTCACAGTTTCTTATTTATTTTTGGTTAGATAATAAATGAAAACCCATAAAAATCACAACAAAAATAACGATCATTGAGTGCATTGGGAGGATGACATTCGCTTTATAGTTGAAATCAAAATCACCCCCAAATGGAATATTTGAATTTTCTTACTTCGCAATCATTCTCTTACTTTCATATTGCTCGTGTCATTTCTGTGACACACTCAGTTCTCATCAGTTTTGGTCTATATTTATTTGGTTTAGCGTAAAACCAAGTTTGAACAAAATATTAAATAATATGAACAAAAAAACTAAAAGGAAAAACTATGAAACGGATAAAATATTGTTTACATTTTCATGATAAATTCTATTAGATTCATTCTTCATATTTTCCATCATATAATGCATTTGGCTGTAGGCTGTAATGCTTTTGTGTTCTTTTTTATTAATACAAATAATTTTCCGCTGTTTTTCTTCTCTGAAATGGGAGGCCACATATCAGAAATGACACAAAATAAGGCAGTTGACACTTCCGTTTTTTTTTTATTTTATTCCATCTAATGGTGGATATGGTCCTTTGTATCATGATGCTGTCAATTCATAGCCAGATGGTTGAATCATATTTATATGATGATTTTTTTTTCACATCGTGTTTTCTGTTCAACTGGCAAATTGTTAGACTATGACGTGAGATATTCGCCAACCATTTTTATTTGTCCACTGGTCACAGAATAAAAAAGACCAGGAGTCTAACCAGAAATTCATATAATGGACACGTTTTTGGACGTGCCATATGAGTACAACAAACAATGTTTTCCGTCTGTTTTCTATTTTTCTTCATTATTTGGCGTACTAACCACCGTACAAAATAGAAATTTCATAATAAAGAGTTTAGTTATTTTGGATACCCTACAGTCTCATTCCAATTAACCAACAGCCGCCAACAAACTCTACATCACCATACTTTAATCACTTTTAAACGAAGACGAGTTTTGAAATTGTTCACGATATTTTTTGTTTTTTTTTTTTTGTTACCGGAAATTATGAAGGCAAAAATCAGGTAATTGACCTGGAATCCCGTTCAACTGTAAATGACTGAAAAATTTTTGCTGCTGATGGCAAATGACGTTGTGCTATTGCCTCACATTCTAAAAACGCCAGTTTTAACTAATTGCCAAATAATTTCTAAGGCCTTTTTAGCAATTACACATCATTTGTATTCATGTTCATCTACGTTTATTATGATCTTCAATTAAAACCATTTAAGTTTAAGAATAGAAGGGAAAATATTTAATTATATTGCCAGAACCAACAACAACTACTACACGAGCAAATTTTTATAGTTAATTTTTGACAATTAACCAGTACCGAACAGTTTTCCTTTCATTTACGCTACGGTACAGGATGTGAAACACATTTTCAAAATCAACTTGTTTGGAAAATTTAACACTTTAAATGTTCTCCATATTCGCTTACTTTCATTCACATCGGAAACGAGAAAATAAAAGCATCCATAATCGTTAATACCAAACGTATTTAAATGTGATAGCATTAAGAGTTTATATTTCGTTTATGTCTTCCTTCTTCCGGTGTTTGTTCGTATGCATTAAATCCCCTATTTCACATATTTTCCGTTTTTATGGTTCCATAATATTATGATAATATTGTGAATTTGGTGTATCATCCAAATCAAATACTAAAAATCACACCATCTAACCACCCCCAATACAAGGAGTATTGTGCACACATACATACACATAAAATGGTATATTAAGAACACATCTTTAATGGAACAATTTTCAAAAAGAGAATGAGAAGATATTCATTTTGGTTTGTTATGTGTTTTAGATTCAACTTAAAGAATCTAATCT
>JXOR01000988.1:0-72364 GCA_001014335.1 Coboldia fuscipes | reverse complement strand
TTTCCGGCCTCAATTGTGAATAAAAATATTATTTATGTATAACTGACCAAAGACATTGAAAATAAAAAATAAAAAATAAAAGAGTTAAAACAGAATGGCAACGAGATAATAAAATGTAATAGATTTGAGAGGCTGATAAGATTGAATACTAAATGAAAAATTGTATATACAACAAACAGAACATTAAATACAAAGTTCTTTTGCATCAATTTTTATTATTATTTTTTGCTTGAAACTTGAGTTCAAGTGTACCTGGTGAGGATGTGGTGTATATAAAGTGATTGAGGTTTTTGTGGATGGCGAGAAGCCGATGTGATGGGTTTCTTATTTTATGCCTAATATAAGTTGTATAGTGTGATGGGCGATATGATAGCAAGTGGCAGTTTTTGTTGGCATAGTTTCATGGTTGTCTGGATGGTGGTGGTGTTGTCACTTAACAGAGACTGAAAAGCGATTGTCATTTTATGAGACGCGCACGTTAATTAATGAATTAAATCGTTCACATGGGGATATTAATTAATTTACATTTATTTATACATTGATTTCTGATTATATTGNATAGTTTCATGGTTGTCTGGATGGTGGTGGTGTTGTCACTTAACAGAGACTGAAAAGCGATTGTCATTTTATGAGACGCGCACGTTAATTAATGAATTAAATCGTTCACATGGGGATATTAATTAATTTACATTTATTTATACATTGATTTCTGATTATATTGAGATGGGATGATCCTTGTTTCTTTTTTTTTTGTTTTTGATTTTGTAAAATGTAATCATGTGTTTTTCATTCAAATGAAAGGTGGTATTGATTGAACATGGATAGAAGAGAGATCTTATCTAATTTTTGCTATTGGAATGTTTCTGTAAAATGTTTAATTATTTTGCATCTTAATGAATACATAATTAGTTTGTTTAACTAACTGCGAAAGGTATCTAATAGTTAATTAGTTTTCCTTTTCTATATATGGTATCTGGTCAATTTTGCGTATGGAAAAACTAGGTGAAACAGAGTAGTTTTGTAATCTGTTTAATTTTAATGATTACTTGCAGTGTAAATGACTTGGCTAGCGTTGTTGATGGAGGATATACGGAATCTTTGATCGTCATTGGATGTCACATATACACAATTCAATTGGAATTCTTTTCTTTCTTTTTTATTTTGTTAAAGACAAGTGAAGGGATCTGAATATAAAATATAGAAAATGTGTAAACGAAAAGAATAAAATAAAATTATAATTTATTATAATCATAATGAGTGAATAGATCTTTGTTAACCCATCTCACATTTCATTCACACGTTGGACTCGGGTGTTTCTTATTTTATAAATTGTAATATTGAAGGAGTATTTGAATTTAAAATAACTGAAGCTGAGTAAACCGTGTTGTTTGTATCGTTTGTGTAAATGTTGTAAAGAGCAATCGTTCGTGTAATAATTCAAGGGTTCAAGGATAACCCAATCACTATTGCGTCTAATTAATTAAGATAGTTAGGTGGTCTTACGTATCATAATAATGCATTTTAGTTGTATACATTTGGTAATCATTGTGATGTTGTCCGAACCATAAATGGTTATGAATAATCTGTACAAGATGGAATAAGAAAAAAAATATTGTTATTATCATGTTTTATATTTAGTACTCAATGGGTAAGATGAAATGAATCATATGTGGATTAGACTTGTTTAGTTTTATGTTTCACTTTGACACAGTTTTTCGTTTATTTGGAGGGATTTTATTTAAATGTTGTGCATTTTAGTTTTTAAATTGTATGTAATGCGTTATTATATTTACCATATTAGAGAATTAATAAAATAGAAGAAAATACTAGTAAATGGTGTAGTTTACCTACGAATAAAATGTAATTCTCATATGGTTTACAGTGAATTTTGGGTTAATATTTTGTTTTTTTGGTAAATGTTAAGAGGAAATTGATAAGAGGTGCATAGAGGTGATCTAATATGGAATGATTGCATTTCGTGGTTTATGTGTAGAAAAGGTGCGTCAAATACTTGTCGCCCATGTTTCTTTACCAAAAACAATATTGATTCCATATGAGTTTTGTGAAATGAAGAAATGTAGAAAAAAAAAACTATCAAAATCCAAATGTAATTCTTATGAAATTTCCATAATTTCATTTTGGGTGTGGGCACAACATTTTTTTTTTTAATTCTGCTGTGTTATATTACTTGTGTGTATGTTTTTCTATGATATTGTGACTTATTATCATTGTTTTTGGGGAGATATTTATTTGAATGCACCGTGAACGTGTACAATATGTTGCACATTCCGATCAGTTAGAAAAGTTTATTTTTCCCAAAAATAGAAATGAAAAATGTTTACGTATTCTGTGGCGATTTTATTTTCTTTGGTGTAGATTTGGTTTTTTATTCACAATTGAGGGGAAAAACTTCGGCTTTTCCATACATTTGAGTGGACACGAAAATCACGTTTCTCCACTGATGTTACTAAATTCCCATACAAATATTATCGCAAAACTTCTTCGGCTAATAAGGTAAAGTATTTTACCACAACAGAACCATCCGACGATACACGATATAAATCTATTCGTCATATAAACCTTGAAGCTCACATAGGCTGAAGCGTAGCTTTTCCCCTCAATTGGGAATAAAATGTTGACTTATAGCAGCCAAGTATAGCTTCATTTCGTGGTTAACCTCAACTCGCTAAAGCTCGTTGAAGTTATCCCCACTCAATGCAGCTACCCTTACATTGGCCGCTATAAGTAATATACTATTTTTTTTTGGTTAAATTGAGGTGTAAAATTAAACTCAACGTTTGGCGATTTATTCAGATTTTTGTATTTTGTTAGGAATAAGGTGAATGGTGACTTTATCACATCATACTGAATGTGCAAATAGAAAGCTCTAAACCACAATTGAATTGAAGAAATAAAAATTCAGTTGTGTTAGCTTTATTTTGTCATGTAATTTTTATTTATTTTTATGCTGATTTACTTACCTTTTCTATGTTATTGAAAACCGGCAGTGAATTTAAATCTGTCATGTTATAGAGATTTTAACTGTTAAATATCAGTATCATTGTTGTTAATACTGTCCATACGATTATTAATTTCATGGATCTTATTGAATAGAGATCTGTTTTTGAAATAATGCAAATACAATTTCATGGTATTCAATGTAAATGAAATGTGGCTAAAATTGATGTGTGTTGATTTTATGTTAGTGCAATGGGAACTGATTCATTTTATTGTTGATATGTAGTGGTTTACAAGATTATTGTTAACTTGGTACGAATCCAGGTGATCAAAACGTATAATAAATGTATCGAATTGTATCGATATTTTGCGGTGACCAACGATGAATTGAAATAGCGATTGAATCTATTCAGTTGTTCTGGTTTGATGTGAGTTTGATTGATTTATTGGGGCCAACAAATTAGTATTTTATTAACCAATAATTGATTTTCGGTATAATCAATTATAATAAAGTTCAACGCATTTATTGGTATTTTGTTGAAATATGTTATCCATTATTCTTGTGAGGTGATTACAGGATATATTGAATCAGTTATGGCTAATAAATTATGTTTTTTTTTTTGTATTTGGATACTGAATGGTTGATAATTGATTGCATCTAATTCTGCAGATGTACAGCTATCGGTAAAATTTGTAATAGAGATGGAATGAGAATCGAATCATATGGCATAGATCCGAAGGGCCCACGTTTTTAGTGATAATTGAGAGGTAAAAGAATTTATTAGAGAATATTATATTCTTCTGCATATTATGACCATAAAGAGATTAACGTATAATTTTTAATCCAGTTATCTTCATTTTATTCGTTTAATATGGTGAACAGTTGAGAGAGAGAGAGACTCATTATATGAATTCAGTGACTAAAATAATATTTATTATGCGTTTCTGTCTACATTTATTTGGACACCGTTTCATTCATATTTAGATTGGGTCCACTTGAATTTTGTTTTTTTTTTACTGGGGGTTTTTTATCTGTATTGATGAAGACAAGTTGCGGATGCATTTAACGTTTATAGAATACCGAATATGGAAATGAATGACCATCGCCCAAAATATGAATTTGAATTGTCAATTGATTAGGTTTAAGAATAAGATTTATGCATTTTAAGATGATCATAGTCATTGAGTAGCTGCTGAATAGTGGAACAATACAATGATCATATATTTGAGGTGACAATTATTATTTTTATGGAAAGATATTAAAAATGAATGGGATCCATTACGGATTTTCTATTATATTTGAGGTTTTAAAAAAAGAAATAAGAAATTATTTAACTTCCAGTATACGCATTATAACCGTTTGTGAAGTAGTTTTATATTACAAAAAAAAAATGCAGTTTACATTGGTTTAAGATTGTAGCTATGCATAGTAGTGTTTTCATAGTACAATATGGAACTGTATGTTTTATGTTTGGCATAAATTACTTAAACTTTTCTTTTTACTAAAGAAACAAAAAATAATGAAATAAGAGTTTGAAAGTGATTAAAATGGATTTTGTCGTCTTTTGCATATCACTTTTAGGTGATGCATTGTTGTTTTTTGTTGACTGGTTCACATCTAATTGATATGAGATTTCCGGTGTTTAGTTAAGGTGAAGTTTCATTATTGTCATTACCTGATGTGATATTATTGATGTGAGCGGCAAAGCATTAATGAAAAATTTAGAAGTGAAATTTAAAAATTATGAGATTCATTTCAAATGTTTTTACTCTGTCATTGTTAGAATCAATTCTTGTTAAACAGAAACAAAAAATTGTTTTCATCTGATATTTAGGGATTAATTAGTAAACTGATGGTTTAAGTTAAGCGAAATGTAGGTTATTTTATTTAATGATTTGATTAAAATTGAATATTAAGATACATTTATTTGATTTTTTCTTATTGAGCATTAATAAAAACAACCTGAAACAAGACAATTTATCTTTTATTCTACAAATGATTTCAAGAAATCAATGAAAAATTTATTATTGTTTTCTTGGGAGGTTTTATTTGTGTTGCTTAATAAAGTATGTTCGATTTAATTAAATTTCAATTATATAAATTAACAGTTATCAATTAAAATAATACAAAGTTGCCAAAGAATTAATATAAAGGTGCTTTATAATGAACATTTTTCCATAGAATTCTATTGGTTTTGAACATTAATGAGAAATTCTTATTTTATCTTATTCATAACATTTTGGGAATCAATATCCAAATATCTTATTTTTCTTAAATGCAAATAATATTTTAATAAGTAACATGAAACATATTAACAAGAACATTGATGGGAAAATTATTAAGAGAGTAATTTCAGTAGTTTCTATTGGCTGTTTGATTGGATTTTTAATTTCAAGATTTAAATAAAGCACATTATATTTGGGTATTGGTTCAAATTCTGTAAAATCTTGCTTTCTTCTGGTATAGAAACTCAATATGGGATTTAATTTATTCTCTTTAATTAAATAATCGACATAGATAGGATACCCAGCAATCGTAACAGGGTATAAGCTCATTGATAAATATGTATCAGATGTTTCATTTTCAAAGATAATTTCATGATTACTAAAATTACCACAACCATTTGATGTAATAATGTCAAAAATAAGATTGTCATCCATTTTTCTTAACTTTGTTGTACATAACATACAATCATTTAAATGAAAATATGAAGTTGATTTGTTTGCAATTTTATAGAGTTCATAAATGATGCACTGTCGCTTTGTATGATCAGGTAAATCGGTCCAAGAAAAATCATTTTTTGGATAATATTTAAGAATTTGGAAACACGTGTTTTGATTTACTTTATAGGGACCTTTATTTGTAAAATATGATTTAATTGTAGAATTTTGAGTGTAACATTGTGCATAATTTTCATTGTTAAAAGTCCAGCAATCAATGGATATGGTACTTATGTAAAAAAGTAATACTATAAGAAAACACTTCATTTTAATCGAATTGTAATTAATCGTAACGAGAACTCAATAATCACTAAATATCATTACTAAGTCTTTGCAAATCTGTGATTGACATCAAATTATTAACATTTAATCTGTTTATAAATGATCCAATTTAATAGTGGTCCATTTTCGTAATTTTGGATACATTATGTCATTGACTATGCTATGATTTACACAATTTATCAAACTATAGTGGCATTATTGAAATCATTCAATTACTTTACTTTAAATCATTCATATGCATTTTATCTTATTCGATTCCAATTTATGTATAGGAATTATTTTTAATTTTCTGATGCATTTACTTTATTTTTTTTTGATAATAAACAATAACTTGGATAAAAGTATGATAAATATCAATAAGCACAGTGATGGAATAATATATACCATTTTGTCGATTTTTTTAGTTTCGATCTGTATGATTTGTAAAAGTATATAATTGACGAAGTTTTCATTGCTTTCGTCAGTACTTTTATGAATGAAACAAAATGATGGATGTTGATCTTGCAACCTTTCATCTCGCACACAATTAATTATTTTATTCTCATCATCTAAATAAATTCTATTCACATTTATGGATACATAAATATTTCGTGTAATTGTCTGAGCTTCTAAATAAACCTTATGCTTATTAATGTTTTGATAACAGTTTGACGTAGTAATGTTAACGAAAAAATTTCCATTTTGTTCATATAGATTTGTTGTACATAACATACAATCCTGTCCTTGTAAATATGATTTTATATTGTTTGCAATTTTATAGAGTTCATAAGTGATACACTGTTCATTTATATGATCAGGTAAATCGGTCCAAGTAAAATTATTTGATGGATAATATTTAAAAAATGTGAAACACTTGTCTGAAAATATATTTCTGCTATATCCATTTTTAATATTACTCTGATTAAAATATATAACATTTGAATTATTAGAATAACAGCTCTGATAATTGTTATCATTAAACGACCAACAATCGCTTAAAATGGTATTCAGAGAAAATATTAAAATTATAAGAAAATATTTCATTTTCATTGATATACAACTTATCATAACAAGAACTAAATTTTTACTATTGTATATCCTACGAAATCATTATTTAACGTAGGATCATTGAAATTTAATTCATTTTTAATTCACGTGATGTGGGATACAAAATATAATTTATTATGATACAATTTACATAATTTATCAATTAACAAAAACATTATTAAAATCGTATTAAGAACTATGACAGGTTAAATGCTAATTGAGATTTCTTAAATATTTCAATCATTTTTCTTTGCAACTTATAAGTATTTACATATATTATGTGGATGCAGTTTAGTAAATTAATTGAAATTGATACTAAATGATCAATTTTTCCATTATCTAATAAAATACTGTGAAATTTATGTTCCAATTTATGAATTACTTAACAAAATTTGAACTATAATTAATTGTCTGATGCATATACTTTATTTTTTCTAATAATAAATGATAATTTTAATGAAAGACTGAAAAATATTAATGTGCACAGTGATACAATAGTAAATAACGTTATTTTGTTGATTTTTTTCGTTTCTATTTGTATAATCTGTAGAACTATATATTCGATGAAGTGATTTTCGAATCCTTCAGTATTTTTATGAATGAAACAAAATTTTGGATATGAATTTTGCATTTCAAGTCGCATATAATCAAATGATTTATTCTCATCACTAAAATGAAAGGAATACACATCTACGAGTAAATAAATATTACGAGTAAATGTCTTAGGTTGTAAATTAATCTCATGAGTACTAATATTTCGACAACCGTTTGATGTGGTCATATTAAAGAATTTATTTTTATCTGAATCAGTTACGTCTGTTGTGCATAACATACAGTCATTTCGACGTAAATATGAACTTATATTGTTTGCAATTTTATAGAGTTCATAAATGATACACTGTTTCTTTATATGATCAGGTAGATCGGTCCAAGAAAAACTATTTGATGGATAATATTTAAAAAATGTAAAACATTTGTATCCAAATACCGAATATATATTATTTAATTTAATGGAACTCTGAATAAGTGAATTAACTTTTAAATTATTAGTAAAACAGTGTTGGTAATGGTCATCATTAAACGACCAACAATCACTTGAAATGGTATTTAGCGACAAAATTAATATTATAAGAAAATATTTCATTTTATTTGAAATGCAACTGATCATAACGTGAACTTAATTAGAACTATTGAATGTGCTACGATATCATTATTTGATGGAGATTTTAATTCGATTTTAATTGATATGTTTCTTTTGTAATCATGTCATCAGTATTGAATAAATAATTCGATGATTATGATTTATTTTACACAAGTCTGTTTTATGTTGTTGAATCAAGTAAGCTCGATTTAATTAAATTTCGATTATGTAAATTATCAATTAGATTAATACAAAGGTAATAATGAATCTTTTCCCTAGAATTATTTTATCTTATTGATAACATTTTGATCAATATCCAATTTTTCTATTTTTCTTAACTACAAATAATAATTTAATAAATAATGTTACCAAGGACATTGACACTACCGCTTGATGTAATAATGTTAAAATAAGAAATGCCATTTGTGTTTGTAAAATTTGTTGTATATAACGTACAACCATTTGAATGAAAATATTAATTTAAATTGTTTGCGATTATATAAAGTTCACAAACGATGCACTGTCGCTGAATATGATTAGGTAAATCGGTCAGAAAAAATCATTTGGTAGATGATATTTAAATAATTTGAAACACTTGTTTTGATGTTCTACATGCTGTTCGAAAACTGTAAAATATGATTTAATTGTCGAATTTTTAGTGTAACATTGTGCATAATTTCCATTGGTGAAAGTCCAGCAATCAATGGATATGGTACTTATGTAAAAAAATAATACTATAAGAAAACACTTCATTTTAATCGAATTGTAATTAATCGTAACGAGAACTCAATAATCATTAAATATCATTACTAAGTCTTAGCAAATCTGTGGTTGACAACAATTTATTAGCATTTAATTTGTTCATAAATGATCCAATTTAATGATAATAAATTTTCGTAAATTTTTTGGATACATATTATTATTGATTGTGATAAAACTTACACAATTCATCAAATTATAGTGACATTATTAAAATTATTTTAATGCTAATTTAAGCGACAAGGTTAGCAATGCTTCACTCTTGAGACTAAAAAGAGAAGCGCTAACCAAGGTGCTTATGTAAATTTTATCACACAACATAGTAAAATGTGATTAACGGTACAAGAAAACACAAAATTAGTAACTTCAGACAAAATTAGTAGTTCTAATAAGTGAGAATATCGAATCCCAGTTGTCTACTTTACTAGATCATTTCGTCCAAGATGTCTACTTTTCTAACTTTTTTTTCCAAGATGTCTAATTTGCTAACACTTTTTTCATAAAATGTCAAAAATGACTACTTTGCTTTCGGAATACTAAAATATTTGGCTATTCGATTCTAATCTGAGACTTTACTTTAAATCATTCATCTGTATTTTATCTTTTTCTGTTTAATTATTCCCAGTATTAAGTTATTATCTAATTAAAAGCACTTATATGAATTATATTTAATTTTCTGATGCATTTACTTTATTTTTCTTTATAATAAACGATATCTTGGATAAAAGTATCATAAATATCAATAAGCATAGTGATGGAATAATATATAACATTTTGTCGATTTTTTTAGTTTCGATCTGTATGATTTCTAGAATCAAATATTTGTCGAAGAGTTCTTCAGATTTCTTTTCATGACTGAAGCAAAATATTGGATATTGATTTTGCATATCATTTCGCACACAATTAATTGTTTTATTCTTATTTTCCAAATAAATGGGATACATATATACGGATAAATAAATATTATGTGGAACTGTCTCAGGTTGTAAATTAATTTCATGATTACTAATATTTTGACAACCGTTTGATGTAGTAATGTTAAAGAACTTATTGTCATCGATTCCAACTAGATTTGTTGTACATAACATACAATCATGTCCTTGTAAATATGATTTTTTATTGTTTGCCAAATTATAGAGTTCATAAATGATACACTGTTTCTTTATATGATCAGGTAAATCGGTCCACAAAAAATTATTTGATGGATGATATGAAAGAAAATTGAAACACATATATTCATATTCTTTTTGGTCCGATGGAAATATAATATAACTCTGAATAAAAGATTTAACTTCTGAATTATTAGTATAACAGTGGTGGTAATTGTCATCATTAAATGACCAACAATTAATGGAAATGGTACTTAGAAAATAACTTAATATGATAAGAAAATACTTCATTTTATTTGAAATGCAACTGATCATAACGTGAACTTAATTAGAACTATTGAATATGCTACGATATCATTATTTGATGGAGATTTTAATTCGATTTTAATTGATATGTTTCTTTTGTAAACATGTCATCAGTATTGAATAAATGAATCGATGATTATGATTTATTTTACACATAATATACAATACACTGTGACATTATTAAAATGATATTAATGATTCATACATAATTTTTATTGAGAATCTTTTAGAAATATTAAATTCTAATGAACTGTCGTTTGCTATTGAAGTTTATACTCGAATTGTACAAATTTTCTTAACATAATGTTGTTACAATGTATATTGCTGTCTTCTACTTAAAGCAACTTTCATCTTGTCCCTAGAATCATAACGATTTTCTCGAACAATAATGAAAATTCGTTATTTTATGTTATTGATAATATTTTCATCAATATCCAATTACCCTATTTTTCTTATCTACAAATAATAATTTAATAAATAGTATGAAAAATATTACAAACGACATTGATATTGCAATTATTAAGAAAATATATTTGGTAGTTTTCGTTGACTGATTGTTTGGATTTTTAATTTGAAAATTTATATAAATGACATTATCAGCAGGAGGTGTAGATTGAAATACTGTATACTCTTCTTTTCTTTCAGCAAAGAAACAAAATATGGGATTTAATTTCTTTTTTTTGCTCATGTAATCTTTGTAGGCAGAATACCCAGGATTCATATTATACAAGTTCATTGATAAATATGTTCCATATTCCAAGAGAATTTCATGATTACTAAAATTACCACAACCGTTTGATGTAAAAATGTTAAAATATGAAATACCATTTGTGTTTGTAAAATTTGTTGTACATAACATACAACCGTTTAAATGAAAATATGAATTTAAATTGTTTGCAATTTTATAAAGTTCATAAATGATGCACTGTCGCTTTGTATGATCTGGTAAATCGGTCCAAGAAAAATCATTTGGTGGAAGATATTTAAATATTTTGAAACACTTGTTTTGATGTTCTACATGCTGTTAGAAACCTGTAAAATATGATTTAATTGTAGAATTTTGAGTGTAACATTGTGCAAAATTTTCATTGTTAAAAGTCCAGCAATCAATGGAAATTAATAAATTTAAGTAAAAGAATAGTACTATAAAAAACACTTCATTATACTTGAATTGTATCTAATCGTAATAAGAATTCAGTATTCACTAAATATCAAGCCAATAACATAAAGTTTCCTTTTGAAGGATTTGATAATTGTAATTAATGTTCAAAATAGAATTCGGTACTTTTGATACAATTTATTCAGTTTAACGTAATATTCAATATTCTGCGGTGTTAATTCACTCAATGCAATTGGGCTACTGAACTCACAAATTGACTAAAAGGAATTATTATAAAGGACATCTAATGAATGGCAGAACGATCTTATCGAAATGCCATGGTATCGATATAATTATAGTAATAACTGTTGCAAATTAATAGATAATTTCAATTTCTTGAGCATAAATTTTCATTAATAACAAATTGATTTATGGTTTTTGAGAAGTTTGGTTAATGTTGCTCAATCAAATGAGTTCGATTTAATTAAATTTCAATTTCATAGAATATCAATTGAAACGAGAATAATTAAATTCAAATTAAAAAACAATCAACGATTTAATTGTTTAATAACTTGAAATTAATGGCATGTGTTTAGTGTAAAAGGTAGTTACTAAATGTCCATAACTATGTGATTCTAAATAGAAAATGTTGTCTCATTCACACTAGAAAGAGAACATTATTTTTATATCGGATGGTTAATTTACGCCGACAGTAGAAAATTATTTGGGCAAACATTACAATGATGAGGTCCATGATTCTGTTTCATAATGATAATCTCACTGAAAATAAGAATAAAATAAAAACTCATTCACAATGAGTATAACGTTAGTTTTCTATTTAATTCTGAATTTCTGGATATGAAAAAGACCGAAAAGAAAACAAGATGATGAAATTCAATAAGAAAAAAATAAAAATTAAAATAAGAAGCGGTATATGGAGATCAGTAAATATTTGAGTAGGATTTGGTGGTATCAATTTACTTTTATTGTACAATTCTCTATTGGTTTGTCTGACCAAGAAGATCATTTCCATTGAGTAGTGGAGAGAACTTTTGAAATGAAATGCTTTCATTGAAAACGGTGACGGTTCAAGAGAAATATTGATACGGCAACTGAAAGGTGTAATTGTTAAAGTGGGGAATTTTTGAACAGTTTCTTATTCTTTTCATTGATTTTTGGGTTCCTAACAACAAGTGAATTTGAGATTTTGTGTGGATTTTGAACTTTTGCTGGTGTGATTGTATCTTTAGTTTAATCGATTGGTACGTATGAAATGCAATATTGTTGCTGTACACCCAAACGATATCTGTTCTACTGACCATTGTAGAGTTGTTGTTGTTGTTCTGAAATTGAAGAGTTATTTATTTGCCTTATGTCTAGTTGTCTAGTTCACGTTTGGGTCCACTAACAAAATTGTAAATCAATTCCATTTACAAGAGATTGGTATTTGCGTTGGTTTCATGAAAAACTACAATAAAAAGAAATTCCAAGACAGAAGACGTTCATTAGAAAAACTGTATTATTATTCATGTTATTTAATTAGTACAATTAGTTTTTTGTTACTTTAATTTATAGACAATTGCAATTATTTTATGGTTAAACATAAATAATGTTCTATTTATTATAATAGGCTGTGAATAGTAAATGTTACAATATAATGAGGGAAGGATTATACTATTTATACTTTTACTTATTATTAACAGTTGAATAGAAAGAATTCTTAGATGTTTCTTTTACTGTTTGAATTTTAATTCATTTGTGTTTGCAATAAGAAACACATTGGGTATCTGATTATTAGCCAATGGTTGCTAAATGTCGATAATTTGCTATTATTGAATTGATAATTGTGGTTTATGTTAATTACTATGGTTTAATATCAAATCCATTATGGAATAAATTCAATTGTCCTTGAATTCATTGGTAAAGAAATGTGTCTAATCATTATTCATAATGATACATAAAACAATAAACAATGAAATAATTGAATCAAATCCTTTTGAATTTACTTGCCGTTTTTGATTCGTTTCCATTGAATCAAAATTACGAATTTACACTGGAAGACAATTTAAAATTTAAAAAAAAAAATAAGAAGTTTATTGAAACTATTGGTGTACATACAATGATATTGAGATTCGAATGTTATTTCTGAAAATACGGAAAAGCTCAAATATTTAGTGTGTGTCTCTACTTGAATTCAATCAAAAGGTGTATGATAATAATAAAAAAAAGATGATTTAATTATTTTTCAATTTGTTTCTCATATATTTTTCCTTGATTAATACAACAATTAAAGGTATGGTTTATTAATAATACTTTTTTATATTGAGTTTGTTTTCTTTTTTTTTTTTTTAATAATTTTGTAAATGAATAAAGCGCCATGGTCAGAGTATGTTTGTGTTATTTTAATTATATAAAGTATTTACTTACAATTGCTTTCAATATAATACTTATTAGTGTTCATTTATTTTATATCATTTTAATGTATTACTTTTGTTTGTTAATTTCAAATTAACATTATCTGTGTTCTTATGTTTTCCTTTATGTAAAAACGGGGGAGAGGTTGATAATTTATAGACATTGATTTTTGAATGTTATAATATTCGTTAAGTAAATATCTTAATTATTATTTTAAATATAATTTTTATTTTATTTAATTTTTTATTGTTTCAATTAAATTATATTTCTAGTTGGACATTGTGTTACATACAATTATGTAATATTTATAAAATTAAATGGTATCAAACTACTAGAGATACATCGCACATTATTCGACTACACACAAAGGAAGAATTCTTCAATTTTATATATTTCATGTTTAATTTGCACATACATTAAGCTAAATATTTATTATAAATTGTAAATATTTAAATTTTATTTAATGAGATAGAAAATATGCATGAATAGTTAGGGATAGTAGCTGGCATATATGTGTATAGCATTTTATATAGACAGTTTTAATATATTACTAATTTATTTCGTATTAGAAGATTCGTGAATTAATATTGTCAACTATGTCCAATGAAAGTGAAGAAGAATTGTCCAATTAACCAGCTAAATGATCAATTGACTTGGAATGTATCATAATTATAACAGATTTATAATCAATATCAACTGAAAGCTACTCGCGACTAAGACATTTAACAACGTTTAATACGAATTATTTTTCTCTTGATTAAATAGACTTTAATGTCACGTTAAGATGAAATGTTGAATAAAAAAAACACATAAAATTAATTATCTGATAATCATAAAATCGCAGTATTATGGAATGTTAATTAATTGGTGTTTAGTAGCAATTATAATTGTAGTATATTGAAGCAAAGAAAATATCATTTGAATGAGAAAAAAATGGGAATTGCCATGGATTTAAATAGTTGATCAGTTTTCCATTTTCTATAGACAAGTGGAATTTAACATGGAAAAAAAAACAGAAGAAATACGGTAAAATCAAGATGTTGAGAAATTCACTACGGAATTGATTAAGAGAGAAGGCATTTGACATTAAAATGATGATTATAAAAAAAATAAACGAAAGAAAATTATGGTCAAATAATACAGTATTTAATATAAAATAAGTCGTAATGAATTTCATTATGTTTTCTATTTTCCTTTTCATTTATGTAACATAAACGGATAAAATGGCACAGATTTCATTTACTTATTTTAAATATCTTCATGTTTCTTTTTCATAGAAATTTTTTTAAGTAAATTGTATAACTCTTAATAATTTAACTCTTATATTGTGGCTGACATTTAAAAAGTATTTCTTTCTATCAATTTATTAAATACTAATATTAATCAATCTTTTAAATGGTCACGGGTTATACATTGTTTTGTTGTTTCCTAATTGCAAATTATCTACAAAAGATATTAAAAATTATGAAGCAACAATATTGCTGAAGATTTCTAATTTCGGTTCATTTGTTTAACTTGTGTCTCTTTTTTTGTCGATAAATTCAGTTTAAATTAGATTCTATGAAAAAACAAATTAATTAAAATAATTAAAGAAACAGAGAAACAATTATGAGTGGGTTTTAGGCAATACCATTAATAATGTACAAAATACTAACATTGTGGATTTTCTTTTCTTTTCTTTTTTGTTTGTTTCTATTCACTTAAGAAGCTATACAATTATAAAGAGTGTTTTATTTTTATATTAATTATATGTGAAAAACAAAAGACTTAAACATAATTATTGTTTTTGAATAATATACAAAATTGGTTTTCGTATCACTCACATATTACAAAATTTCGTGAACAAAAACTGCTAGGTATTTCTTATTAAATATTTATTTATTATTTTTTATAATTTCAATTACCTAAAGCATTAATATTATGTGTTAAATAATTACTTGGCTTAGATATAACTTGTTGTATTCATAAATATTAATTTTATTTTATCGTTTTTGTTTTTAATTTAATTTATGGGGCGCATCATCGTAATTTTTCATATTAATTTGTAACTGGCATTTTGCTTCTAATTAGATTCAATTTATGAATTTTATTTATTAGAAGGGTGACTTAAGTTTTGTGTTTTTCTCTAGAGATTTTGGTATGCAAATACTGTAGTGCATCTCAGTGACTTGATTACTCAGTATGTTGTGAACCTGTTATGATTCAAATTTACAGATTGGTATAACCATTTAATCTTACTTTCAAACATCATTAGTTTACTTGATTATTGTGTGTGGAGTGGTGTCATGAATCACCCAAAAATGAATAATTTTATTTAATTAATTGACACTAAATTGGTATTGTTGTCACCTGTGTAATATTTATTCATTCTGTTTCAAATTCAACATTGTAGAATTAAATCATTGTTTTGATTTAAATGACAAGATTGTTTTCATTAGCAAATCAATGAAATTCATTTAGTTTCTTTTAAATCATTTAAAATTAATATAAAAAATTATGATGCATTGAAAGAATTTTAAATTAAATTAAAATTTAAAAAAAAAAATACAAATAAAATACACTAGAATATGTTTAGTGAATGGTCAAAAATTATAATTAATATAGCTATTATTTCCTACAACAGAAATATATACTATTGAATTTTCTTTTTAATAATAATAATTAAATTTATGCGCGAATTTAACACATAAATTGTCTCTTCGATTTATTAAAATGTAAATGTCTCCTAAATGTCCTTTTGTATTACTTGTATTACTTTCTGTTTTCAATTTGAATTAACGTCATTTATGGTGGTGTGTTCGTTGCATTTAACATTTCAACTCTTGAGGGATATTTTATTAAATTCTTTTCTTGTGGTTACTATTTTTATGGCGGATCGAATGATTAAAAGGTAAATTGTTATTATGCTTCCGAAGTTTTCGTTTAGGATGTAATTTCTTTCTACGTTTACCAAGGATTGGTATATGTCGTGGCCTTTTTGTAGTTGTCGTGGTTGTTGTTGTTGTTGTTGTTGTGGTTCTTGGATGTTGTTTACGTTTCATACATTTGTTCATTTTAAATTCATTCAAATATCGTAAATCGGTATGACGATGTAAGAAAAATGGTTCTGTCGATCTTATCGTATAATTATTTGTAGAATTTAAAAAATCTTCATATGTAGTCTTATCAAGTTTATCAAACGATGCATGGTTGTTGGGTCTACCAATTAATACATCTGCTTTATTATAATGAGCTGGACATCCATTCTTATGAAATGCTAATATTCTATTTCTATTTTCATATGCCTTGTATGTATAAAAATTATTTTCGGTATGATATTCTATAAATGTGCATGTGTTATCGTTGACACTCTGTAATGAGATAAATAAAATCATTTAATTAGTTGATCATCGTAATGTGGCGATAAATATGCTTTTTTTCTAAGTTAAAGAGGGAGAGAAATACAAGAAACAAAATATGCGAATTACGATTGAATGGAATTTTTATAATTCCATAGATAATCGATAGATAAGTGGGCACGAGAATCGTTTTGTATTCTGTAGACAATATTTGATATCAACGGTCAATGATATGAGATTCCAATAATAAAATCAATAATCATTTACACATCATTTTGATTGAAACTATGCGAAAATTTCCAAAGAATAATAATGTATTACCAATGGTTGTTTACTGTGCTATGGAATTTCGAGTGTAATATAATTGAGAAGACAATGTAAATAGTGTATTGATAGTAGAAAATAACAAAATCTTGATTGATTATAAACACTTTATATTACGTTAATAATTTCTTAAGGAATTTATGTTCCAATTGCTTATGGTGAATTAAGAAACAAAAATATTTATTTTGGGGGCCAATGATTTCGTTTCTGACTGTTTTTCACTGAGAAGAATTGAATTGAAAAAATAAAAATACAAAATTACATTAAATCGGATTGTGGAATTTTTACTGTCTTGTCCGATGTCCACATTATCACTAACCACCGTCTAGCTAAACAACTGATAAGCCAAAATACACTTGATGAATATAAAGTGAGGTCCATTCAGGTGTGTTTAATTATAAACATTTATATTATTTATTTACATTCAATTAACGATTTTGTTTTAGTATTGGTTCATTGAAACGGTTGTGATGTCACTTGGTTGGATTTACTAAAGTGTATGCGTTAACATAACAATCGCATTATCTCTTTTTCAAAAGAAAAATTAAATTATGCCCTACCAACAGACGGTTTTTCTTTATAACCGAGGAAAATGAAACAAGACAGTCAAATTTAAAGAAAAAAAATTACCTTAATGTTTTGATAAGATTAAATTTACATGTTATTGATGTACCACGCGGTTATGTTACGTATTTATTTTTTTGTTATTAATATTTTACCTGTGATTTAGTCAAAGGTGCATTATACAAGAGAAAAAAATATTGTAATGTATTCAGTGGTGTTTTGGAGAATTAAACACTCTGCAGGAAGTGGCTCCGTATTGTCGTCGGTCTAATTCAATATTCGAATAATTCAATGTTCATTGGTTTTTCTTTTACGTTACTTTACATACTGTTGTTTCCAAAAGAAACGAAAGATTCACATAAAATTATTCAATTCGTTATTATTGAAAGACATTTAATTTATTGGCTCCTACTTATCTAACGTCAATGTACAATCGTTTAAGGACATAATTTACAACATTTATATGTTTTTAAGGGATAAGAGAATAATACGGTGAACTTCACTATGTTATGTTGCTCATCCTATTTTTTTGTACATTGTTGAATATACAAAGGATATAGAAAGATCGATGGCTTTATATCGTGTGACATCTGCCCATTCATATTGATTGGATAGAGTGAAAACTTTCGGTTTTAAACAGTTGTCGGAACAAATGACTTTTAGTGTTATTGTTAACAGTTATACACCATTTTTGCGTATCTACAAAATAATAATTTCATTTATAGGTAATCGAGGAGGAGTATACCTTAAATGGACCGCAGTTATATTTTTATGTGGAACTGTTATCCGATAAAAAGGTGTATCAATTACAATACGACAATTCAATTCTCTCTAATTTCAGTGTAATGCCCATCAGCTAGTAGCTATTTAGTGTATCTAGTCTTTTTTTATATTGTTCTCATTGTAGTAGATTATAACTATTTGTCTATTCGAGGTTTGATGAAATTTAATAAGGATGGGACCATAACAATTGGCTCGTGTCTATTTCGATTCATAGTGGTATTAACTTTTACCTTTTACCACCTTTTTATCAGAGTGTTTGAATGAAATTTCGTTTCTATTATATATTGGATTCGAATAAAATAAAATTGCTTTTCTTACGTGAGCTGGTTTGAACACAAGTTCTCTGTAGTTGGTGTCTTTGAAGCAAATGAATCCATCGTCTACTGGGAAATAGAATCTGACTCCTACCTTTAATCGATTGTTTAATGACACACCTTGAAGAAATATGGTTTCTATAATGATAAAAATTAGAGATTTATAATTATTAAATATCAGTAAAACTACAATTTTATTGTAATAATGAGATCAGTTCAATGAAATTTTATAATCATAATATTGTTATTATTATTTAGTCTAGTCGATATGGTATGGATATGAACTAAATGAGATCTTAATATTAGTAAAAGAAGTCATCATGTCACTGGCATAAAATCAAATAAATTGTAATGTAAGTTTTATTGCATTCAAATTGCACGTATTTGCATCATATTTGAATGAATCTGAAGTTCTTAGAAAATTGAGAATGGATTTAATGGTTTAATTTTTTTTATGCTGCAATGACATGATCTCTTATTTAAATGTTTCTACTCATATGTGCTGAAGAGTTCTTAATTTCCATTGTATACTGAACAAATAAGATTGTATCCTTTTCTTATTTTTTATTTAAAATTCATGTGCATTTAACCATTAGTGTTGTTATGATTTTATATTGTATTTTAATGTGCGGTAAAAGATGGTGCATATTCACTTGAATTAAAGTTTTGTATTTTCTTATTTTCTTGTTTTATGTAACGCAAGTAATACGATCGTTTATACCGGCCAAAGACAAAAACGGGAATCCACTTAAACAAATGGATAATGTTGTATTATTTACATAGTTAAAATAAAAAGAGAATAATATGAGTGGTTTTCTTCATGTTACCAATCATCAACTATTCGCTAGTTTAATGTTATGTATATAAAGAGGTAATAACATGTCGCTTAGAGCCACCAGAAAATTAGGTGTTATAAACATTTGATCTAAAGGAATTACTTTCTCAATGTTGTTGAGTCTTAACTTTAACATTCGTTGTACAATAACTATTAGAATCGTACTGTTTTAAAGTTAAATGAAAATCTAAAGAAGTAAAATATCAACATTTTATGGTGTTAAATGTTATTGTAAACAGTGCGCATTGACCAGAAAAGAAGGCACCATTCAATGGATGAAAAAATCTTTTTTTTAAAGAATCGTTGATGCGTTTCTTCATCTTTAATCTATCAAGAGAATGGGAGAGAGATCTTTAGTAGTGTTGTGGTGAGACTTCTCTACTC
Organism: Coboldia fuscipes; assembly: GCA_001014335.1. NCBI lineage: Eukaryota > Metazoa > Arthropoda > Insecta > Diptera > Scatopsidae > Coboldia > Coboldia fuscipes. Next base: position 52,006 of record JXOR01000988.1, on the reverse strand, counting down.
TAATGTACCAAGATCAATTGTTACATTCTTATTTCATAAATGAATTTATTTTTGTTTTCTGTTTAAGATGCAATACATTCAAGATACACTTGTTGGAATTGATAGTGTAGACATTTGTAATTAATCTTTTATTTTTTTTTTTGTTCTCTTCTTTCTTGACCAACGCGGATATGATCAATTATTTATCTTGATGGTTTTACTGTTGTTGTTGGTTTTTCTATTTATTCGGTGTATTTAAGATATAAATACTTTGAATTTCAACCGAATTACAGAGTGAAGAACAGACATTGTCTCGTATTTGGTTAGGAGACAGTATAATAATATTTCGTAATGCAGAATTTATTTTTTGCGCCATATAAGAGCCATTGATACTTCAATACTTGAAAATTGAATGGTGATAATATACACGGGTTAACTGACAGGTAGCCAAGTGTTGATTAACATGATTTGATGTCAATTATGATGAATTATCGTTTTCTGTTAACAGTGTTAACATGTTCACCTGTCTAATGGGTGTCAATTTAATCAAATTCATACACAAAAAAGTGTTAGTGAGAATTATTGATGAATTAACATACCACTACATTGAGTAGTTATAGTAACTATTAGCACAATTAATTCAGGGAATTTTATAATAAATCGTTTAAAATTGAACGGTTCATTTAGTTTATATTGGGTGGGTGACATTGAACTAACAGTACTCTGTGTTCATATTTTTCAAGGTAACAAATTGTCATAATTAAGTTAAGCAGCACGGTATTTATGGTATTCTTATTTTTGGAGGGATGATCATAACGCCCATTCAATAATACGCTTTCTGACTATTTGATGTTAATTAGTAAAAAGAATAAAAAATATTCATGTGTCTCTGGTGCACAGTTAAACGGATTTATTTTCAAATATGATGATGACTATAATGAAATGTTCTGGTGATGAAGAATATGTAATGCTTATTAAATGAATTAACTGGAAGTAATCGAGTCAGATAGATTAATTGGCGGCAATCAACGCAATAAAGATTAGATTCTTGGTGTCAGGTATTAAAGAGAAGATCATGGATTGAAATGTATAGTCGTTTTCGGTTCAATCACAGCAGCTAAATATGGATGCTGGTTTACAACATTTATAACACCTCATGCAATATCAGAAAAGTTTAGCGGTTATGAGTTTGTTCGAATTTAAAACAATGTATAGATGGAAAATAGTTATACGCTGTGGCCAATATAAGATAGAAATTGTATCATTTAATTAAATGAAATTGATGGGAATTTTACCTCCCATTGAGTAGAATTAATATTTAGAATAAAATGAGAGAGATAGAATATAAATGATTCTTTTTATATGTTAATAAACGTGTTGTCTTGTTACACCGGTATAATACAATCAAAGTGGTAGGAATTAAAATGGGAATGTAATTTTGTTCTCTATTTCTTAGTGGGTCTTATAAGAGAAGTTGTTGCATCTAGAAACCACTGAATGGTATTTTTCTTTTATTAATAATTTTTATTCACAATTGAGGGGAAAAACTTCGGCTTTTTCATACATTTGAGTGAACGCTAAAAACACGATCCTCCACTGATATTACTAACTTTCCATACAAATATAATCGCAAAGAGGCGGAGTAGAGGAAGGAAAAGTATTAATCACAACAATGCTACCAACAGAACCATCCGACAATACACGATATAAATCTATTCGTCATATAAACTTTGAAGCTATCATAGGCTGAAGCGTAGCTTGTTAAATATTTTCCCCTCAATTGGGAATAAAATGTTGACTCATATCTGGCCATGTTTAGCTTCATTTCGTGGTTTAACTCAACTCGCTAAAGCTCGTTGTAGTCAACCCCCCACTCAATGAATCTATGCACATGGCCAGATATGAGAAATATACTATTCTTGTAACACATTTTAATACATGAGCAGTGTTGTTAACTTTGGTGTGTTAAAATGACTGGAATCGTACACAAAGATTAAACTATCAAGGTAAAACCCTTTAATGTGTTACCAATAAGAAAATACATCGGATTTTATAAGAAATTTTCAAATGTGTTGTAAGAGTTTGTTACAAGTAATTTTTTTTTTTTTGATATTCCTTTAAATTCTATTTACAATCATTCGGGTGTTAAATTATTAATAATAAAATTTCAGTTTTTCTTTTTATTTTATGTTTTATTCAAAACTATGAAGAAGAGGTAGTACACAGTAAAAAATGGTTCATAGTCATTGGCAATGTATAATAAGATTTATGCTATGCACAAGTATAATGTTGAATGTTAGACAACCTGTCAGAGGCCATAATTATCGTAGGTGTTTACCATCACCTTTTATCTCATTAAAATCATAACTCGTTAGACGGCATTAAATTGATCTATTCGTTTACTAGTGTACAAGTCTATTATTCTAACGATATTATATTATTATTATTATTTTAAATGTTTGAATATAATGCAGTTGAATTACATTCATTTATGCAGTCAAGTGAGTAATGTGATCACACTGCTTTTTTATATGTTTTATTATACAATTCAACTGAACAGATAAAGTGATTATTATAACACCGTTTCAAAAGTTATTCTTTAAATGAATTGGAAGAGAAGAATACAAGAGAAAAATAATAATAAATCAGTTAACTAAAGAGATATCGTCGACGATATTTTATTTAAATTAACTCTCCTTGATTGAATATAATTGAGTGATATGTAGATCCAATGTAATTCTATTGTATGCATTTTGCATATGAAATTAGTTTGAAATTCTTTTCGAAATCTTAATAAATTTGGGTTACAAAGCATTTTCAAGTGTGTACAAGAGAAAATTGTTGAAATTTAAACTGCCACCCACAAGAATTGTTCAGTGAAATTAATACCATTTTTCTTTTAATATTTTGGTGGTTTACATTTATGTTCAAAAAAATCGTATTGGTGATTGTTAAGAAATATTTTATTGTATGAAGAAAGTAAACAGCACATGTTGGGTAGTTGAAGTGTTTCCAAATGCGTGGTAATTTAATAAATAAATAAAATTGTTTTAAAAATTATTTAAATTCAACTTCTTATTGATTATTTAATTATGTAATTTATATGTTGAATAAGTGTTTAGAAACTGTGGTTTAATATTATTTTTTCCTTTTAATAAATATTTTTGCTAATATTTATTATAGCTGAAGTGATATTTCAGTGGAACCGCAACGATTACATTGAGTTACACCGTGTAGATTATGACTTTAACATTCCAATGAAAAGTGATAGGGCGGCATTGGTTCATAATGTTAAGATTGGCTGGTACATAATCAACATGTCAGTTTATAAATAAAATTATTTCAAGTGAAATCGTTCAATAAAATCAATAAATTATCGATAAAATAGTTCATTTGAACTTAATTTATAAACGATTTGATGTGAATAAAAGGATTTGATATGGTGGCAATGTAATCATTCATAATATCAAATGGTCTATTTGACTAAATTTTCTAGTTTTATGAAAATCATTAGAGATGTAAATCAGTAGATGATTGAAATTCCTTTAATTTTGAGTTTATCATTTATTAACTTTATCTTTATTGTATGTTGGATCGATGGTATTCCATTGCATTGTCTAAACATGGGAATTTATTGAATAACTTTTCTATTCTATAGTGTATGGTATTGAAGAAGAACAATGTATAGTACATTGTCCTATATTAAATAGGCTTATATCGAATGGCATTTTATTATGTCTTGAAAGACATTCATGTTGACATCTTCATAATTCCTCATTCTCTCCCATGTCGTTTTAATAATTTTCTACTAGTACTTTACATTTTGAATATATTGAATGACATGAAAACTCTGTTGCTGTTTGGAAAACCGATAGTTGATGGAATGAAAAGACAAATGATAATCATTTCAAATGAATTTTAATATTAATAATAATAAAAAAAACTAACTTTACTTGCGGTGTTTGTACATTAACTGTGGACTTGTAAACAGAGATCTTTCTTATTTCACTAAATCCTATCAACTTATAATATTTATGTGATAGCAAACTTGTATTGTATATAACATCATCATCAAATTGTCTTTTCTTCACATCATTATTATAATCAGAGACAATGTTGTCAATCATAATATTTGTGTGTCATTGAATATTATATTTTATGATGATATTTGAGTCACTTAGATGTTTCATGTGAAGGAGCGCGAAGTGTACATCAAATTCGTATAGATGTAAAATATAAAATTTAAATGGTAGATATCTACCTAGTTTTTTTTTGGTATCTTTAAACCATGAACAATGTCAGAGTATATTTACTTCATTCTTCCGCGTATTGATATTAACAAGGTAAGAATGTTTTGAAGAGAACACAGTAAGAAAAAATAATAATAAATAAATAACAACATTAATAATGAAATCAACTCTCGTCCTCTAGTCAATCAGGTGAAATTTATCATATTGAAATTGTACAATGTTAAATGTTGTTATATGAGGCTCTATTGGGGCTCTCCTATTCTCATTAAATCATAATAAATTATGTCGGAGATAAATTGATGGCCACTGTGAACACAACTCACGGTTTTATATGAAATTTTTCATTAAAAACAGATCCAATAACGTCGATTTTTATTTTGGTTTTTAATTATACAACATTCCTGAGAACCTTGAATTCCGTGTATTTTGTTCACATAACATACAACTGAATGTCTATGGTCAATGGCGATTGTAAAATTGTGGCCTATATAAAGATGATCAGTCACCTAATTCTGATGACAATGAATTTCTCTTCCGTCTTTGTATGCAGATGTTTAAATCTTTCGGTTCATTTCAAATAAAAATTCGCATAAATCACAGAATATTCTTCTTACTGGCACTGTTAAACATTTGTCGTTTATTATTTGCAATTTTCACAATAGTAATTTAGCAAATACCAGAAATTCTCACCTGCAGGTTATATTATTTAGTCGTTTTATATTCTACAGTCCAGTTAATGTTTATTGTTTAGCCTTCAGGCCAGATCTCTTTATTATTAAATTAATTTTTTTGTTGCTCTTTCAATGTTTTCTTCTTTGAAGACAAGAAGAAGTTTTTTGCTATGTGAAGTACCTCAATTCAATTTTTGTTTTAGGATTCACTTTATTCACAGTTGAACTAAACACGCGATGGCCACCTTAAAAGGTGTTGCAGAATCATTGATAGCATAATACATAATCTTTTATATTTCTTTTTTTTTTTTCAATGAATAATGGATGACGTGTGTTAGAGACGTTATATTAATAAAAAGAAGTTTATCTTTAACTTTGTGAAATGAAAATAATATTAAAATTATTGGAATATTTATTGACTTTGTGTGAGGCCTCACATCATTATCGGCACGCAAAAACAGTTACCCCCGTTTATAGAATTAGTGAAGATGTACACTTGATTTGTACACACGGTATTAAATATGATTTGCAAAAAACATTCAATAAGACAATATAAAAAAAAAATATAAAATTTAATTTACATAGACATTTCAATGTATGATATGCAAATACTTAATATAAATGAGATGGTTTAGCTACTTAGACACGATGTAGTATCAATGATGCTGAATAATAATAATTTCTTATGCATGGCACTGTTACGTTTATGTCTATTAAATGTATTATTGTCAATTATTAGACATTAAAACAAAATAAAAGCAAAACAAAATTGAAGCAATTGAATAAACAATTATATGTGGGTAGTATGAGATTATTAACTGTGTTAACAGACACACCATTCAATTGGGAGTATTGCAAATAAATCAGTCGTAAGTCAAGAGGATTTTATTGAGAATCGCATAAATGTCGATCGGAATAAATTGAAATTAATTCCAAGAAATTATCTATTTTCTTACCTGTTGTGTATAAGAAGTATCGGTTAAGGAGAAAATATAAAGTTGTAATTCACTATATTAACGATCATTTAATGGTATTATGATTTGTGTTTAAATTGACTCTCGGTTACCTACTTATGAATTCATAATTTTATTGACCCACAAAATAAAAAACGATATTGAATACTAGAGGATAAAATACAAATGAAAATCAAAAGAGTTTTATGGATTTTGAGATCTCAATTATTAAGAATTCAGATCGTATTTTTTTGGGGGTTCATAATTATAAAGAGAGGATCTTGACTTCTTACGATTAAATAAACGATGAATTTTGGATGAGAATATCGTGCAGATCATTATGTTTGGCAAACACTTTTCACGGTGGTCTGGTATAGGTTGCTTCTTATATCTTGTTATGTGTTTTGCTTTTACTTTTTTTTTATTTTCTGGTACTGAAAGAGTGATGCCAATTCTGTATTTGATTGAATTGATGCTGTGCAGCAGATCCCAAGAGGCCAATTCAATTTGAAATGAATACGCGATCTCTTCGAAGGCCCCGAAATAAAAAAAAAGATGAACATGAGATTCGTTAAGTGTTGAACTGTTTTTTTATTTTTATTTCTGCTACATCAGCATCATTATATCTTAATTATACTTGAGATGAATTGCAGTTGAATAAAGCGATGAATTTTTATTTCAATTTATTTGTTATGTTCACAATACGATATATTTTAAAAGGAATGTGCATTCATTCATTTAAAATGGGACAGAGAATGGTGTATGATTCGATTAAATTCTATTGGGAATAATCAATGTGTGGCATTGGTATTTACCGAATTGGATATTCTTTTCTTTTCGATAACAATTTTAAACGTCTGGCTTAGAACGAAATCCGCAATGTCAGATGAAATGTGAAAGCTCTTTAAATCAATTATATTGATTTCGGGTTTGGGGGATGTTTTACGGGAATAACAGGAACACAATTTGCCGAAATAAGAAAAGAATCGTAAATTTATTTGCGTATTTTTATTCATTGAATGAAATTTATGTATCATCTGGAAATATTTACGGTTACGGGTTTTCCGATTACACACGCTTAAAGTACCAACCGGAATACAAAAAAGCGGATATTGAACATTGAATTTTCTGTGAAATGGAATAGAAAGAAAAACGATAGAAGTGTGATGCATTGAAATTTCTTTTAAGTATATGACGATGGTTTTTCTTTCACTAATAAATTTGCAATACGATTGAGGAAATAAACGATAAGTCTTTTCATTTATCACATTATCTGTACGATGTATCAAAGAAGTATTGATAATATTGGTGGAACGAATAAACATAATAATGATGAGTTCTGGTTAGTACAAATGTATGTGTTCCAATAATATCCTCTTCCTTAAACTTTCCCATTTCTTTACTTTCCTTTCGATAATTTTATTCGTTTGAATGAATTCCATTCCATTTTGTTTAGTTAATTTGTTCTATGTAACTTGTGAATATAAGCTCTTAAAAATGTTTTCTCTATTTTTCTTAAAGAAAAAAATAAACCGATTCGATTTTATAAATGTTCACATTCTTTAACAATCAAAGAATGGGATTATTACGGATTATGGGTTACGTTTAAAGTAATTTTATATTGTGACAAATCGAAAGGCTTTAATATGATTTTGAGTCTATCAAATGGGTAATGTTTAGTCAGACAGGAGGATATTAAATGGTTTATGAAAAGAAATCCAATATATTGCCATGAATTAATGATTCGTTAACCGCATTTGGATGGTTACTTTCATCAGTTTCATCAATTCTTTAAATCCGACTGTTTTGAATTGATGCCTCGTTTACATTTATATAATTTAACCAGATCACTTTGAGAGAGATTCTTTAGTGAAATGGGAATGGTAAAAAGAACAGTTTGTTATTTTTTTTTTTTTTATTCTTGAATTAATTTTGTGTTGATTTATGAAGACATTTCTATTCTTTAAATGTTCTATTGATCTCGGTTGGACCAAAAAAAAAAAGTGAAAAGGATGCTGAGCTCATATCCGCATATGCATATGGTATTTATGAAAAGGTGTGTACATTACTGTTTTCATTCAAAATTTCTACACATTTGACTAAATGAAGATGAGATGAAAAAGTATATCTTTATAAACACCGTGACCATTTGAGGACCATTTTAAATTAAGGAGTCAGTGTGAAAGCATATTGTATTGAGTTTATATTGAGTAGTCAGTTACAGGTATTCTTTAGAATACCTGGTAACGGTAACACTGCATATGTCTTAAGATGACTGTATTAAATATGCCACCTTTTTTATTCATAATAACATAATTTGGTTTGGTCAGTCCTCATCGTGTGCTATTTTTCTCTCCTCTTATAATATAATAACAAAGATTTCATTGATTGACCGACGAATCTACATTGAATTAAACAACAGGAAAAAAAAAAATAAAAAGAAAGATATTATTATTTAGATTCTTCCTGTTTGTGTCAAGCAAATAAGTTTAAACGAAGAATTTTTATGAAAATATCGAAATCATAATGTGGGATGCTGTATGATTTTGCATTGAATGAATATGGACCGAAAGGAAAGTTTCTTGGAATAGTAGAGACTGTTGTGCGAAGAAGATCACTTCTAAACTTCGGTTGAGTTAGGAAAACCAATAAATTATATATTTTGTGTGGATTCATAAAATCTAATGTTGAACTCTGTCGGTATTTTAGAATTCTGGAGTATTGGTAGTAAACAGCTAAGCAGTGAATTTTATTTTGTGTATAACCACCCAAATGGTAGACAGCTTAAATACGTTTCACTTTCTAGACTGTTGGCGAATTTCTTAAAATATTTAAGTTTAAGAAAATTAAGATGTTTTGTTGCAAAAGTATTGCTTATGGCCAAAAAAAGAATCAAAGATTTCAGATGATCGTAAAAAAGGTTCAAGTATCTTTGGGTATTCATTGGAAGCACGTGAAGTGCCATTGTTTCAGTATGGAAGGCTAGGGCCACCCAAATCAACAAGATACTGCAATTTTATTTTAAGAATCTTAAGGATTCGATTTTTGCACATTTTTTTTATGTTAAAAACTCTACAATGGCAGCATATTATGAAATTAAAATTTAAATGATACGGTATAGAAACACCGTTAATTTAAGTGTAAACCGCCTACCAATTAAAAAATTTTGGTTTTCCCCCCTTTCGTATGAGTTAAGATTTTAATTTTTCAATTCTCTTGTTTCGCGGTTATGCAAAAAGCCAATCAACATTTTCCAATTTAATTGAACTTAAAATAAAATAAAAATATTCATTCTGTAATGCATTAAATGCAATAAGCCGCAACAAGTTAAAGTGAAACGTAAAACATAATAAAATTATTAAACTGTGAATGGTTGAAATTAAACCGTACAAAAATGGCATTGTTTTATCGTAGAATAACAATTCAATGTGCATAATCAACTGGTGGCCATTAACCATTATGATGTTCATGTTTTAATACATAAAAAATCAAATATTAATTTACTCTTAAACGTGAAGAGATCATAAGTGATGTGATATCTCTCTGATGAACTTATAAATAAAATTCACAGTCAATGGATGATATTGTGGCAATGAAATTGAAAGTGAGGTATACATCTTGTTGGCTGACAGTTTGATCGGTCTGATGTTATCGTTAATTTAATCCTTAATATGGTACAGTTTACATTTTAATATTTAATTCAGTTGGCATACGATCTCGTTTCAAGTATATGCGACTAAATCAACTTATAAAAGCATGAAAATAATAAAAGTTAAATTGATGTTTTTAGCTTAATGAAGTTGGTAAACACCCAAAAAAGACTATCGCGCCCGAAAATGAATTATCTTTTAAGTTTTTTTGTTTCGTTTTTTTTTTTTTTTGGAATTCAGCGCACACCGGTATAAAGGTATTTTCATTTTATGATTATGCGGAAAAGATCCCGTTTTGGTTTTAAATGATTTTAAATAATAATGTTAAATAAAAATAAGAAACTAATCGATTTCTCTGGTAATGCCTAATATTATCACAATATTTGGAATATTGGTTTTTGGGTGGCATCAAAAAACACTAAAATATCAAGTCCATGTATAGACTGTGAAGTGATCGCGATAACACAAAAGGTACTCAACTACTATTTAAAGTATTAATTATTTTTATATTGGCATCGTTGTTAAGAAGACCAAAAAAGAAATAAAAAAAAATATGTTGAATTTCAAACAGCAAATGTTCGGTCTCTTGGTTCATATGAAATGAATCAATTTGCGGTGGGTCTAAAAACAGTGGACAGGTGATTTGTGGATAACATAATAGTTTGATTGTCGCATATTAATTCCATTAGTTATTATCTTTGATCCACTTTAGAATTTAATATTAGTCGAGAGCCAATGTGAATTGAATGAATAATCGATGTCTGTTTTATTTAAATAACCAATAAACAGAAAATGTTGAGCAAATTGTGTGTGGTTCTTCTCTTAGTGTTCAGTGGTGATTTGTTTAAGTTTTAACATAAAACACACATACGATTGATTGAAAGCAATTTGAGTTTTCTATGTTGTTTTTTTGTTGGTTTCTTCATAATGGTTACAGGTGACTTTTATATGTTAACTTATTCGAATATATTAATTTCGCCTATTTAAACATAATTTAATGTAACACTTTTTTTTTTTTGGTTGCTCTTGTGTCGTCTTCCACGAAATCAAAAGACTATGTTAAAACAAAATAAAAATTGGTTTCCCGATTGAAATTCTGTTTTTTCTTTTAGTTAAAAGGTGTTATGCTATACCATTGTTACATGTGTTTAGTTGTATACCAAAGGTAAAAAAAAAAGTTAAATATGCAAACATGAAAATCAATAAATATTTCGCACCTGTTTTGACACCTTTACGTTTAGTTATCGTAAATAAAAGTAAATGCGATGTGGTTTATTGGACGAGAAATAATTTCAATTTTGAATAGGAATTTGTTGATTGTTTTCGATAAAAGTTCTGGGGAAATTCATACAATAACAAAATTGAAGAGTGAAATGAGAATTTGATGGAAAGTCCAGTGTTTTTATTATAACGGTGAGATAAATGAGTATTTGAAAGGAATTCAATAATCCCGTTTTTTTTTTTCTGTTAGATCTGTTTGATTGTTTAGCGCTATTGAACCGAAATGTTTGATGAACTCTTAATCAATTAAGTGGCAACCGTTGATACAGTTTTATTACGTTATGTGAAGAGTGCGGTCCACTTAATGAACTGATTGAGTTTACATTAATGGCTATCGAATATGAAGGATCCATAACTCGATTCACTTGCTATCATGAACTGAGAACTTGTTCTCATGTGAACAAATTTATCCTTCTGTTTTAGAAATAAAATTTGAAACCGTATTAGGATCATTTTGTATTTTGTTTGAATTACTAATGTCAGACAAAGTCAAACTTTAAGATTTAGATAAACATCTAGAGTGTTGTCGAATTAAATCGAACGATTTGAAGAGTGGTCTAACCCAAATATTAAGAAAATGTATGAACAGAAAAGGGATAGTCAAAGAAATTGGTGTTACCTATAAGTATCGATAACCGTTTGGTATTTTCTTGATAATTTTTGTTTCTTAACGATGAATGAGTGTATCCTTTTAGGCTCCCTTTTTATAACTATTAAACGCATTTAAGCTGTGCGCTATAATATTCCATTAGAAAATTGTGAGGTGAGATAAGCCGTATGTATAATTTAGTAACCGAAGAATAGAATAAACGTTTAACTGGTGCCTTTAACACCATTTACCATATGCTGTTGCCACTGACATTTTACCACTGATAATCAATTCACTATGGAAATCCATTGTCTATGCTATTTTTATTGTCTTTTTCTCATCTAGTTTTCTTCTTATTTAGTTAAAACATCATCTTTGTAATTTTGTTCTGTTTTTTTTTTTTGTTTTTTCTACCTCACACCTTGAGAAATTTCGTATTTGAAATTTTTTGAATGTGAATATCGATGTTTAAATTCGTATAACAATGTGGCACTCTGACAATTAGTAAAATTAAGTCTCTTAATGATCTTTGACCGTAAGAATATTAGATTACGTAATAAAGAATTTACTGCACTTTTGTCAAATTAATGTAATAATCAATAGAAAATTTCTATTAGAAATGCATTAGTAAAAAAAAATTAACTTACGTGTTTGTGTTGTAGGAGTTAGTATGTCTGCGTATAGAAACTTTTCGGCATTTGGTCCAAAAGTTCCCACACCAACAAATCGTTGACGCCCGCTGGGACTTGTTACGTCTAATAATATAATTTCTCTTCCATATGGTTTTGTTGTATTTTTCGCCACCGGTGTAGTTGCTGATCGACATTGTACTCCTGTAATCCTCGACATCTGTGTATAAGTAGAATGAAAAAAAAAGAATTTTTTTAATATAAAATAAGAAAATGTAAGATTTATTCAAATATTCGTTTTATTTTACATAAAATGGTAATGGTCAGTGTATTAGAAAGAGAGAAAAACAAACTGTTATGATGCTAGATTAAATTCAATTGTATGATTCATTTGAGAAAAATGTTCAATGAATGGTGTATATATTGTAGATCCATTAGTCGGTTAATCCTTATGAGATTAAAATTAATAATATGAATTTTCTATATAAAATTCTTTAATCGTTTAAATACGGTTATTGTTTATTATTAGTTAATGCTAAAAGAGACACAGTAACGTGATACAAATGACATTGATAAAATGATTGTAATTAGTTTTAGGCCTAGTGGACTTGATCAAACGATGAGTGCATGTCCAGATGGATCAGACAAACAAGGCCAAATACTTGGCGTTTAGTTCAAGTACGTTAGTTAACCTTGCGAATGTGTTCCAATTAATTTAGTTTATGTGTTTTATAATTTGATGGATAATAATTCCATATAAAATACCAAATTTATGGTTACTGAAACAGATAAGACTACATAGGATTCCTAAGAAAGTCTGTTGCAGTTTTATAATAAAAGAATTTTCAAGAAATCTAGACGGTTTCATTTAGCTTGACAACAAATCAAAGCATACTCAATGTGAATTTATAATACAAGCAGATTACCTCATTCTATGGATTTGTGTTTAAAACAATTTTGTTATTTATACCAGATTAAGTCATTCATTAAATTATGCGTAATATTTAATTACAGTGTTTTCTGTTAAAAATTTTTTATTCTCTATTTAATGGTTTAAGTGTGGATTCTTATTTATTTATTCTATGTGTTATAATGGTTTTGGCAATAACTGATAAGAATATTATGGAATTTGATATAACAAATACATAACGAATCGAATATAATAGCCATCTGGTCTAGAGTTCATTTGATACATAAAGAAATAAATTATATTTCGTTGGGTGGTAAGTCAGAAGGTTCTCTGACTTTTCAAATTCTTTTAAGTGAAAAAAAAAATAAAAATAAAATATAACAATAAATTAAATGTTGATATTTTCTAGCAATAGAAATATAAAACATAAATTCTATCAAATTAAATATAATTAATTCCAAGAATTAAATGATAACGTAATAATCTAATTTGTAGGCGAATCTATTGAATTGGTTAAGTGGAATTTTTTCAGTAATTGGTCTCTGTGTTTTTTAACTGGCGCATTATACGCGTGTGATTGTAATCCATCATTTTGGCAATTAAAAATTAATCGTTGGTTTGAACCATTGAGTTACAGTGATTTGTTGGTAGCCAATATTGTTTGGTAAGTAAAACGAAAATAATTGCAAAAATATTGATTTTTTATTTTCTGTTTTACCTGTGTGTAAATTAACAAAGAGAGGTGCACGATCAAATAATAAACGTAAATTGTAAAACAACAAAAAATAAATAAATAAAACCAATGAAATTCTTGTGGCGAAGGCTATAAACAATTAATATCATGATTGGGTATTTGTGTCTTAAGTTTTCACAGTTAATTAAATTATTTTTGGGGGGTGGTAGTTATTTACTGTTGACTTTGACTATACTGCATTTTTATTCATATGAAATTAATCGATAAATGAATTTATACCAATTTAATGGGTTTTAATTATACGAATGGATTTTAATTACAAATATGAGGGAATGGATTGCGGTTTTTGATTATCAACCGTTCTACACATTGTGAAAACATTATGATAATCTAAAATGGATTTTAATAAAAAGATATTTTTTAATGATTTTCTGTTAAGCCGAGTACATAAAAGCGTAACGCTATGAAGTGATTTAATGGTTACGTTTATTTCCGTTTAATGTGACTTAAATATCTGGTGGCGTTAATTTTTTTATTTTTGGTTTTTATGAAAATTAAGACATTTAAGTTTGTGTCTTTTACGATTAAGATTAAGACAACGGTGCAAACGACATTACAATGAATCATATCATATGCATAATGGTATACTGATTGAATTTGGTTCACTGTTGGGGGGAAACTTTCAGATGCTGTGATATTGCATTTTTCACAGTTGCCAGGTTTCCCCCAACGATATTATTAATCTAACGAATCCAAAGTGGTCTCTTTTTGTATAATATCAATTTCGATTAAAAAAAAACAAAATTTACCATTGAAAATCAATTGGTAAAGAAACGAATGGTATTAAATCATTTCGGGTTACCTCTTGTCGTTGTCCATTAATGTCGTGAATGCAATCGCGATGTCATAAATCAGACACCGAATATGTTTATATTCAGTTAAGAGTGTGCCAGGTTTTATATTCAGTTATTAATCATGAATTTAGCCCCCGTTTTCTTTACGTATTTCATATCATATTTTGTATGAAATATAAATACAAATTCTTACGGTTGTTTCGTTTGTATAATGTTGATTTCATTCATACCAAATGATAATTTTGATACCTTGTTTGTAGCAGATTATCTGTTAAAAAAAATTGTTGGTTAATAAGACAAGACGGAACACCACACTGCGACAAAATTAAAAGAATTCGCGTGTCCGTCAATAATTTGTTCATTTTGTTTAGCATTTAAGAAAAAGCCATCATAAAGTAGACGTTATCATAAAATGAAGTAAATTGTGCGTTGAATAATAACAAATCGTCTTAATGAAATGTTTGGTCATGATTATCTGAATTCTCTTCACTTTTGTACAGGATTAAGTTGTTTGAATAATTAATTCAATGGTGTCTGTTGTAAGTGTATTTCAACGGTTGGATAATAAAATGAAAAAGAGAAATAACCATTTCTATGCGGTGGTCGGTATACATTAGAGTACTTTTCTATATTTAAACAGATGAAAATGGAACATTTAATTCCTTTTTAACTAGTTCGTGTCACCCATTCATGTGCATTTGAATAGCACAATTGCATGCAATTGAAATTTACTGTACATGAGGTGAGGTTTCAATTTGAATATTACGTGAAAAGACTTTCTCATGTTTTCGTATACGACATTTCTGGATCAAATTGATCATTTTCTTTTCTTTTTTTGTCATTCGTTTTAAATTAACAGTATGGCCCACATTGCTGAAAGAAGTGACGCGATGTTTTATTACTGCGCCACCAAAATGGATTGAGTGAATCAAAACACTTTATAATAAATAGGTGCAGTACGATATGGTAAAAGGAAAAATCCAATGGTAAACAGTTTGACGATGAATTGAAAAAAGAAAAATTAAACATAGAATTTCTATCACTCAAAATATTATTTACATATTGCATATTATCATTTATGTTATGCATATCATTATTTGCATTGCTGTTTATTGTCACTTCAATTCTGTATGCACTATACAAAGTGGTGACATTATATTTGCAGATTTTCTAGACATGAAGAACATTCAATATCGCATAATGTACAGAATATAATATTATGATCTTCACGGTATGGTTACATTTAATTGTATACAACTCATAAATGTTGAATATCCATAGACCGTTGAATGATTTTTGTGTTTTCTTCTGTTAATATTGTGTACACATTTCAGTCATCTTTTCCGTTTGAATATCATGAAATTCATTGGTTTTGATTGTATGGTTTCCATTTTTTTTTTTATTTAATGAAAACGCTTTTCATATTATTCCATAATTCCAAATAGAATGAAGTGTGTAATCAATACGGAAAATTGCAACATTATCTCTGTCGTTTGGTCTCTTGAACGGTATTAGAAAGATGAGATGTACATTTACAATGTAAACTACTTCATTTCAATCATAACCGTTTCTTTCATCTTTTGATTGAAATGAAATCTTTTCATTTTATGGTTAAGCAAAGGAATTGCGAGAAAATTTTAAATAAACCATATCGAAATAAATGTACAGTGACAATTAACATAAAATGATTGTATGATTTCTTTGATTATTTGATATGTGGCATTTAAAGAATTATAGTTTAATGAATCAATTGAATAACAGAGGTGTTATTCGTATTTATCTGTCAGCGACCTATTCGGGTGAATGTTTATCAATTGATAATAAGGCGATTTAATGAATTTCATTTACATTCTTTTCTATTTTGTATTCAATTTGCAATTGAATTTAATACTCGATTTACTTTGTGTCGCATTTTGTTTTCTTTTATATTTGAAATTGTATAAAAGAAACAGAATAAAATAAAACATTTGTACCGAACATTTTGAATGCAGATAAGTAACTGTACTTTTAATCGCAAAAAATTATGTAATTCCAATGTGAATAACTTATCAGACGTCTAGTATTTTTGTATATGTACCACTGGAAACATAAAGTCTAGTTTTCCTGCATCTCCCATGTGTCATTTGAATTTTTATTTTTTAATCAGAGAATTTTGAACTAGATCTCTGACAAATGAATCATTTTTTATTTCTTATTTATTTTGTGAATTGTAGTCTAATTAAAATATAAAAATTTGTGATATTGTTTCTCATGTTTATTGTAAATAATATTGTTTTGCATAAGTTAATAAAACGGTTTGGTATGCTGATAATGAACAAACGTAAGTAGGACGAATTTGTTTTTTATAAGAAATAATATTGTAATCAGAGAAATGAATAATGTAAAACAAATCGAACAATTTAAGAAATATTCTTTGAATGGAATTTTACCATTAATGATATAATCGAATATCAACCGTAAAATTAAATAATTTTCTTTTCTCTTTAATCTGTTTTGTTGTTGTATCCATTGATGATATAACATCGTGTTGCGTTTAATGTTGTAACTCTTAATGTACATATGGAAATATTATAATATGGTCAATTGATTAGAGTATAACTTGAAATACAATTTACATTATAAGTGATTTCGATTGAAATATTGGAATATTAGGAGATCAATTAACTTTGGAATGCTGATTTTGTGTATACATAATTTTGTTTTATTTCAATTTTATTAAAAATCCATCTGTATCGGTTACGGGTGTTTATATGTTGCATATCAAAATGGAATACGGCAGCAACAGCAAATAATCAACGGTTTTGGGTAGCATCGCACTTTTGCGGACATTCAATGGCATTCTTATCATAATTATCGGTAAAAAATATAAATAAAGAGAGCGAGAGGAAGAGAAGAACAGAAAAAAAAAGAGTCTTGAAAAAAAATGTAATAAAGCAATAAAGGGGCGCTTATTTGAAATATAATTCCCATGTCATGAGTCACATTGAATTGGTTTGAATGGGTTTGCTGAGTGCCATTAACTTGTTATGGGCGCTTTTTTTTTATAATTCTGCCTGGTTTAAAGCTCTTCTCATTCTGAAGTATTGCGATATACGTTTCATTGATTAAAAACAGAAACTTAAAGTAAGAATTAACCATCCAAAAGTATTTAATTCATATAAACGTTTATTGATCAGTTTTTGCTTTCGCATATGAATTGCATTTTAAGCGAATTGTAAATGTACTTAAATTCTTTAAATTCGGGATTAGTTCTGTAATCTGTTCACGTACTTAATGGACGATATGAGCAATCGTGTATGAGCTTAACCTATAGTGGTTTGGTGTTGTTTTAAATTACCGTATTATACACCAACAGGTGGATTTTCACCATGAATTTAATAAAAATAACATATTTATATTGAACATAAACGGACATTCCAACCATATTTTGAACTCATCATAATTCAAACGATTGGTTAAAAACAGTTGTATTTCATTTCGCATAGTTTGAATCATAGATTGGTTTCTCACAGCATGTGTGGACTGTCCCATTAGTAACGACTGAAAATCAAGTTTAATATTGTTAATGAAATGAAAAGAAAAAGAATTCTATCGTTCAAATTAAAAAAAAAAAAATGCATCGTCAATTAACCAATTATGCGGGGAAATTTAATTTATTTAATTTTAAGTTTTTGTTTCTCTCTATCACTTAAGTTGGTAGTTTATTCTTGAACTGTTAGGTGAATTCTATTAGTATATGGCATTATGGATAATTAAAAATTACGTTTGCCAGGTCAGTAGCATCAAAATAAACGAATAAACGTAATTTTAAAAATTAACAATTATGATTGGAAGGTTAAAAAGAAAAAAAAAACCATCGACACGAACGTAAGATTATAACACCTGGTTTCGCCTGATTATTAGCTTTCACAGTTGTTTGGTAAATATGACTTATCAAATTAATGGTGTTTCATTATATTAAACATTAAATATGATTATTGGTTATATTTACATATTTTATTTAATGTTCAATATGTTTCCTTGTCGTTTATGGTTGTTGTTATTTTTTTTTCTCTTTAATTTTTTTATTGTTTTGTTATATTTGATATTAAATTAACTGGAATTCAATGGAAACAGACAAGGAACGATTGTATGAGAAATAGAAAATATTTATTTGTTTTTATTAAATATTGTAACTTTCTTAATAAATTGAATAATTTAAAATGCAACAGGAAAAGCGTATAAAATTAAAGCCTATAATTAGGTAAGTCTCTAATAATAGTTGTGGTTATAGTTGTTTGTTTTAATAAATTTATGCCACCCAATAAATGTGATTGGAGTTCCGTGATAATGGCATCCTCCTCAATGAAATATATGTAACCAGACGGAATATTGAATTGAGTTGGTTAATATTCAGTACATTGTATGGTAACTTAGTTATCATATTTAGAAGAGACAAAAAAAAAGAACAAAAATATTAATAACTTCTTTGGCTTCGAGTCTTTTTATGTCTTTAATTCATATATTTTGTTAATTTTATTTAAAGAAAATTGAATTGTTTTTAAATTCATTTCATTAGAATTTATTGAATATGGGACTATTGTGGTATAGATTTATTAGTTTTGTGGTTTTAGTATATAATTCTGCATATATGTCTTAAGGGAAAAGATGAGAAGAAGAAAAAAAAACAATTATTATCAAGAGGCCGAAATGTATATGAAAATTGAATAAAGAGATGCGTTTAGAATGGTGCGGACAAATATTTGTGGATTCAATGGCATCGAAATGGTATATTGAATCAATGATGGTTATGGTGTAATTGAATAATGTCATTCTTTGGCGGCATCTGAATAAAGGCGACCCATTAAATTCTGGAATTCACTTATTAAGAATTATAGTACTTCTCTTTGGTTCTTTTCCTTTTGGGTTTTGGTATATTTTTTTTGTTATTATGATTTTTGTGGTGATGTTGATATTAAAGAAGTGAATCTTTACTAGCTCCAATGAGTTTCAATATTCATTAAATAATATTCTCATTATTATATATGAATTTATTCATTAAAACAATAAAAAAAAAATTAATATTGATTGTTGGTACACTATAACAGCAGCGGTAACCAATCTAGTTGAATTGTAATCTAAAATATGTTGTACAATTTCCATTATTGGATCGCTTTTCATGTGGCGATAATGTATCCAGTTCTTATTAAACATTTATTTTCCTTGAGACTGTTGTTATGTTTTCTGTTCGATTTTTTTTGTTGTTTCTTATTCAATTTCTTGTAAATAACATTTTTCCTTTATGGCTTATAGGTTTTCTTAGTTTTTTTTATTAATTTTCATTTAAAATGAAAAAAAAAAAATTATTGTGTTGACCAGCATTTTAGCCGCACATTATTGAGTGCAAATATTATGCTGATGATGATAACTAACTCAGGTGTATTTGCGTATGCATAACAATTTTTTTTTTGTTTTACTTTTATTCTCTGCTTTACGCTGGTTCATAAATATAATTGGTATTATTAATTAATACGTTTTCGATGCAATGAGTTTTAGGAGTGAGAAACAACGTTAAAGAACTGATGTTTCTTTCAAAGATTATTTAGTTACCTTTAATTTATATGAACGATTTTTTTTAGTTAAAGGAAAAAAATAAAAAAGAATTAAACAATTGTGAATTGAAAAAATAATAATTGTATGCATTTCTTTTAGGCTTTGAGTTGTCGTTATGTTGCTTATAAATATTCAATTTTTACTTTTCTGTTTCACATTTTTATGTAAAACTGTGAAGAAATGAACGTAATAACGATTTTGTTGCCTATTTGTATAACGTTCCAATAATGATAAACATGAAGAATTGGTTTTCCATATTGTTTGCCAATGGGACACAATAATATTCTAAAATATTGTATGTTAACAGAACTCTTTATGCTTATGCTTTATATGGTGTAGTTTTTGTTTTAATATTATCGGTTTTTTCTAGACCACAAGTATCAGGTAAAATGCACTATTTTAATGCATTTCCCGGTTAGTCAGATCGATCGAGAGTAAATGAACATTAACACTGGTGGGTCCCGACCAGTCCCATATAATGAAAAAATATAAAATCGAAGAGACACTCACTGGACAACATAAAAGTTAAGCGTCTCAGTCATTATGCATACTGTACAAATATTCAATCAATAATTAATATGTACATTATGTTTAACTTTACCGGTTTTTTTTTTTTGGTACATTATTGAAAGAATTATTTTGTTCTTTCTGTTCTTTATTCCCATATATAATTTAATTCTATGAAAAAAGTGATCGTAAAGTGTAAATAAATAAAATGAAATACATTACATTTTGACTCTATGTTAAGTAAATCAATTCGTTGAAGGTTAAAAAATAAATAAATTTATCAAAGGTGGAAAACTCTTTAAGTTTGCTCTTATTTATTGTATGATTGAGTAAAAATGTTAAGTAAAAGACGCCCAAAGTGAGACAGTCAAATAACGGTGTCTAAGAGAAGATCGTGTTTTATGAGCTTATTAATGCACTTCGTTTAGTCTATAATCAATGGCAGAATTGAATGAATTTGTTAGACGATTATTACTCGTTGCATTATGTATAATCATAGTATCATTGATTTGTGAAACAATCAGTACTTTAAAATAATACTAATAATTTTCTCCTTTTTACCACTCCATATTTATGTGAATTTATATTATTATGTTTCAGATGAATCAGTGATGATTATACCGATACTATCTCAACATAAGGCTTAATCAATTTACACCCGCTGGCTGAGCTTTTAACTGAACAAAAAAAAAAATTCCATTGGTCTTTTTAAAATGTAAAATTGAAGAGGTGGTTCGTGTGAAATTAGCTTCTGGGTAAGTAACAAACACTTTATGATTACCATTATTTAACTGCATTTGCAATATATTCACGATCACAAACTGCGGCAACAATCATACGGAATTTCATTTAAATGTTGTTATTTTCTTTGCGCTACGTTTGTGTATACTCAATTATGGGGCATAACTTTTCCATACTTACGGTATTAGGTACATTCATCATAATATAATGTGAAATAACACTACATTACACTCTCCCCTTCTTTGATAATCTCTTCTGTCTCGGTATACTTTTATTATTGAATACAGTTTTCTCTACTGTATAATTTTATTTGGAAAGAGAAACGAAATTTATTTAATAAAATGTACATTTTGGGTGTATCAATTGTACATTCGTTATGAAAATGTGTAACGTTCTCGTTTAAATTTTATCAATTAATTTGATCTTGTAATGGATATCGTTTTTTCTCTTAGTTTTTTGTGTGTTAATTCACAATGTCTAGGCAGTGACTGACCAGATGGCTTTTTATTAAATGTAATAACTAATCATATTATGAAATTGCAATTGAAATCGATTTTATAACATTATTTATATGTGGAATGTGGTATTCTATAGAGACGATAATCATAATGCCATACCCCCTTGTCACTACAATTGATATTAAATGATATTTGTTGTTGTAGTTGATTTTATTCAACAGCATTAAATCAAAACTCACTTAAGTGTTAGATTTATACAATTCATTTATACAGGCGTTTAATTTCTGTAGTGGAAAAACAGATATAACTAGAGTTTCGTATACATATTTTGTTACTGATAATTAAATTTCCTATTAACAACTCTGGTTGTCTATCGTTACACATGATTGTGAAAATGGTGAAAATTAAATTTATTGTGAATTGATTGGATCCGTGATTGTCTGATGATTGTCACGTTACCATCCGGTTGGCAGAAATTCGATTTACTCAGTTATTTTTACTGTTGAAAATGGGGCCCCGTATTCATCCAATGTAGGTGAATTCAAATGTTTCATATTTTCAGTTTTTTCTTCATACATTTTGATTGTACGGAAGCGTTTTAAAGAAATTATCAATTACACTTTAGGTACAGACAGTCAAACCTTCTTTATCGTTTTGGAGTTCAATTAAACTGAATTTAAAAAAAAGTTTCATGTTGTCCAGAATTGAAACTAATAAAGTGTTGCATATGATTGTGGCGCCTTATGAACGTCACACACAGTATGTGTCGTTGTCCCTTGTCCGCCATTAAATTCATTTTTCTCATTTTCATTATGCAATTAACGATAATTTTCGTCTTAAATGATTTAACAATTGATCAGTAGTACTTTATTTTCTAAGTAATTATGGATGGATACTTTATGATTCTCAGATTTTTTTTTATACTTTTAACAAAACGAAAATTATTGCAGTTCAATGAAAAGTGGACTTGAGTGGTGGAGTGTTTGGTAGCAGGCGCCATAAATCTCAGTTCGTGCTTAAAACCCTTTAGCAGTGATTTAAATGCTAATTAAAGTAAAATATCGTAAAGACATGTCCATGAAATAGAATGAATTTTTATTTTTTTTTCTCCTCTTGTTACTTGTTGGTACTGTAACTGGTACTGCTTAGGGATAAGCCCATGCATTAGATATTATATTGATTACCTTGATGTTTATTATATTTAGTTTCTTCTGGTGTTTATTTTGTTCAAATGCATTTGATGTTGTGTACCATAAAAAGTTTTTTTATTTTTTTTTCTTCGTTTCGTTTTGTTGTTTGCAACGAGAATTTTGAACTCATCTCACCTCGTAAAGTTTAATATTTTTTATGCAAATAAAATGTCTGTCTTGTCAGATCAATAATATTGTGCATCATTGTTTTCAGTCTAATGTAATATTGTGTGAAATTCTTGAAAATATTGAAACTAAGTGACAAATGATAAGACAACAAACTTCTATTCTCTTCGTATATTGTTTAATAGACATGACTTCTTGATTTTTATTTAATGGTTTTTATATTTTTGTTCCAAATTGAGTACAATTAGAAACTAAGAAATATCATTGCCAAAAAAAAAAACTTTATAATCATGATATGATCGTTAAATCATATAAATTCGCAATAAAAGTCTTCAAATAATAATTTTTATATTGACATGGTGTGAGATCAATCGTCTTTATGTTGTGTTCCCCCCAAAAAAATTCATTTAATTAATAAACAAAAAATTTATATGTCATTCGGTTTTGAAGAAATGAATCTATGGAACATTTTTTTGTTTAATTTTTATGTTATATGCTTTGATGGGCCCTGTTGTTAAAGTCTAGTATCTGCTGGTATAAATGAGTATTGAACTAAACGCCATTTATAACATGAGAGGGACAGATGATGATATCGTATGATTTGGTGAACCATTACACCCAGGGCTTTGACTAGATCGAATTAAAAATTATGAACTTAGGCAATTTAACTTTGGACGGCGCTGAATGAGTAACATTGTAATAAATTATCGAAGAATTAATTGATTCACATGGTCTCTTTTATGGTTCCAAGACAAACGTACCATAGACATATATGACGAAGACATATGCCTTCAAATATCTATTCCATTAAATATGATAATAAATCAATTAAATCTTTTCCATACATTAATACCATTGAGCAGACATCGTTTTAGACTCAAAAGAATATGCGTTTTATTCCATAGACTTTGACTGTATGGAATTGTGATTTTATTGTAATTGAATTATTAAATTTACTAGGTCATTTGAAATTATTTGTATATAATGCGTATGATGTGTCTATATTCTTCCAATTATATTGATCAGTTATGATCAATTTGAATAAATTATTGATAAATGGGATAAATTTAGATCTAGAATCAGCACCAGCAGCAAAGAAAGAGTTAAATTATTCAAAGATGAATTTAATTTTTCAATTGTACAATTGAAGTGTGTTAAACAGATTGAATTTGGAACGTGATGGAATAAATTATCGATTATTAAGTTCATACATACATACAATTGGCAAAATTAACTCTATAACTTTGTATAAATTAGACATTAATTTTAGCTGATAACTACCCCAATGTAAAGTTTTATTTCATTTGCGAATGATAAACAAAAGTATAAAAATTACGATGACGATGAATATAATGAAAAGCACACAAACAATCAGATGGTATGAACGTAAATAATCGTAAAAAAGCAAAAATTGTGTTATTATTCATTTCAATGGAATTACTTGGAACATCAAATCAGGTGTAAATTGTATTTTAGAATTAAAAATCCATAAGACGCCACCAAAACTATGAAATGAAAAAAAAAAAAAATAATTCACATTAAAACCGTATCCGTTAGTTGTATTTGAATACAAAATTATAAACTCGTTGATATTTTAAAACTGATTAGCGTATCGTCAGTATATTCAAATTGTAAATTATCACTAAGTAAATTGGTCAATATATCGCACTTTTAAGAAAATAATGAAATGGCAATAAGTACTTGAAATTGAATTCTATAATGGAAGTATACCGTATGTATGGATACCTAAGTATCATACCGTATGGAATGTGCACAATTTTGGTTTTTGGTGGCTAATCAAATGGTTGAACACATTTTGTTTATTTATTTATTTTCATTCTATACCCTCTCAATATATTCAATTGTATACATGAAAGGTACTTGAGGATTCAGGAATTTAATCAACTAAAATGATCATAAATCAATGTTAAATGATTTTAATGACAAAAAAAAATTGTTTAATGATTATTATGAGAGTTATTTTTGAAGAGTATTAAGAATTTGGTGTGCTATTGTTATATTTTTGGAGAATGGCTGAAATAAAAATGGCTAAAAAACAGAGGCCATCAAATGATTCAATCGATTATTAAGAATTAAATTGGTAAATTAATTTTGTTTTTAATTGTTGTTGAATTCATACAGTTCCACTAACCAGCAACAGAATGGAATGTCAATTATGATTATTTAGACATTTAATTATAGCCGTTTTATTTAATTTACTCTGGTTGTCTGTATTTTAATATTCATTCACCTTTTTATGAACTAATGATTGGGTGTATAACACTAGTTTGTTGTGTATTTTTTTTTTTGATTTATGCAATATGAATTTGTATACAATTAACTCTAACAAGGTGTTAATTATTATTTTCTATATGTAGCATGTCACTTGGTTGCTGCGACTCCTTGGAATTTAAGATGTAAACATTATAAAAGTATTTTGTAGTTAAATGAGAGAACAAGATATTAAAATTATTATTACACGATGATAATAATTCAGTTATTAGTTATTTAGTTATTTAGATTTATCAACAATCAATTTGTATTTTATATTTGCGGATTTTTTTTTTGATTTTTTAATTGACTGACTATCAATATGAGAATGACTTTGGTTTATAAGATTTCCATTTGTTTTCTATTAATAAGTCAATGATTACAATTAATTAAATTCCATACTCAATAAATGATAACTTAAAATTGTGTAGGAATTTAACGTCAACAACCCGCGTCTCTTTACGTCGGTGTATGAGAATAAGTACGAGTGGTATCCACTTAAATTGGCAGTTGTTCTCTATTGTCCTCCACCAAAGTGAGCATCACTCATTTTATTTGAAGATTTTGATTATAATTCACTCGTTAACATTAAATGTCAATTTGTCGTTACTGATGTCTCGTATCAATGATTAAAAATAAAAACAATAAATGGACCGCAAAAATCAAAAGTATTAAAATCAAAATTTTCGGTTATAATTTCGGTGGTTTAACGAGACCTTCAATTTTAATGCGATATCTTATCAAATACATTCAAATAATACAGGTGAGATAAAGGTGTACTGTAAACAGTATTGATTAAAAACTGGTATCGACGATAATTAACATAAGAATAGGAGAACAAAAATAAAATTTTTTAACCAAGTGCAGATAATAAATGGTGGTTCAATTAAATCTTCAATGGGTGTTAACCTAAATTATGTTTATTAAATAAGAATCAAAAAGAACGGTAGTTTACGTATTGATTTATGATAAAAGTAAAACGTACACTGATTAAATATTTTTAATCTTTTTTCAATTATTTTGTTTCATTTGTCTAGTAAATTGAGTTAGTAACTTGAGTTTTTTGGTTATGAGTATTTTGATTATTAATGTATGCACGTAGTACGTATCTTTGAAGGATGTAAATTGATTACTTACCGTCACCATCACCAGGAGGAGACATAAAATTTTGGCACTTGTTAACCGTACAACCCTGAAATTAGATGAAACAAAAATAAAATTGTAAATATAGTAAGATTATGTATTTAATGTTTGATAAAAAATAAACGTGTCAATTATTCAGTACATGGCATCAAGTAATGCTAATTGGTATCACGTGTAATAAAAACATAAATTGTGCGTACAACATTGGTAAGCAGAATCTAAACACAATAAATTTTATGTAAAAACATTGAATTACAAATGATTTGTGACATATGGAGACACTAAATCACATTCAGATCAGAAATTAATAGTGTTAAATGACAAGAAACACAGAAAAAAAAATCATTTAATTTGTTTTCTGGTGCGTAATTCATCTACAACTTTACAAAAGATTACTTAGTGATTTAGATAAGATTTTAACACATTGATAGAATGAGTATTTTTATTATTTTGGGTGTTCTCTCAGACTTTAGCAAAAAATGGGTGATAAAAACAGTAATTTTTGTTAACTGAGATGATCAAAAATTAACTCCGTTATCTCTGTTGTTTATGTGTGTAAATATAAAATAGTACGGATATTAAATTGATACGATAACGTAAAATTGGTGTATCTTAAAGAATTTTCTTTTTTATTTTTTTGATTTTCAAAAGTATTTTAAGTACAATTAAAGTAACACAAATCGTCTTTGGTCAAGAATTTATAATAATTTATGGTTTTTTTTTTAAATGGAATATTTGTACTACCTACATAATATTTAATGTAAAATATTATTCGATTATATTTGATTTATTTATTACGTAAATATCAATCGATTAATGTTAGCAAAATTCAAAACAGAATTATATTCAAGAGATTCCAAGAATTTAAAATTGTTTGCTGTCTCAATGAATTATATTTAATGAGGTTTTGCCTCTCTTTCTGAGCTATAAATATACGCACACATTAGCTTGTAATGAGACTCTATGGTTAGTTCGCTCTTAACATTCATTTTTATATTGTTATGTATTGCAGCAGTGAGATATTGTTATTTGTTGACCCAATTTAAAACTGATTATCTGATACTTCTTGTGTATGTAATTCGCTAATTTGTTTTCTTGTAGTCTAAAATGGAGATAGAGAACTAGAAGTTGTTAACTAAGACAATTGGTTAGTGATAAATCAATTGATTGGCTACTTGGTACAAGTTTTCTATTCTCGTTAAGGCATGGGAATCCCCCATTTAGTGGGTGGACAACGTAATGGTTTGTTTGTTATTCTTTTTGTTGGACGTAACAACGCAAGTTAGATTGACAACATTGATACTGATACTATTAATTTTATAATTCTGTTCTTCTGTTATTGATTGTTCTTTGAGTGAACACCTTGTTATTGTCATTTTATTAATGGGGGGGATTTTAAATTTAAATTAACAGTCGCTAACCGTAAATTACGTATTTTTGTTATTGTCCGTACAAAATTATTAATTAAAAGAAATCAGTCGTTAGAACATTGTTTTAATAAAACAAACTTTTGCATTTGTGTTTCGTTATATTTACGATGAGCGTAGTATGTTATTTAATATAAATGTATTATATATGATGCATATATTATATGTTAATTGTTATCATTCATATCAGTGATGTGGCATCATATTGTCTGGCTGTTATACGATTAAAATCAACTACAATTCAATAATAAAACAAAAATGAATACAAAGTATAAAATTGTATTCACAATTTGAGTTGACATCAGTGATGTCTAGCGTAAAGGACAGAATAAATAGTGCGCATAAAATGACGATTATAACATTTCATGTTTCTGTGTTCTTTCAAATTTTTATTTTTTTTTCCGTTTCATGTGCCTAGTTTATCATGAACTTTTTCAATTGATTCTTAGACAACACGACTAAATTGGACTACTAAAATAGACTGAATGAAAAGGAAACTGTTATTGTACATAATCTCAACTGTTAGAAAATGAATAAAAGAAAATTATTGATTATTTATAAATGATGAAAATCTATTTGAGGTTTTCCATCAAATAGTTTTCACTTGTATGTTGCTTATTTGCCATTTCTTTCGTCTATTGTTTCGAGTCCCATTTAAATGGGGACTGTTTTCTATCATCATTTTCTTTTCTTGTTTCCACTGTTGTTGTCAGTCGTATGGTGAGCGTATTTTATGTGGGTTTTTATGTTATTCTCTTGATTTCTTATCGGTAGGTTTTTATATTACGCTTAGTTTCAACTAATTGCTTCCTATGGCAACTGATTTGTCGTTTCTTCATAGTAATTTTCTTCAACAAATTTATGCCTTGAGGATGTTCTTTTGAATATTCCGCAAAGTATTTAATCACGTTTTTTATTATTATTGAAGTTAAAAAACTGTATGATGTATTCGAATAAGAGATGGGTATTTAAAGAGTATCTATCTTGTATTATTGCAGTCAATGCGGTAATTCATGATTTTATTTTATTTTTGAGAATACTTGTTAGAATCGATATATTGAAGAACAACGATTTAGAGTAAAATATGAAAGAAAAATAGTAAACGATGATAGATTAGGTGAGAAGGGAGCATTTATGTAGTTCCCATTGACATGAAAATCACTTTAACAATATGTATCATAACACTAAAACCATTATAATGCATATTTTCACCTGGTTTAGTGTTGATTGAATGCAATGACTATATGATTTTTCTTTTATATCATATTCATCTCTGAGTATAGTGGATTGTTATTGGTGTCTTATTGAAAACACTCACTCGTATTATAATAGGAAAATATATAAAGTAGATGATTTTATATTACATGAATATCATTAACTACTGTATATCGATATCATTTATTTACCCATAAGACACACAATAAGTACTTGTATGTATGATAGTAGAAACTATTGTTGTATACAATATTGGTATTAACAGTTTTATGAGTGGCCTTTTATGTTCGTAAACGACATTATATTCAACATTTATTGATTTTTAATATGAATTTAAAATAAAAAAAAAATATACAAACTATACCGAAGGAGAATAAAAAAAAAACGGCTCAATCATTGTATTGATTATTTTTCAATATTTAAACCGTATAAATTGAGTATAAAGAAGTTTAATATTGGATAGGCCACTCAAAAAGGTAAAACATGTACAATTGACTACTACTTGATATTGAAAATTGATATTAAACGGATAATAATCTTATTAAATAATTAGGTGGATAACTTGATTTTGATATGCGAATTATTTACCAAATACATAATTTAGTGATGTATAAATTGATTTTGAATCAATATTGTACGATATATGGAATACATAAAATATATGAAATTATATGATGATCAAATTTAGCCACAAGACAATAGCAACAAAAAATATAAAATAATTAATAAAGAAGGTAACACAAACAACACTCGTTGGTTAAATGGTCTCTTTGATATTGAATTGTGTGTTGTCATATCAATGGAATCGGTCATTATTTTACAATGAAAACAAGTTAAAAATAATAAAAATTGTGATTCTTTTTTTTTACGTTTTGTGATTCTCAATTTTAATTCTTTCGGTGTTTTTACTTGTAAATTAATTTTATTTTTTTGCCATAAGAAAATCATATTAAATAACAACAACAAGAATAAAATTATTGTTACAGTTTATTGCTCATATTATTGGATTTTATACAGAATATCAGAATATCGATAGACAGAGCAAAGGTATAAATACGAAATATATTACCAGCGCTATTCCAGTAGTAAAAACGCGATTTTTATTGATTTTATTATAAAACCGTGTGGTATTAATGTAAAAGGAAGGGGGGGCCGGTATTATCGCTTTATTATTTTCCTTGAGAATCATTTTATATTACTTAATATTGTACGTCTCTATGTATACACCCATTGAATATTTCTGTATATTCAATGTAATCATATTGCAGTTTTTCGTTTTACTAACTGCAAACCACGAAAATGTTAAAATAAAAATGAGTGAGGTTTTCAAGTGGAAATTCTTTGTAGTTGGTACAATACAAATGGAAAAGTGTGTTTCTACCAAAACAAGGTAAAGTAATTCTTACATAGAAATCGGTTATTAGTCTTGTATACGCCAATGCATGAATGGTAAAGAGATATGATGGAATTGATGATAATAAAATACCCTTAAGAATTGTTCGTTCATCCATACAAAATTTAATTTTATAGGCATTCAATATTCAGGAATAAACGATTGGGCCTGAAAATGCCGCTGTTTTTAATTTTACGTTTTTTTCTAAAGTTCTCGTTGTCTTAGTTATTTCTGGGTGTTTAAAAGTTAGTAATGAAGCAAAAGACACCTATCGTTTTTACACAAGATAAAATGCGTATAGTCTGATTGAGTGTTTAGAACAAATTTCTGGATAACTGAATGCAATCGGACAGTTTTGTTTTTCTCTGTTGGTTTCGTTTTGGGAAAACAGAAAGACATTATCAATATTTTTATTCGCGGTTTTTTGCGGTTTTCATTTGGAATTGCATTACGGAACAATGACGAGAAAGACTAATTTAATGTAAAAAAGACTTTGTATTTGAAATTGTAAATTGTAAAATTTGAAGAAGATACTGAAGTGTATCATCATAAAATGAGCCAATATAAACATAAATGAATCGATTCATCTAACAATTTATGTTGGTTACGCTCACGTTGGTTAGTTAACATAATTCTTTTATGAAAATGAAGTGTAGTTCTTGGTTTTTTTTTTTACGTTTTTGCGGCTGATTGATTAAAAATATTCAAAAGACTATTTAACGTATTCTACCATATGTACAGACATCAAAGGAGGAGAACGATTTAAGATAATGAAATTATTAACACCTTTTAAAGGAATAGTTCTTTGATGTTGAAGAAATAATTTTTTTTTCTTACTTCTTTTCTCTAGTGATTTGTTTTTTTTTTATTATTCGGTTATTTGTTGAATAATTTCAGGTAGTTTTTGGTAGAAAAAAAAATCATTTTAACCGACGGCCACAAATTTAATTTTTTTGCAGTGGTTAATGATATTAAAATGTTTCCAATTCGATTATTAGAATGTTGTATTTTTTATAAGAAAAAAAAAGTCTTTAAAGAGACTATCAATATAAGTTATTCCAATCAGCGTATTACGTCTACCTGATTCTTGTAGCATAAAAAATAAAACTAAATACATTCGGGTTATGAATATCAATGACGATTGGTAACAAAAAAAAAAGAACTGACCATTTAACATTAAAATGTTAATTAAGACTTCCATCGTACATGGAATTTCTGATATATTTCGAGAGTAAAACAAGTACCAGATTATGAATTAATAAAACCATTTAGCATAGCGTTTAATTCAATTTTTTTGTTTTTGAATATTGGAAATTATGAGACATAACTGAATCCATTAAATTGTAATTAAATTTCATAAAAGGTATAAATTATTAATAAAGTAATGAATTGGAAATAATTTTATTAAGAAGGATGTTAACAAGTAGTTGGATTTAAATTCAATTGAAAAATAAAGAGATACCATTTAAATTAACATTAAACGTTGTTTAATCATACGAGTATATACCAATATACCAATATTGGCCAGTAAACTGTGACGACTAATATAATGTTTCACAATTTATTCAGAATTTTATGTTAATTTTTTTCATATAATCAACAACGAAATATATTTAATGCACTTAATTAAAGGCAGACAGTAAATTTTCTTTATTTAAATAGGCCCGACGGTGGCACAAGTTATGCATTAAATTAAATACGATAAATGGTAAAACGACAACAAAATGATGTATTGCCTTTATATTTTATTTAAATTAATTACACTTAAAGTAACGTAATATTTTAATTTATGTATTAAAAATAAACTGTCTATTGGTGTTTATTATAAAAAATAAATTGTTAAACGGTTTTTAAATAGATTAAATGGTGAAATGAGACTTAATAAACACTGAGACACATAATGTACCAATTACAAAACTATTCACATAATCATAATTAAATCATTGCAATTCAGTTTATTTTGTCGTTTGTTCACTTATTGTTATTTATTAGGATTTATTACTTACATCGTTTTGTTCTGGCATCATTGTACCAATTTATTTTGGATTAAGTCACATTCGCTTAGTGTTATTCGTTTCGAACCTGTCATCCAATAATTAAAATGAACTAATACAGACGGTATCAATAAAAATTTAATAAATTTCAATAATTCAAAACACTCAATTAAATGCATTCACAAAATTCTTATAAATTTTGAGATTTAATTTAAATTAATTTCACATAAAAATCACTCTCTATAATTCCATTTAATTTAATTTTTGAATTCTTTTTCTTTTAATTTTAATCTCAAATTTATTAATTTAATTTCACTGCACTAAACTTTTAGTAAAAAAAAGAAATCATAAATAAAATGTAAATTCACTTAAAATTCAAACACTTCACTGTTTAATTTCATAGAAAAATAATGAAAAAAACCGTTTTTATTTGGAAAATTTAATTTTTATGTTTTGTAATTTGCTCCAATGTTTCACTTAATTTTTGTCAATTGAAAACTTTTTATTCAAGAAGTAATATTTCACTTAATAATTTCTTATTTAACTGGATTCAATTAATTGAAACTAAAAACACTGTTAAGAATTCGTTGAATTGAATATAATTTTTACTAAAACGCAAAAATTATTAATAAAAATTGAAAATAATAAAATTAAATGAGAAAAATAATAATTCAGTTTAAATTGAACACTTTAAGTAATTTTCTTCACTTTTCAGAGAGTATTCACAATATAATAAACTATATTTTAATAAAATTGATTTAAATCAAATCTGGTCATTTGAATCGTTATGAACTGTTACACTCAAACACTTTCAATTAAATTATTTGATTAAGTTTTAATAAAATTTAATTCATAATCGAATCACATGAAATTAAATCCACCGTTATATTCCTAATTGTTAAATAGAAAATAAAAATTGTTTAAAATCCTTTTAGGTCGATACGTCTCGATTAAATCCGTTTAATTTGTTCCTTAAAAAACTTTTCTTTGAATTTTTAATTAAAACTGTTAAAATCACTTTGACAGACGAGTTCACTTTAGATGTTTCCTCAATGATGGTTCTGCACAAACTAAAGCCCCCAATGGTTTGAACGTAGATAGTGAACGTTCGACTATGGGTATTGAATTGTTGTATGTGATGTGGTGGTTACTTCTTTATTTTTTCCTATACGGTTTATATACATAAAATAAAAGAAAATTGTGTATGGAAAACTCTTATGGGTTTTTTATACATCACACAGAATAAGGGGCCCGAAATAATAAAATAACGAAAAAAAGGAAGAAATGAATGTATTCGTTTTGAATCCTATATGTTCTTTCTAGACACCACTTGATTGTATATACAGATATTTTCCTTTTTATTTTATATATTAGAGTCTTTACGGTATTATTGTAAACGCGTTATTATTTGATTTCGCAGCGCCGTGTCTTTTTTTTGGTTCACGAAATATTAAATATACGAAAATAAAAAAATCTGAACTGAACTCAATGAATGATTAAATGAATCTGAACTCTACGGCGTTATTCTCTGATATGAAATTTTGTATTCTATACTGTAGCCGGTCTATACCCGACGATGTTGAAATCGGATTTTATTTGTGTTGTGTTCCTCACTCAATAATCATTCAGTCATCCGGCCACAAGCCATCCACGACCTGGAATCCGATGATATTGGTTAGTTGTCCGATAGATCATATAAGAAGGTATGGCATAGCTGGTTGTATTATACACCATAAACTCCATAGAGTACTCGACGAGTCTGGTGAATTTCATTAGCAGCAGCCACGGAATAAATCTTTGTCTTGTGGCGGTCTATTTCACTCGTTCTTAACTTTGTGTGTATTCTCTCCTCGTATATGAATATTGTTGTAATTCTGGAGGCAATTCCGATTAGATAAGGAATCATAATAACAATAATAATAATAATATTGGAATAAAAATGATAAGGTGTCGTCGTACCGTAGTTTTTTTTTCTACATGCCGATTTATTAAGAAGATGTTTAATTGACTCCTTTAGGCTAAACATTATACCAATATCAATTCTTTGCGGTTGGTAAAAATCTTTGATTCTGATCTATTGTGAGTCTATTCTGCCTAAAAGTGTACGATATTTTGTTAAAAAATAACAATTCAGTATTCCTAGTAAAATATCAAATTAAAATGATTATTCAGTTAAAAACCGTATGATTTGAATTTAAATGAACAAATCGCTACGCTGACTGTAACTTCAGATACGATTAGTCAGCGTACGGTTGGCGTTAGAGGCATACGGATACACCTTCACAAATGCATCGTGTATGTAATCGAATGTGTGAATGCGATTTACTACACAGGTAACAAGTGGTCATCCAATATGAGCCGATGCCGTTAAATTAATCGTTCAATTTTATTATCATGTTTTTTTGTATGGAAACTGCATATGATACAAGAAAAGGTGAACATAATGTATAGAAATTGTATTAATGAATGTATCGGTATGTTTAATATTATTTTACATATGAACTATGTAACGTATGTTCATCCGATTAGACAGGTATCGTTGTACTGTTTTTAGTCAGCGGTTTCATTGTGATAAAAAGGGGCAATTCTCGTTTCATATTCGATCGCGGGTTGATTTTTTATTTTTTATTTCATTTTATTAAGATTTTGTAATTACTATCAGTCACATTAGAGGAGAACACCACACACCGTTTTTTTTTTTGTAGAATATCTGATAAGATTCTGGTTTTTTTTTCTTTGAAATAGTAAAACAACAACAATAAAAGTTTTGCTTTTATTTTATCATTTTAATTTGGAACACACTACCAATGCTTATAATGAATTGCGTAAATAAGAAAAAAAAAATCAAGTAAAACAGAGACGGAATAAAATGAAACAAACTTTGTGTATATGATTTTCCAAAAATAATATGAGACTTGATTGATTTTCTAAGGTATGGGAAAGACGAAGTGAACGTGTGGTCAATCAGTGTTTCATGTTGTGTAATTAAAATGAAATTGGGGGAGAAAAAATAACAACAAAACGTCGTTGTAGACATCTAAGAACACTTTTAGGTCTGGCTGGAAAGGTGACTTGAATCACGGATTCAAGTTATTCATTTACTACTATTGATTGTGGGAGACGGAAGAAATTACAAAGGAAAATATTGAGACTTGAGTTCTATAAAAGTTTTGTTGTCATCTAACCTAAATAATTATGATATTGATAAGCAATGTTGATGATAATGAAGTAAACTAATCAATGTGGGTATGAGAGACAGTAAAAATATTCGAATTGTATTTAAAATGATTTTGATAACGATTATCATCGGGAATTTCTGAAGAATGAGATGAACTGGTTCTCTATTCGAGTTTTAAGTATAAATACTTCGGTTAGCCAGAACTTTTACAGAAACAAAAATGAATTACAAATCGAATTCTAATGAAGCACTTGAAAAAATCTCGGTTGCGTCACAATTAAAAGATTAAGTATACTTAAGTATTCGAATAGGATCCGTATGCGGCTTCTCATTTCAATTGTGTTCCACATTTCATTATATATTTTCTGTTGGTTTCTTGTTTGATTAGATTGAAACTAAAATAAAGAAGAATTCTACGGTGTGGGTGCAACTTCTTTGTAATTTTAACTGGAAAACGTTAAATCAATTGACGTGATGATGATACCTATGAAATCCGATTAATAATAAATTGATTAAAATCAAAAAACCACTGATAACAAGCAATGGAATTTCTTCTTTATTTATTCTACAATACAATTTATTATTACAATTAATTTCTGTGTATTTTGAATAGAAATCTTTAATTGTAATGGAATGAGATCGTGTAATGACTTACATAGTACAGCTAAGTACTATCAATAAATTGATAATAAAGTGTATGGCTTAATGAATTTTGATACCAAATGATTATATTGATTGGCATAATTGTTGAACGATATTCTACGCGATATTTTTCATTCCTCATTTTTTTTGTTTTGGGCTGACAAGAATTTTTGGCTTAAACCAGAGGCGAACGGGTTGATGAACACGAGGGAGATTAGAATCTCCCATAGCTCTTGTGATTTTCAATGGGCTCATATTTGTTTGATTAAAAACACTTCCTGCTTTTATACGATGAAACACATTGTTTTATGCGTTATTCTATTGTCAGTTTTGAAAACCAAAGAGGGTATTGAATTTTTATGGATGATATTGATCGGATAATACACGACCACCGGGAGGTTTTATCTGGTATTTGGTATAAAATTTTATTTTTGTATGATGGAACGGTATAAATTTCACAATGTCTATACATCTATAGAATATTGAATGTGCTTCCGTTCAGATGGAAGTGGTTCTCGAGTGTTCAACCAGAAACTAGTAACAAAAACATTTTTTTTTTTTTTAAATTGATAATAATATTTTTGCGTAGAATTTGCCCCATCTCTGAGGGTGTATTGATAAGAATTAAGGCGGCATATTTGTATCAGATGAATAATTTGTTTTTTCATAAACGTATGACTCTAATTACAAGCGATAGAGAGAAACAATTTGTTGTAAATACGATCATAATTCATAATTTTTGTTGGGTTCATAAATAAAATTATGATGTGATGGTTACACTCAGTTTATAAAATAAAAATCGTTTATGAATTTCGAGTTATAATTGTATGGTACTGATGACTTTTGTTTGGTCTAATCTGGATCATAATGAGAACATATTTGAGGGTGAGGTTGATTCATTTACTCACCAATAGTGTTGGATAATAAATATTTAAATGAGTCATGTTTTATGAGAATATTACTTGGCCTTATCAATTAACACAATTATTAAATAATAATTAAGTAATATGCATGAAATTCAATACTTGGGGCGGTTACAACTAGAGGAAATTGACCTTTTTGGTATTGGTATACTGAATTGTATTCAGTTGTTAACATTTGATATTGATTTCATCATCATTAATAACAAAATCATAAGTGGACATTTATATGTCTAATGTATACATCAATCGAATCATCATCTATCTCTTATTATTAGTCATGTTACTGCTATTGTCATTGGATGCTCATTAGCTGTTTTTTTTTCTGAACTGATTTATGAATTGTATTTGACATCTTATTTTAATTTAATTGAATTCAATATTCAACAAGGCATTGTACCAGAACTTTTGATGCATTCAATTTATTCATTGTTCACCATTTCATATGGTGATTCGTATTCCTATTGAATCAAAAGATTTTTTTATTTATTTCGTTCAATTGTTTTGAACCATTTGGATGGCAGTAAAACTTTATAATAAATAGAAAAAAATGTAAGAATGATAAGTTCACTAACATTATGAATTCAATGAGGTGATGAGAATAAAGTACTGTAATGTCCACCTCTCTTTGACCATTTGAAAGAATTATTTATTATACTTTTACACTGTGTTGTTCTATACGAATTATAATAATGAAATTGAACTGTTTAAGAAAGTCATTAAATCTTAAGCATTCCGAATGGGTAAATGTAAATACACCGTGTGGTTTAAGAATTTCATCATTATAATATCTAATGTGCGTAATGTAAAGTAACGAATATTAAATTTCACTTTGGTATGATTTGGTTGAATGTTGAGTGGCTGCTACATGTTAATGGTTTCTTCAATTAAATTACAATATGAATAGGCTATAGAGGGAATTTTATTTTTCTTCTGTCGTATTTCTTAAATAAAATTTTAGGTTTTGTAATTTGCTGTGATGTTTAGAATGCTTCTATGTGGTCCAAAGATTATGCCATTCTTTATTATGATGGCATATCATAGAGAATTTATTTAGCCATTGTATGTAATCGATAAGATGAATTCTTGTTATTTATGTAGAAATGAAATTGTGAATAGTGTTGGAATCTATTTAAATAATGACAATGTTGTTAAGGTGCATATGCAGGTGATATTCTATTAAATGTAGTTAATGTATGATGACATTGTAGATATGCGCCGTTAGATTATTATTTTTGTGTTTTATTTTTTTCGATGTTAATCAGGTGAAGAGTTTTTACTGTATTAATTTCTATGTGACATATCCAATATATTAAATGATTTTAAATCAATTGTGATGAAAATGAAAATCAAGTGTTAATTGCCATATTTATGATTCTTGTTAATTAATTAAATCTTAATATAGTACGGGTACAAATGAAATGAATATAAGATTTTATTTGAGTTTTTGTTATGGTTATCATCTGGTGGTGATGAAATCTTATGGTTTATAATAATTTTGATTCTATCTTGAATCCGGTGTTGAGTGGTGTATCAAATTTCCACCATATGTGCGTATAGATGAAATTATCAACATCAATGAAATAAAAATGGGAAATTTATGTGACTGAATTTATGAGATTACATTTTACTTGTCAACATAATCTCAGTTATGTTGTTCATTTCTATGTGATTAATATACTGGAAATTTGTTGTTATGTTGTGACTGGGTTTCAGTTAAGTATTGTTAGGAACAACTAGGAATTGAATATGTTTATTAAAACGTGCGATTTTTCATTTCTGGTTTTCTGGTTCTTTGGAATTATGCAACCGACTCCCTCACCTCATGGTCAAATAAATCGACTTGAAGAAACAAATATTAAGTAATTCAATTGAACAGTGTTTTGTATGTGAAATAATTTGCTTTTCTGTCGTACACATAATTAAACGGAATTTAATGTTTTCTTTTTTTTTTTCAACATTCGGTCACATAATTGTGTAACGATAACATTGATGCATTTCTATGAAACAAACTGTGATTTACGCATTATCTGCATTTTCTATTTAAAGACACATACTTTCAGTTGAAGTGTTTTATTTCCCAAAAATAAAGAAAAAAAATGAAATAATATTTTTGAAAATAAAATGTGTTTTACATAAAACAACATAGAAAATGTCGTCAAAAAAACAGTGTTTTTAATGAATGGAGATACGTGGCATTGAATGAAACATTATTGGAACTGAATTAATATTGGATTGGTTGTTGTTGCTGTTACTTGAAAATAAAAATGTTTAACACCTAATAAAATACCTGTAATACAAGGTGATAATAAGCTCATAAAAATTACATGTGACAAAATGTAACATAACGTTAGTTAAATATGCAACTTATGGGTAGGGTAAAGGAAAGAAAAAGTATAATGTTTTAACTTATTACGTTTTCTTTTAAAACTTTTCCATTAAACAAAATACCAAAAACAAAATCTAAAATATTAAAATATTCGATAATAGAATACAACAAGAATATCTTTTTGTAGAGAAACATGACAAGGAAATTTTTTTTTAATAAAAAAGATAAATTCATTTGTTGGCCATAATCTATAAAAATCACTTACACCTAATTTGTGGCATTTGAATACAACAAAATGAAAATAAAAAAATAGAAAAACGCGGGTACGTTTTCTCATGTCCAACATGCAATTATGTGGAATTTATATTTACATAAATATAGCATAACTGAGGTGTCTCTATCGTTTACAATTTTTTGTATGACAACACATGCCTTTATCATGTTTTAATGTTGCAACATAAGCAATATGTATATTGAATGAAAATAATGGTAATCTTTAAAAGGAAATAAAAAACCAATATCGTACTTACTTCACTATAAGTACGAAAAAAGGTTTCTTTATTCACTGCCATTTACATCATCGACAAGATGTATCATAAAATATGTACCAGTTTGTTGAAACATTTGTAGCGAAGAATCAATGGGATTAAGAGTATTATGCATAAATTTTTGATCTATGAATTATAGACTCCATTGTATGAACTTAATGTCAGTATAGGGAAAATCGACCGTAAATTTTAATATTTTGAATCTGCAATAGTATTACCACATGATTGGTATTATAATGGATTTCAGTGGTCGCCAATACGATCGATTATCTATAAAATAAATTCCTATTAAATGAATAATGATTGATCATCGATTGATAATGATTTCTTAATTAGTTGTGAAGTCTTTGAGATTCTCAAGTGTTTCATTGAATTCCTTAAAATTGTGTGTCGGCCTACCATACAATACAATTTACATTTAAAATTTTATTATCGGAAAGGAAGGTATGTCTAATATTTTGTTTATTATAAATATCAGTTGCAACATGTGATTGCATAATATAAAATGTGATAATTTACGTGTCACAGTTTTCGAATGCAGAATTCAATAAAACAAAAATATACAAATTGACTGTAAACTCTTCATTCTAATGATTCATAAAAACGGTGTAATGTATTTTATTTAATTGAAAAGCAATTAATTATTTTTGGTTGTAAAACAAGGTGTAATATTGATTATATGTCATTATGTCTTGAATCAATAAAATTGCGTATTTAATTGATTTATAATCGCGCAAATTATTGACAATACTTAGAAAATTCTAATAATAATTTATGTTTTATATTCAATAAACAGTGATGGTAAATATAAATATACTTAAATTTTATTAGTTAGTTAATGTGTAAAATGCGCATAAGATAAAAATTAAAATTAAAATGTTGATGTTTTTGATGAAATATTAAATGATAAACTAAACACAAATAAAACACAATTAATCGGAATTCATTTCAAGTGGGCAGGTGATTTTTTTATCCGAAAAATGGGGATTACCACAATTTCATTGAAATTAAAATTGAAATCATCTGAATTGGAAAATTGTGTATTCCTCTAAGTAATGGACTCGTCATTTGTATGGAATGTTTTATTTGTTACTCTATTCTGGTGATTAAAGTCATAATATTTTTAGTTTTATTTTATTTAATTATCAATGGAGATTCAATGGATTTTTTATGGGGTCATCCATTTGTTACTTTATTATTTTGATTACCAATAAACATAAAAATATAACATTGATTTTCTATATATTGATCATCATTTTATATCCAATAAATGCATTGGACTCTAATAATTTTGTTTTCAATTTAAAATCAAAAAGAAAGGAAAATAACTATAATTTGTTGAAGTTTTATTTTCATTCAACAAATAGAATTGTATTTTATTTACGTTTATTGATTGTGCGCCACGTTAAATACCATTCACGCTTCTTATCATACCGAATATGTGCCACTCCAAATCATAAAATATATAATAGTATTGATAGTCACAGGTGAAATATAAGTTCGTTTACTATTAAAAATGTAACTTAAATATTCAATCAGAATTAAAGATTGCCATAACAATAAATTTAGGATCAGCATGCGGTTCAAAGTGGTATAGTCCAGTGATAGAAAGTGATCACTTTCTTTTCGTTATATTCTAATAATCATAATGAGAAATAGTTTTAATTTTCACTTACGGATTATACAGTTGAAAACAAGAAAACATACTAAACGCGGCATGATTTCTTTTACATGTGTCTAATGTCCTAAGAACATATCAACTTTTATAATATTGATTTCATTATCAATCCACATTCGATGGAATCAAATAATACAAATTGTTTTATGGTACATCTAATGGTTGAAAACTAGTTTATGATTAGAAACATGTTGATCAAATATTTTCTTTATTCTATATTTAGTTGGATACCTTTGGCTATATAATCATTTGGCTTGAAATCGAACTAATTGAATCAAAATAGAATTCGTTGCGTGAGTTCATTGTTTGAGAATAAGCCAGAATTGTAAACGATCGAATTCATTCCAATCGACATAATTAATATATCATATTACATAGAATCATTATATGCAGACATACACTCAATTTACACGGTGTTGTGGTAAATGCCATTGGCAGATCGAGAAGGAATAATATAGAGGAGAAGAAAAATCGAAAAATTTTACGTTTCACCACCCTCTGATATGTGATTTTTGTATTTTGGTTTTTCTGTTGGAAGTTGTTGACTTAAATAATAATTTTCTTTTATTTTTGGTGTGTAGAGATGATATTTAGTATATTGATTTGCATTATCATGAGAAGAGCATCAATCATCTGTTTATGATGGGATTCTATTTAGAAATATTTCCCACTTATAAGTTTGACCCTAATTTCATTCAAAAATAAAATTAGTTGATTGTATACAGATTGGGTATCAAAGAACATACGTAGAATGAAACAAGTAATAAAAACAAAAACTATATGTGACATTATTTTCATGGTCTTGTTTGGACCCCAGTGATATTTTAGAGAGTATAGCACGATAATAATCGTCAATGGACCATAGGGATCACAATCTCAATAAGGCATAAGGCATTTTCATGAATGAAAAAGCACCCCATGATATCGATTGGCCTTTTGTCTTGGACACTTGACCACACATTAATTAAAATTTATCGCCTTTGCACGCATAATTAAATGTCCAACACTCGATGACCAAAGAGAAAGAGGATGTAGTTTAAATATTTTTCATTTTGTTGTCATTTGATTATTCACGCGATACGGGAAGAAGACTGGGTAAATGAATATGAGATAAAGAGGATGGGTTAGTGAATATGAGTCAATGTCAGTTACCTATTGAGTGCACTTTGACTGTTATTCTAAATATTCTAAATTCCATTGTTTTTCATTTTTATATTTCTGAACTAATTCCATTTTCGGTTCAAG
The DNA here is from genome assembly GCA_001014335.1 of Coboldia fuscipes. Classification (NCBI taxonomy): domain Eukaryota; kingdom Metazoa; phylum Arthropoda; class Insecta; order Diptera; family Scatopsidae; genus Coboldia; species Coboldia fuscipes. The sequence continues at coordinate 8,949 of JXOR01000988.1, read as the reverse complement.
TGTCCATAAAGCCCAAGAGGCTGGAGAACAAAAATTTAAATGTTTATTATACTAACAAAAGAAATCAAACAAATCCCGAAGAATAATTATAAATTAATAAACTCTTGATATACTTTGGTCCAATAGAGAAGACAAAATGAATTCCCATACGAAAAGAGACGTGGATTTTGGTTCATTGAATGGACACCACGATGATTGTATTTCACTTGTCTATTTCGAATGGTGATACAATGCGTTGATCCTTCCCATCGTAATGGTTCATTTCTGTTCCCCATCATCGGATATGTTTACTACGGTCCTTTTAAATATTAAACATTTTAAGAATCCAATTCTCTTGTTTTTCTATTGTTTTATGACTGTTGAATGATACTTAATTCGAATAGACTTGGACGGTGTTTGTTGTTGTTGAATCAATGTAGCTCAAGTTCATGTCCACATTAATTTGTCTCATTAAATATTTGTTAAATAGTCAATAATGTTGTATGGAGTGTAGGGCAATAATATCAACATTTTTAACAAAAACCATCAGAATTCTTCGTTTAATTCTACGTTCCTTCTTTTGTTTATGAAAAACAAAATTAAAATTGATTTTTTTTTTTTGGGATTTGAAAGATCCAAACAGAAAATACAAAATGTTTGATAAACTGAAAAATATTTTGGGTTGATTTAATGATATGTAAACAATTAATAGCCACGTTTTAGTTCATTCATTCACTATTAAAAATACAAAAAAAAAATTTGAATGTTATTTTATGTGTACTTGAATCTAAAATACCATTTGGAATCATCATTAATAATTCAAGGTATTCAAGAAATGAAAAACCATATAAATAATTAAACATCCCCCAAATCGTATGATGATTTTTCATCAATTTTAATGTTCGTCTTCTGTTTTATGATTGACTTTTTGTTATGAGACTCAGGTGATATGAAAGGAAGACAATGTTGCTGAACAAAATGTATTTAAATTAACTTGATGGTTTTGGTATTAAATGGCACGTTTAGTAGCATCAATATAAAAATGCATTCCATTGAATACTCGTAGAAGTAATATTCCACCCGTCCAGTAAATAAAATAATGAAGGAAATATACAATGAATTAACTGAAACGAAGACTGAAAGTATCTAAAGTTTAAGACGAGAGATTCCTTTTAAAATATTTTTATATGTTTTAATATCATTTCATATACTGATTGTTATGACGATGGGATTTATTAAAATATGCTAAATAGCAATAATCACCTTTTGATCTGATTTCAAGATAATTCCATATAGAAAATGAAGAATAAAAAAACATGTTATTTGTTGTCGCATAATAACATCTTAGTTGATATACCGCATAGTATAAGAGACTAAGTCTGATAATCGTATATGGTATGTCATAATGTTTAACTGGCGCGTACAATCTAACTTAACCAAATGATCTTATCGTATTGGTCTCTGTACTAAGCCAGAGTAATTCCTGTATGGAAAAAAAGAAAGCCTTTGCTATAGTTAAATGCCAATGATGTTTGTGCTTTTTTATTTCAATTCGCATGTACACCAACAATCTATTGCACAACTGGTAATCACATCGTTTTAATCATTTTACCACAATCTGATTCAAGTACTCGACTACCTACTTGTTAAGAATCAGAGAACGTAATCAAGTGCTAGAATTACTTGTAAATTTTCACATCTTCTAATTTTATGATTCATCATTCCTTATGTGAAAACTTCTACGTAGAAGATACGATTAAAAACTCTACATATTTTATATATTGGCCATTTAATTCTGTTCTAGTAAAGTGCAAATTGTAATTACGTGGAATACAGTGACATCAAGAGACACATTTGTCACTTCAATCATCTTCATTTAGTTGAATTTCATTCGTTTCAGTTTGATCCCTTTACTTTCTTTTTTTATTTATAAATGAAGTTGACACCGTTAAAACGAGTCTTCTATGAATTACTATTGATTTATTTTCTGTTTTGCATTTAATGTTGTTGCTGGTTATTCTTTTCATTTAGTGACTTTGTTTGATGAAAGATTAAATGATGTGTGAAGTGAACAAATCGGTTTTATTATTCATGTCAACAGATACATTTGCAACATTATGAACCAACTGGTGATGACACAAAGGACTCCAGAGATGAATCAATTCACGATGTAGCGCCCATTGTGGGTCAAAATTTCTCAATGCGATATAATGATTGTTGCCTGTGTACATTAAAATTCAACGTCTTATTAATTTCTTTTTGTGTTCTTCTTAATTATCCAATGCAAATCGTTTATAAATATGAAATAGAATTGATTAAGGAGAAACCTGTTTTTCTGTCTGCATTGTTAGAATGAATCTTCCATCAATTGACTGTTTAAGTTTTTTTTTTATTCTTGTAGTTATAGTTTTTCAGTTTTCTTTTCTTCTTCAAGATTTTTATTCCTTGTGTTGTTTACCTTACCCATAACTAATATTGAAAAGAAATAGAATTCTATTTGGTATTTAAATTCTTATTATTATTTAAATAATAATTTCTTTAACATTACAATATTTCTTACGTATATAACATTTACCTATGGGTTAAAGAAATGGCGCATAATGTTATTTAGAAAATTAACGCGTTCCAATGAATATTATTTCATTATTTGTTCGGTTTACCATTCGTCTTTCGTATATTATTGAAAATGCATTTAACAAAAAAAAAATCTCTTCACTGTGATCGTTATAATAATGTCATACCCTTCTATAGATGAATGAAAAAGAAACGATGTGGCTAAGGAAAAGAATAAGAAAATAACAAAATAAAAAAGCTCAATACGGAAAAGTAAACATACCGGAATTTTCTGAGAATTGATTTATAATGCATTTGTGTACAATGACCGGCGCGTATGTTTAACCGTTTCAATATGCCAACAGAAAATCCCATACGTTTTATTCAAATTTAAAAAAAAAAGAGAAAGAGATCCACCAAAAAACCAAATTGAAGAACGAAGGTATTTTTCATCTAATTATTTGGTCGTAGAAGATATGAAGTGTTGTACCTTAGCCTAAGAGTAATGTAACTATTGACGAATGTCTGAAAGTTTTAAAGAAGATAACAAGACCAAATTGTTTAAAAAATTCTGGTCCGGAAACGTAATGGAATTAAAAAGTCTTTCAATGAGTGATGATGATTTGTGTGTCCAATTCATACTTTTGTTATGATTCAATTAGTTTTTTTTTTGATTATGAACTCTCAACGAGTGTGTCCAACTATAATGAAAGATAGTGGATTCGTCTGTCAGTATTTAATGTCCAGGTGAACAATGCTGTATTATGAACGTTTAGTACCATTAATCCGCTTAGTCTATACATCTTTTTATTATGAATGCATAAAAATCACTTAATTCGACTGTATTTTCTCTTCTGATTTTTTTATCAATGTAAATCGCATTAACGGTGGCGTTGAAACCATTCAATGTTAAAACCGTTTTGTTGAACTTGATTGTGTGAAATCTCCTTTCAAAACGGTTATTTTATTTCTTTTTTCTTTATGCATTTTAATCCTTTAGTGGGAATGGGTGTCACTTTGCACCTGAGTTATAACGTTATTATTTTAATTGTTGTATAATCAAAGCATCCGTGAACCGGTTATAATATAAAATGAATTAAAATAAAAAAAAAAATAATACAAAATCCAATTTCACTTTTGTCCAACATCATCATTGGTTATGTTTCAACGGTGATCATAATCGATAGATATTTATTGCTGATTATGTATTAAGAATGCGTTAAACAAGATGTACCCATGAAACTGTTCTGATGCCATCCACTGTTAAGTTTTAATTTACATTCGTTTGCATCATTCGATAGAATTCTGTTTTATTTTTATTTCATTTTTTTTATAATTTGGTGTGCGGGATGTCAATAGCCTCATCGATAACGTATTGAAAACGGAACGTATGTATCATACCAACATAAAATGCCACTTTAATCGATTTAATGAGCCTAAAATGATATCAAAGAATAAATAAAGTGAGAGAGAAAGAAAACTAAATGATTTGGTTGTTCTTAGACGATGTTATCAATACACACTGCTCAAATAGTTTTTTTTTTTTTTTTTGGGAAATCGATTGATTGATCATTTTGTTTTATCAGTGGTTGATCCCCTCCTCACAAAATAAATGGACTTTAAATGCACGGAAGAAAAGATAGGAGGTACACAGAACAGATGTAGTGGATACAGCCTGTCACATTCCAATTGCATTTATGGTTTAATCCAACCGTCATGGAGAACATGAATTAAGTATTTTTGTCACACACAAGAAAACTAATTTTCGACCTCCCCGGCTATTGGGTCATTATGATTTATCTGTAATTTACCATATTGGATGATATTTATGTTTTTAATGTTGGTGAATGCATTAAATTGACATTAAAGTAAATAACATTTTGATCAACCCAAAGATATTGTAAAATGCTAATACCAAAATGTAAACTGTTTGGACATTAATTTCTCTCTTTCTGGTGGCATTTTAATTCATTGGAAATTTTTGTGTATTTCATCTACCAATGGATTTGCTGTTGTTGTTATTACAGTAATGTGTTTTTATTGAAGGCGTTTAGATTAATTCATTTTTATAAGCATAATGTGTCACCAATGATGCATATGCTTCTCAATTTACCTGTGCCCATCATGAATATTCTGTATGGAGACCATAAGGAATGGCATTGTTAAATGAATTGAATTAAAATTAAAGAGGTAAATGATGATCAATACATAGCATTTTTATGGAGCATTTTAATGGAAATCTTGATTTAAGCTTCCCTATATGGCAATGTCATTAATCCCAATGATTGTATGATTTGTATACTCTAACTTTGTTGGTAAAGTTTGTTTCCATTAGCATAAAAACAAAAACTGTATCTTGTATGCTTTTGTTGGGAGGCCAATCAATGTCGTGTGCCATGAAATTATTCTATTTTATGTTTTTATTTATTTAGTTTTGTTGTATCTGATTTTTCGTAACAAATTAATTGATTGAAACACACGTCGCAAATTTAACCAAAAGTAAAAAAATTAAAAAGAGACACTAAAAAAGCTTGGCGCTCTCTGATTTCTACGTGGGAATTACCGTTGAGCTTTTTATGGTAGTCAATTTTAAAGTGGGCGTAAATTAAAATTATGTTTCAGAGAGAAAGAGCCAAAGAAAAAAAAATTTAATTGAAAGAAAACACATAAGAGAGCATTGAATTTTCGTTTAATGTTTTTTTTTTTCATTGAATGAAAAACAGATATGAGGTGGATATGTTTTATTTTATTTTTTCGTTTATCATGATTCTAATCTGGCGTATTTCAGTTAACAAAATAAAGATAGACTATTGATTGATTAAAATTAATTGTAATCAACGATAAGATTCACCGTGTAAATATAAAATTATTGGTAAACTCTAGATATATTTTGGATGGCAAGTAAATAATTTAAAGTTGTTACACTTAAGATGTTGAAAATTGATTCAAGTCATAATGTTATGTTGCTATTGAGTGACCATTCGCCTGGAAAGAAAGTTTATTTCGATTAGTCCCTTGGGAAATTTATTGAATTCAAAAAGAAGATAAAACTTCTGTAATTCCACATTAAAGATTCATAATATTTAATTTAATTGTTGATGGCGTTTTTAATATCAAATAGAAATATTTTTTTTTTATTTACCAATTGGCGCCTCCACAGATCGATATCCAAAAGTGTTAGATTCTACAGGTATTTTAACTGAATTAACTGCTACGCACTAGATATGCATCCAATAATCAAATATAAAATGAATTTTATTCAATTTCACATTTGTGTTTGTATTTAAGTAGAAATTTATAATATAAATCATATCGATGTTGAATTGATTGATAAAGGCACAAATGATGGGCCTAAAAATAATTGATGTGTCTTTTAAATCTACATCGGTTATAATACACAATCTAAATGTAATACCTGTTGTTATAATTTTTGTTTTTAGTTTTTACTTTGTTTCTACTGTTGTTCGTCACCATCCATACTACATGGATATTACTATAGAACAGAAATGAGAATAATAATATTGTACGATGATGGGACACCCTCACAACTAATTGAATTCACGATTTTTTGCGTAAGCAAAACGTTTTGTAATCATGAAAAAACATTTTTAAAGTACAAAATTGTAAAAATCACAAGCACGTGCAACGTAAAATTGATCGTTGATTGTTGTTGATATTTTAACGGTTTTGAAGTATAACGTAAAATAACAGATAAATTAATGAAAGAATCCACAAATAGTGATATTAAATTATGAATTATCACCAAATTTCTCAGTGGGAACGTAAACACAACTGATTGTGAGAATGAAAAATATCCAGTAAAAGACAACAACAAGTAAATTAAAAACATTTAATTATGCGGCTAAATGGTCATATTGATCAAGTATTATGACAGGTAAAATAGAAAAAAGATGACGATTCACCAACGACTGATAATATCCGTTGGTTACAATTGACGTAGTATGGCTAAATCAATTATTGATATATCTCTATATTCCGGTCGATCAATTCAATTTGTTATAACACCAAACATAACAACAACAAAATTAATGTTACTAATTACGGTAGGCTGTTGGTGGTTTACCAAAAAATTCAATTACCTGATTATAATCTCACCCGGGCTATATGAACAAAAAAAACGTGTGTATACCTTTAAATTGCCATCAAATTGATAAATGTCATCATCCAATAATTTAGTTGTTACATCGATGTCAGTTAAACAGTTTTATTAAATACAATCAAACGGTAGTTAATCAAGAATTTTAATTGGTCAGGTGAAAGTCTAATTATCTTCAATGTTTGTAATTTTCAAATTGACGATATTTTAAAAATAGAAGTCATCTTGTGATTTCTACATAAATAATAACAAATTTCTTTGATACACAATTGAATTGTTTTTTTTAAAAAAGATCTGAGAATAACAAACCGCTCCGTTTATTCATTGAACTACCCACAATTGATCAACAAATAAATTGTAAATTGATTAAATATTTTTCAATTGTTTTTCATTCCATAATCTATAATTTCATGTTATGAATGATTCTCTTTTTTTTTTATATAGAAATTATGTTATTTACTCTTTTATTTTGACCATTTAATCGCATCAACAAAATATGATAACTAGCAATGGAATTTTAACGATGAAATTATTTTTAAATGAAATATAAAATTCATAACTATGGTCTTTAGAAGCCAACAGAGTGTCTAATTAAATTCCAATAAATTACAGTTAATTATAATATTTACAATAACACTTGACTTAGAAGAGGAGTATAATTTAATGTTATACTTCAATTATAAATTAGTTCAATATTTTTGAAGAAGGAAATCAGATTGTTATGTTGTTTTATCGTTTTTTTTTTTTATATTCGATATTTGCTTCCAATCATAAAATTTTATTGCTATAAATCTTCTCATTTCTTAGTTGTTTTATAAATATCCTGTGTGTACGTTCTACTATTACTCTTATAATTATTGGAATTTATTAATAATTTTTAACCTCACATTAATCGATTAAAAATCAATTACGAGTACGTGATCACTTGAAACAAAATATAAAAAAAAATCTTTATTGAACGATAATAAAATCCATTGTATTCTGTTCTATAAAAAAAATAAACCAAAACTTCAGCTAAATATAGAATATTGATCTTAATCGTTGGTGAGTCTACTGAACAGTGGAGAAACGATTGAATTTGAGGTGTTAAATTCAATTAACCAGAATTGCTCTTAAGACCTGTTCTTAGTTGATAGTAATCAAATGATCTTCAACTAAAATTATTGTCTTTTATAAAGTCACACGAGACAATTGAACAATTCAATGGCATCGCCATTCGTGTCTCCACATAATTGGGATGATCTTATCTGGATCGCTAAAAATAGTAAATAATTTCGAATAAAATCTATTAAAATCCTAACCTAATAGTGTCTCGCCTAAATCAATTGGCAGACTACGTAGAAAAACAAAATTTCCCACGCACCGATTGAGTAAATCACGTTTCATTGTCAGACGTTAAATTTAGCACAAATAATATAAAAATAGCAAGAAAGAAAAAAAAAATTGAAAGATAACCAAATGCAGTAAACAATTTCAATGTGTATGAGAGAGTACAATTACACTGTGCAAAAATAATCAAAAACGTTACCGTAATGATATTGAATTGAAATTTAAAAAGAAAAATAAAAATGGCAAAAGAGAGGTAGAACGAAACATAAGACGAAGTTACGATTAAACAAATAAACATTTAAATTGAATTGAATATTGCTGTAATGGTTAATGACTGAATGTAATTATTCAATTTCATTTAGCAAATATGGGAATTTATTCTTTAAATTAATCACTTTCTATAGATGGTTATGGATCAATCATGCGTGTATAGTTTATTATGCCAATTTTGTGTGTGTGTGTGTGTGTGTGTGTGTGTGTGTGTGTGTGTTTCCATCATTTTCATCTTAAGAGAAAGAGAAGATACCGTCGCGTCAATAGTCCAGGGTTATGGTAGACCACCCATTATTACCAATAATGAATTTGACGTACATATGAAACCATAAGTCTGTCTTATTTTGGTCGGTATGATATGAATAAGATCTCGGGTGTTCTTCTCTTTCTCCTGGAAAGACAACATAATGTTGAATGTTCGACAGTATCATAAAATTCGATTGAAATGACTCATCCATTGTGTATCAGTGAACTCCTTAATAATTTATAGTTTTTCGGTAAGAATTGGTTCACCAATAAGAAACTTCTTAAAATAGAAACAATTTGTCTCTGAAGAAAATTCTTATTTGTTGGATTTTTATAGACGATTGAAGTTGAATTATCAAGAAAAGCTCATCAAGTTATGGATTTATAATGTTATTTTTGGTTGCCAAAAAACCTATCCCACTATCAATTTGAATTAAATATTTTTATTCACA